>JARHVA010000748.1:4060000-4555000 GCA_037957365.1 Torreya grandis
TAACTTATTTTTGTCAATTAATGATACAAAGTCAAATTGGGTCAACCTTATAGGATAAAATTTTGACAATTTTTAGGGTTAGATTCAACTATATATACACATTCATATTACCATTTCTGAAAGATAGAACATATTTAATTATTTATTTGCGCTTTTATACAATCTACTCTTTAATCATTTTATTTGAGGAGTTATTGCTTAGGGTTTATACTTGGAGAAGAATATTGTCTTGTGAAAAGTCTTAGATGATTAGGCCTTTTTTAGTGATCCTTATAAACCAAAATAACCTCTTGTAAAGCACCTTTGGCCAAGGGAGAGATTAAGTCTCGACGGATTCATCTTCAAGGTAAATATCACTAACTTTACTCTTCCATTTTAATAGATATAAGTAGCATAAGTAATGGATTTTAAATATATTTATCTCTTCATGAATTAGGGTTATATCTATACATATCTTAACTAAAATTATTCTATGAATGTTTATTACCCCCACTTTGTGCCACAAGCCTTGGTGAGCACTAGATTAGATTTTACTTTACTTTGCATGTACTTAGTGAATATAAAAATATAGGACCTAACTAGGTTTATTGCATAATGTTACTTGAATAGAGGCTTCTAAACCCTCTCTAGTGATGTTATTGTGGTAAGATATCCCTTGGTTAGGTCTAGAGGATCCGTCTTGGTCATCACCCTAAATATCTAATGTATTGACAAACATAAGTGTAAGTAGGATTTATCTTCTTCAAGTTATGATTGATTAATAGGATAACTTGCTATGTTGTGGAGCCTATTTACACATTATAATGTATTTTAAATATTGTATATTAAAATGTACTATATACTCTTAATGTATTCTAGATCCCATTTTTTCCAGGAGTATAGATATGTGGTTTATATATACTTGTATATGTGTGGTGTCATCACCCATGATTAATGGGGAACCATTATGGGTTGACTTGGCCCATGGTTTTAGTACCAAATGATTTATAAAACTACTATATCAGTTACTTATTAATGTATTATAGATGGACATAGGTAATATATTAGATGTATAAAGTTTTAGAAGGTGAATAGAGTGTGTGAATTCAGGTGTAAATTCAGGAGAGTAGCTCCAAACAATATTTGTGCATTGTAATTATGAAAAGACTAATATGAGAGTGTATTTTACTATTTTTGGCTTGTAATGAGATCTAAGTAAGTGTTTCTCGGTGGATGTATCCCATATTGGGTGAAACATGTTAAATTCTATCTTCTTGTTGTGCATTTTTATTTTTTTATGTATCTCAGATCATAATTTTTTTTATTGTCATTATGTGAAATTATTATACATTAATTTTTATTTTATACTTAACACAAATACATTTTATTTTGTATACATTCTGGTGAACCTGACGTGAATCAAACCCTTTTAGGTTTTCTTTTCTGCATTCATTTTATCATCATATTATATATTTTCATTTTGAAAGTATTGTATCAAACTTGTTGATATAGTTATAACAGTCTATGTTCATGTTTAACACATGATCAATCCAAAACAAATCTATTCTATTTGTGCAAGTCTTCTCCAAATATAGGTGACTAGATCAATCACATCAACACAATTTTATTCTTTAGTTACATAATTACATACATAGTCAAGCCAATTGACTATATTTGTAGTTTTTCTCTTTCGGCATATAAGTTTTTAGATTATTTTTCAGCTCACAAGTTTTGTAAAATTTGTCTAGCCAATCAAATTTATTCGAAGAATATTAAACACAACACATGAGAAACACAACATAAAATTTGCAAACTAAGAATCTTCAAAATTACCACGGTTCATTCTTACCTTCTCTATCATTTCTATTTGAAAGAATGAGCAGGAGATACACAGGATCCACAAGATCAATCTAGGAGAAAGAACCCAAAACAAATAACCTGCAAATAATACTAGAGAATAAAATAAATTTCTCACACCTAAAAAATAGGTGATGATGGGGAATCAGGAACAACACACCTGTTCTGATCCCACTTGTTAGGATATTGCTCCTCAGAAAGAGCTCAATATGATTACCAAATACAAGCAATTAAACATGCAGAATTAACTAGAAGCAATAAGTAACTAGAATTCACAAATGACATAGAATATGAGAGACAATACACTATCTTGTATTCAATACTCATCCAGAAAGAAAATACAATAAAGAAGATGCCACTTCTTCTTCCACCTCTATAAAGCTTCCCACACCTCAAGGGCTCCTAGTAATTCTCAATCAAGAGTTCACTCTCCTACCAAAAATGGTCCCAACACACAACTCACACACAGAATTGGTGTTCACCTCCAACCAGTCAGTAATAACCCTACCAGCACACAAGCACTCTAAAGTACTTCAAGTAGATCTCCCATGAACCTGCAACAACCTGCAATTCAACAGACCTTACTTACACATGTAGATCTTCTAACGTGGCCTTGCACACCTGCTGACCAAGATCCTACAACTAGAAGAATTTTTTTCTTGCCTTAATTACAATACATGCCAATAGGTCTATAAATAGATCCCACACTTAAACAATAACTTAGACTTCTAATTTACAACAATTAGACTCGAAACTCAAGACCAAAAAATAGCCTTTTACATGCAAACACTCAGTTCAACGAACTAACTATTTGTGCAATGAATAGTTCTGGAACCACACAGGTGACCGACGTTGGTCCCTGTCTGTCTAGAGTTGACCGACATTGGCCGATAACCTGCCAATGTCAGTTGCCCTTTTGTTCACCCCTGACTGACATCGGTCGGCCTAACTAACACTGGTGACTTTGACACTCAACAACTCCTCCATGTCTGCAAATAGTTGAAGCTTTTAGCTCCACAACCTAACAATCTCTCACTTGGAGATAAATAGCTGCAACTGTACTTGTACCTGTACATCATCTAGTTTGTTCCCTTGGCTTTGTATCCCTCTTCAAGATCACTCTTGAAGACCAACCACCACAAATCCTATGGTTCACCCCCTGTCATGCAAATCACCTACCACATCTGCATCTACAAACCCATGTAGAAAATAACTTGACCCTGCATAACATGTGCACCTACTGCTGGTCCCTCTAAGAATCCACTGAACTGCCCTCCAGTGCTTCTTTCCCAGATTGGCTCCAACTTTCTGACAATTCCCATTGCTTGGGAAAACTTAGGTCTAGTACATACCATGCACTTAACCTCATTATGTGAATCAAGACACTATTCATAAAACTGTCCAACCATCAGCGTGCTAACCAGTCTCACACAATCATCCTGAAACAAAGTCAAACTGTGACCTTCCATGTCCCTAGAACACACTCATGCCAAAAAATCTTGTTGCTCCCAGATTCCTCATGACACACCTATGAAATAGCTTTACCCTTAGTTCAGCAACTCCCTATATATGTAACCCTGCAACAAGTACATAATACAGTAATAGGATAATGTAGCTAATATTATCTAATCTGGTAAAGAGAAACACAATGGTCAAACCTCCATTGTCCTACAGCTAACACAAGACCATATACCCTGGCCTTCCATCTCACGTGTGCATTCCTGCTCTTCTTCATCCTGAACATCCATTCGTCTCTTAGTGCTTTCTTCCAGCTAGCAACTCCACCCAAAAACTCCCATTTGGTTCTCCTCTAAGGAATCACATCCTTCATCCATGCTAAGCTCCCACTGTTTCCTAGATCTACCTACTCTGCTTCTTTAATAACTTCCTGGTTCTTCACCATCAGTGAGCAATAAGTAGTGTAAAGAAGGGAAATGATGAATTTGAGGCTTACTTACCCTTTAAGTCCTCCATATGGGTGCTTGAGACTCCTTGACAGCTTGCTGTCTACCTAAAATCTATCTCAGTGACCGATGCCAGTCACATCTCAGTCTGCATCTGACTGATGTCAATTCCATGTAACTGCCTCATTGCCAATGTCAGTCCCCCCTGGCCGATGCCGATGTTTATCTATCCTGAGTCACCGACATCAGGCTGCACATAACCGACGTCGGTCTCTGTCTAGACATCGACGCTGGTTTTCTAACCAATGTCAGTCTCTGTGTTTTTCTTGTGAGAAATGACTTCTACCCACGAGCTCCTTTTGGATCAAAACCTTATCCAAATCACCCTTGCTCTACTCAAAATTATTCAGCCCCTTTGACTGATCTCTGTCTGTCATCTTCTCCTTGAAAACCAAGGCTTTCCTGTTCTTGTCACGAACATCGAATTCCTCAAGAAATGCTACCTTCTTCTTCTGCTTACAGAAATCTTGATCCATGCTCTTCAAATCTGAAAGCATACCCTTTGACTCAAGAACATGCATCTCCTTCTTATTCATGTGACCAAGCCTATTAAGCCACATCTTTGAATCTATAGCTGAAGTAGATAACCAAGAAAGAGAATCAGTAATACAAGTAGATAGATAAAGCGTACCTACTTTCTTACCTCTTGCTACAATAAGTGCACCCTTGGTAACCTTCCAAGAGTCCACTATGAGAGTTACTGTGCAACCTTCATCACCCAAACTTCTTACAGAAATCAAATTCCACTCCAAAACTAGGACATGCATGACCTCCTTCAACACCCATGTGTTACCTGTCTGCAATTTCAGCTTCACTTTCCCTTTGCCAACCATCTAAAAAGGCTTACCATTCCCTAAATAAATTGCTCCAAAGTCTCCCTGGACATATTCATGAAAAAATTCCCTATTTGGGGATGCATGGAAAGAGGCACTAGAATCTAAAACCCAAGATTCTACTTTATCTAAGGAACATACCAGAGCATCCTGTGCAACATAATCTACAACATCTGCTTCTTCTTCATGTCCTTCATGCTGATCTTCACCCAACCAACAATCTCTCTTTAAGTGCCATTGCTTTCCACACTTCCAGCAGGTTATTCTGCCATACCTGGACTTGGATCTCCTACCTATCTTGGACCTTGATCTCCCATGCTCGATCTTCTCTCTTTGCCTTCCTCTGCTTTCCACACTCAAAGCATTTCCTGATGATTCACCTGTGCTTTTCCTACAAATTTATTCATTCAAAATTACACTCACAACATCATCCACTTTTAAGATTTTTGAAGCAGACACAGTATTACTAACTACCATTACCAAACTCTCCCAACTTTTAGGTAATGAGCATAAGATTAAGAGAGCCTTAATTTCATCATCAAAAACAATATTGACTAAATTTAACTGGTTTACCAAACCATGGAAATCACTAAGATGACTATGTACAGATCCACCTTTCAACATTTGCAAATTAAATAATTGCTTCATAAGAAATACCTTATTCAAAGTTGAGAGTTTTTCATATAAATTTGCCAAAGATTCCATCAACTCTACCATTGTCTTAGCGTGTGATAAGTTAGAAATCACAGACAATGCAACGCTCAACCTTATAGATCCCAGAGCCTTCCGATCAAAAACCTCCCATTCTTCATCCTTCATATCCAGGGGCTTGCATGCAACCCCACCTAACAGTAAGTAAAAATCTTTCTAATATAGATAATTTTCAATCTGTATCCTCCATAATTGATAGTTATTTCCATTAAACTTCTCCATTCGTAGCTTACTTTTTTTTGCCATTGCTCTACTCCCACTCAAACAGAAACCCCTGTGAGTAACCTATAATCAACACACACTAACCAGATCTGATACAACTTGTTAGTATCCCAACCAAAAGCTCTGATACCAGTTGATGGGGAATCAGGAACAACACACCTATTTTGATCCCACTTTTTAGGATCTTGCTCCTCAAAAATAGCTCAATATGATTACCAAATACAAGCAATTAAACATGTAGAATTAACCAGAAGCAATAAGTAACTAGAATTCACAAATGACATAGAATATGAGAGACAATACAATATATTGTATTCAATACTCATCCAGAAAGAAAATACAATAAAGAAGATGCCACTTCTTCTTTCACCTCTATAAGGCTTCCCACACCTCAAGGGCTCCCAGTAATTCTCAATCAAGAGTTCACTCTCCTACCAAAAATAGTCCCAACACACAACTCACACACAGAATTGGTGTTCACCTCCAACCAGTCAGTAATAACCCTGCCAATACACAAGCACTCTAAGGTACTTCAAGTAGATCTCCCATGAACCTACAACAACCTGTAATTCAACAGACCTTACTTACACATGTAGATCTTCTAACGTGGCCTTGCACACCTGCTGACCAAGATCCTACAACTGGAAGAAATTCTTTTCTTTCCTTAATTACAATACATGCCAATAGGTCTATAAATAGATCCCACACTTAAAAAATAACTTAGAATTCTAATTTACAATAATTAGACTCGCAACTCAAGACCAAAAAAATAGCCTTTTACATGCAAACACTCGGTTCAACGAACTAACTGTTCGTGCAACGAACAGTTCTAAAACCGTACAGGCAACCGACGTCGGTCCTTATCTGCCTGGAGTTGATCGACATTGGCCGATAACCTGCCGATGTCAATTACCCTTCTGTTTACCCCTGACCGACGTTAGTCAGCCTAACTGACACCGGTGACTGTGACACTCAGCAACTCCTCCATGTCTGCAAACAGTTGAAGCTTTAGCTCCACAACCTAACAAGTGATAATCCTATAAATTCTCTGTATTCTCTCATTAATCTCACATTATTTTATCATAAATTTTAAAGTATTTATAATACAAATAGTTTGTTTTATGACAACAAAATATTTGTTGTGATTATAAAATAGAGAAAATAAACTATTTGTTTTCACATACTACGAACAAATATATTGTTGAGAAATTCTCAACAAATTAACCTAGGTAAATAAAATTAACCCTAGGTAATAAATAACTTACCCTATTAACCCTAGGTAAGCTTAAATATTCATTATTCTAACACCCTCCTTTAAGCAAAACATAGGGAGAATGACAAACAAATATGGGTCCCAGCTATTAGGCCTGATAAGGTACCCATGTACAAACCAATCAAAATATATGAAAAATAAAGGAAGGAAGGACTTCATGGGAAATCCCCCCAAGGACAACTTCCTTCACCCCAAGCATCACTCGCAACTAAAGATAACGAGGAGAGGCCAAAGGTTTAGTGAAGATGTCTGTAATCTACTCAGTTGTAGGCACAAACTCTAAAGAAAGAACTCCATCTTGAATAAGATGTCAAATGAAGTGCATGTGAATCTCAATGTGTTTTGTCTGTTGATGCTCAATAGGATTGTGTGAAATATCAATCGCACTTTGGTTGTCACACCAAAAAGTAGTAGGACCCTGTTGTGTGAAGCCAAACTCTCCAAGCAACTGTCGAAGCCAAAGTGTCTCCTGAATAGCTTTGACAACACCTCGATACTCAACCTCAGTAGAGGACAATAAAATAGCAGTCTAATTTTTATATGTCCAAGCAACTGGACCTGAACCAAGTGTGAAAGCAAATCCACAAGTGGAATTGTGAGTGCCAACATCACCAGCCCAATCAGAGTCAGTGTATCCAACAAGATGTGTAGAAATTTGTGGTGTGTAATGTATACCAAAGTGAGTAGTGCTCTTAATGTAGTGCAAAATATGCTTAGCTTCTTGCCAATGACTCTCATGAGGCTTATGTGAGAACTGAGAGACAAGGTTCACAACAAATGTGATGATGAGATGGGTATGAGTCAGGTACAAAATACTACCTATAAGTTGCCTATACAAATTTGGATCAACAAGAGAAGTCATACAAGTGGCAGACAACACAATACCTGATTGATATGGAGTGGGGGCAGGCTTACAATCAACCATGCCAAATCGATGAAGAAGATCTGTCGCATACTTTTGTTGTCCAATAGAGATGCCCTCAGAAGACTGAAAAACTTGAAGACCAAGAAAATAATGTAGAAGTCTCAGATCTGTCATATGAAACCTATCTACCAACTTGTCCTTGATGTCATGTATCAAGGAATCTAAACTGCCAGTGAGGATGAAATCATCAACATACAAAACCAATATGACAAACTCCTCACCTTGCTCAGGATGTATACATTATGATCTGACTCACAATGAATAAAACCAAAACTCAAAAGAAAACTATCCATCTTCTCATACCAAGCTCTAAGAGCTTGTTTGAGGCCATAAAGAGAATGACAGAGTCTACAAACCAATGATGAGTCTTGCACAAATCCTTGAGGTTTCTCCATATAGATCTCCTCATGGAGATCACCATGTAAGAAAGCACTCTTCACATCCATTTGAAAAATTGACCAAGAATGTGAAGCATCAAGAGAGAGTACAAGCTGAATAGAATCCATCTTAGCTATAGGGGCAAAGGTCTTAGAGTAATCAACTCCTTCAACCTGTGAAAAACCCTTAGATACTAATCTATCTTTGTACTTATCTACTGATCCATCTACAACATATTTGGTCTTATAGACCCATTTATATTTTACAAGTTTTCTTCCCTTAGTAAGAGGGACAAGATCCCAAGTATCATTCTTCATCAATGAAGAATACTCATCATACATTGGAACATCCCACTCAGGTATACCAATGGCCTCAAAAAACAACACTGGATCATCTGTACAAGCTTGTTCTAGAAGAGCAACACCAGATGTCTATGAGCGAGTGCGACGAGAATCAGATGGATCACCAACAAAAGAACCAACTACCTGTAGAGTGATCTTTGCCCACTTGGGCAAAGGTGGTGAAGAAGATGGTTGTGGTGGCTGAACAAGTACAACATCATCATCATCAACAATAGAAAGCAAATCCTCACTATCCTTAGTAGAAGGAGGAGGAGAAGAAGAACTATATGTACACTTATGTGGAGTGGGTAGCTCATCAACCTGAACATCCCGTCGAAACAACACATCATGTGTGACAGGATCAAAAAGATAATAGGATTTTACATCTTCACAATAACCAAAAAAAATGAGTGGTTGGCTTTTCTTCTCCAATGATTTACGTTTGTCATCAGGAACAAACACCCATGCTTGACTTCCAAAGATGCGAAAATCTAAAAAATCAAGCTTGATCCCAGACCAAGCTTCTTCTGGTGTCATATTTTGCACAACTTTGTGAGGCATACAGTTTTGAATGTAGTTTGCACAATTTACAGCTTCAGCCCAATATTGTGGACCCAAATTTTTAGAGTGAATCATACAATTAGCCATCTCTTTCAACGTTCTATTCTTCCTCTCTACTACACCATTTTGTTGAGGAGTGTGTGATACAGTGAACTGGTGTTGTATCCCATGCTCAATACAAAAATCATAGAAAACATTATTGTCATATTCCCCCCATTGTCAGTGTGTATATTCTTAAGAGGAAGAGATGATTATTTTTCAACAAAGGCTTTGAAAGCCTTAAAAGTCTCAAAAACTTCACTTTTCAACTTGAGAAAATATACCCAAGTTTTACGAGTGAAATCATCAATGAATGTGAGTGCATATTTAGCCCCTGAAAAAGAATGAGTTGGAAAAGTCATCAAATCACTATGAACCAACCCTAAGGGTGCATTTACACGTGTGGCCTTACCAACTAGAAATGGATCCTAGTGTTGTTTACCAACTAGACAACCAGGTCACACCCCATCAATACATGAGACCTTAGGAAGGCCTTTTACAAGATGTTTGGTACTCATTTGTTGCATATATCCATAACTCAAATGCCCTAATCTCTCATGCCACAATTTACTGAGATTATTACCATGTGCTATAAGTGAAGAACCAGAAGACATAAAAGACTCAAACTTATCAAAAGTATAGAGTCTTGTAGTATGGTCTACTGTACCTGTAGAAAATATCTCACTAGGATCATTACATTCTCTTATTACAATATCATGTGAAGTAAACTCCATAATTTTACCAATACCAGAATTACATATTTGATATACAGAGAGAAGATTAGAAGAGATTTGGGGTACAAGCAATACATTGTTAAAACATCCATCTTGTTTATCAACAGTACCATATCCCAAAACTTCAATCTATGAGGAGTTACCCATAACAATATGTGATGTAATGCAATCTATAAGAGAAGACAATAGATCCTTAGAATGTGTGAGATGGTGAGAAGCACCTGAGTCAAAAATCCACTGATCATGACATGAAGATATAGCCCTGGCTAAAAGTGCTTTCCCTTTTCCTACAAGAGAAGTAGAAGGAGATGGAGATGGAATGGAAATTTTGTGTTGTCTGACCGCTACCTCTAATGCTTCCATCTTCTTAAAACATCTACTTTCATCATGATTAGGACCACCACAAAAATTGCATGGACTAAATGTTTTCTTCTTTTTCTTAAAGGACTTTTTGGTCTTAGTAGATTTAGAATGATGAGGTGTCTGGGAGGTGGACTCTGGAGGGTTATTTGAAGGTGCTTATTTTTGTTTAGACTAAGGTGAAGGTTTTCCCTTAGAAGAATTAGCAACTAGAGCATGACTAGGACCAGGTAGAGCATCTAAGGCCATTAATTTTGTTTGCTCCCTAGTCAATCTTTCACAAAAAACTTCAAAGGAAGGCCATTTGAATTCATCACTTAATGTATCCATCATAGTATAAAAATCAGAGGAAAAAAAACTATATGGTCCTTTCAACTTTGACAAAATCATGAAAATGCACTCTTGATCACTTTTATCCTTGTCACTAGCTTTCAACTGTGACCTTATAAATTTGAATTTTGCCAAGAATTCATCTATTAAAGGAAAATCTGATGGAGAGTACTCAATTCTGTGTCTAATTGCAAAATTTTAAACTCATTAACTTTGCCAAATAGGTTTTTAAATTTTTCCCATACCTCTTTTGGCATAGTAGCATATACAATGTGAAATTGAAGATTATCTGAGACGTTGAGGCAAATCAATCCAAGAGCCTCATCCTGCTTACAACCATATGCATATTTGTCTTTTTCAGTGGTGAATGCTGCAAGTGTTGTTTCAAAAAAAATTCTCCACAAGCCCTTTTATTGAAGGAGTTGTTGCATTTTCAACTTCCAAACATGGTAATTTGTAGAATTTAGGGGTTCAAACGATCGGGATTCCAATTTATTTTTCCTCAAAACAGCCCTCCCATTACAATTTAACATCTCCCGACGAAAATTTTTTTTAGCCTTAGCTTATAAAAAAGTAAAAAAAATAAAAATGGTTTTATGCAAAAAAAAATGTAGGGGGATTTGACCCCAAGACTTCCTACAAATTTTTAACAAAATACCTCTAGCCGCATTAACAAAGTCAAATTTATACTTTTAAAGCTAGAGACTTGCATTTAAACCACTAAAAATTAAAAAAATTAATAAAAAATAAGCCAAAATGACTCACACATGTGAGATAAATGCTGAATAATCTTTGGTTTTATCATAATTAATCTCTTTTTCCAGCAAGGCGTGGTGATCAGGGAAATTTCTGAGAAATTTTGTAAACACTGGCCAAGGAAAACACCTCTCAGCAAATGCAGAATTGGCTCCACTGGATCTGACCAAAGGACTATATGGCCTTTTCCAAATCCATCCTTCTCAGCTGGAAATGAAAGCCTGAGTAGTTTGCTAACACATAAAATTATCATATTTTGATTTTATGCAGCATAAGGTGTTCAAAAATGAGAAAACCGTATGGCTATGCTACAGACCAAAAAACAGATTTTAAATTCCTGTTGTAACCTTCCAAAACACTGTACGGGCTGGTTCAAATTCATACTAATTTATATGGAATGAAATATAGCATAGTCAGCTTTCATGAACAGGTTTTAGATTTTAAAAAACTCAACTGTACGATCTGCCACATCAGAAAACCATACAGGTACTACAGTCTGACAAAAGGAACCAGTCAGCGGATTTTTGAAGGAAAGAGCTGTACGGCCAGCATGGAATGAAAAAATTAAAATTGAAATGGATTCCTAACTTGATTTTCTACACCCCTGTGAAAAAAAAATTATGATTTTTGAAATTTGTATTATCATTAATGAGCATAAAATACAGAAATTTCCAAAAAACTTGTAAACAAGAACCGGAGTGTGAGAGAATAACAAATATCTGTAACAAATCAATAAAATAATGTTTTTGACTATGTTAATAGATGAAAAATGATGAAAACTTTTTAGGCAAGAGGATCTTCAACAGGAACTCCAAGCTCTGATACCATGAAAGAATGAGCAGGAGATACACAGGATCCACAGGATCAATCCAGGAGAAAGAACCCACAACAAATAACTTGCAAATAATACCAGAGAATAAAATAAATTTCTCACACCTAAAAAATAGGTGATAATCCTATAAATTCTCTGTATTCTCTCATTAATCTCACGTTATTTTCTCATAGATTGTAAAGTATTTATAATACAAATAGTTTGTTTTACGACAACAAACTATTTGTTGTGATTACAAAATAGAGAAAACAAACTATTTGTTTTCACATACTAGGAACAAATATATTGTTGAGAGATTCTCAACAAATTAACCTAGGTAAATAAAATTAACCCTAGGTAATAAATAACTTACCCTATTAACCCTAGGTAAGCTTAAATATTCATTATTCTAACACTATTTTTATTTACAATATTGTTTTTCACAATTTGTATTCTATAAAATTGTAACCCTATAACAAACGGGGTTGACTTACTTGACATATTTTATAGCTTATCTTCTATCTAAAAAACTTAGTCAACCTGTTTGATTATGTTCTTCCAGATCTTGATTTTATAGAATAACAATGACCCTATTGACTATGTTCTACAATATTTACATACAATATCACTTGAACTACTTTTGTACTCTTCACAATTAGGGAATTAACCTATTATTTCTAGTAATTAGTTCACTTTTCATTTTAGTTATTTTCATGCTTAGAGTAACAAACATAGATTAATTATGCGATTTTTCAATTTACCAACTTAGTCACACTATTTTTTTATCTTTTTCACACACTTCCAAATCACTTTACACTAAAAACATTAAACATTTTTATTCCCAAGGTTTATCTACTTAGATTTCATCACCAAGGGGGAAACCAACTTGGTTTTTTGGCCAAGTATAAACACGTGGTTGATGGTATATAATGGCAAAGCACCCAACAACCTTATCATTATAGGATTTTGAAAGAAGGGGTAGGCCAAATACTAAGTCAATTCCATCATCAATATAGATCCTTTTCAGCCTAAACTACCTGGAACTATCCATAGATTGCTTTCTAGTTCTTTTTTATAGCCAACTCCCCATCACATTAATTTCAAACTTTATTATAAATTAATAACACTTAGGGATGACCAATTAGTTATCATTTACATTAAATTTATTTCTTGCTCTTTGATCATTGTATTTTGTATTGCAAAACATACATTATCCAGTGTTAGTACAAGGTTTGTGCTATGTGTTCCAATTGGATCAATCATATTGATTTGATTTCTTATGTTCTTCATTTCATTTGCTTATCTATTATCTTGAAAAATATTTCTCTATTTTCATAACACCATTATCTATATCAACATAGTCTCTTACAGACTATTAATCTTGATTCTTTACAATACACAGTTTCCCTATTCAACTATGTATATATGTCAACCTATTAAGTTTTTCCCTCTAGATTACATAGCTAACTTATTTGAATCTATATCTTATCAACTCATTTCATTTCCTATCTTGGATTACATAGTTGATTTGTCTAACTATGTCCTCTTTTCATTATGTTTCATTTATTCATCTGCAATACAAAATTGACCCATAAAACTATGTATCCTTATAGCTTATTTTAGTTTTATCATTTGCATAACACAATTGAATAGTTAGACTATGTCTTTTGCATCATGCTCTGTGGGCCTTTTTCATAGACTCTATTGTTAAAGTAATTAATGTGGGTTAATTAATTATTAAGCTTAATTAAGTGGATGTCAACATTATGTCGACATACCTACCCCCACTTACCCACTCTCTCTCTCTCTCTCTCTCTCTCTCTCTCTCTCTCTCTCTCTCTCTCTCTCTCTCTCTCTCTCTCTCTCTCTCTCTCTCTCTCTCTCTCTCTCTCTCTCTCTCTCTCTCATTTATAGAAACTCGTAGAGTGCATTTTAGAAAAAGAAAGCAAGGGAGTTGAGAACATTGTAATCCATCTTTGTGATTTATAGATGGTTATTTCTTTGTGAGCAATGTGTTAATATCCATGGTTGTGGCAATGGATTCTTCGAGAGATCTTGGGTGAGATTTTTTCAAACTTTGACATGGTATCAGAGCTCTAGGTATCTTGTATCGAACACTGTTATTTTTTGTTGTTTATTATTTAAATAATGAATAGTTTTCTATTTTGTATTCTTTGTCAATTCCAGGCAATTTTTTAGTGGGTTTATGAAAATTTGAGATTGTTTTAAATTAAAAATATCAAAAACTTTGAAGCGATCAAAAAAAATTGTAGGGGATTTTTTGCATGTAAACTGTTGGTGCAGATCTGGTTTGCATACATGTCTTGCTGGTAGAAGAGGTGAACAAATACTTCTGGGAGATTTACATTGGTATTCTAAGGTTCAAATCTAGATCTTGGTAGAGAAATCCATTGGAAAAAGGAAAATACTAGATCTGAGGATAATAAAAAGAGGCATTTTTTTACCTCATATTTATTTTTTAGATCTAAAAATTCTTTCTAGCTTGGCATTGAAAACTCTACATTTGCGTTCCTTTTTTTGGGAACATTTGTGTTGAATTAAAGGAAGCGTTGAAGTTTCTTGGTAGAGATCTTAGATCTAAATGTGGTATTCAGATCTGACTTTGGCACTGGATTGATCTTCTCTCCAAACTTGGCATCCTTTTCTATCGAGAGAAGGCATTGACTAGAAGAAGAGGGTAGAGAGCGTTGAAGCAACATGATCTTTGGCACTTAGGCACTGGATCTACTCAATTAGATCTAAGTTTGGTTGGAATTTATTCTGATATGACCTAGACTATGTGGACATTGTATATTTGTTAGATATACTATTAAAGGTTTGATTTTCTATTGGTTTCATCATATTTCTATCTTTTGTTGTAAGTTAACACCATTTTATGTACTTTTGTTTGGTCTAGCTCATCTCTGATTACATTCCATGGCTCATCCTTGGTTTTAATAGTTCATGCATGTGCATGTAAACCCTTGATTCAATGACCATATATCCATTCAAAAGCCTCTAGCTACCGGATCTAGTTTTGAAAAATAGTGACATCCACCAAAGTTCCATTCAATTAGTGCCTTGACCTATGCCTGCAAATCATCAGTCAACACCATTAGGTGTAGGCTTGCCAGTCTTGATTAATGAATAGGGATTTGGAGGGATCTGAGGCCTATGAGAATAGGCACAACCGAGTTTCCTTCCCTCGTGCTTGTAATCCATCCTCCTATTGAGCTCCCAAAAAGTCTTCTTTCACTATGCCTCTCGACGTTCTCTCCTTGCCTCCCACAGTTGTCACCTGATCTCCTCACCGTATATGCTACAAATGGAAGACGTCTTTGCTAGAATGTTCACCATCTCACTCACCCACCACTTAGACACTCCACATGGTTTTTTAACCACCAATTATCCAAGCTAGCCTATGGATTCATGGAATTATTGGAAAAAAGGTGAGGGTGACTATTGTAAGTGGTGGATATTTGATAAGTTCTTTGTTGCAAGGAAGAATAAGGTGTTTAAGCACTTTAAGAGAGTGGGGGACATCATATGTGATAAATATAATTATGACCAAGGGTCTTTATTATGGTGGGGCACAATTATTATGGTGTAGATATCACAAGACTAACTGTAGAATATAGCAATTAAAAAGGAGATTATTTCATTGGTTTTTATTCCTTGTATTTTTGCTCGTCGAAGACGAAGGGTGAACCCCGAGTTGGCAGGAGGCCAATTCCCCCTTAGAAATAAAACTAATGTATTACAAATTATGAGCCAGTTCTAATGAGTGGTTGGAAGGAATATTTCACCTCACCCAAGGGTACTATTTTCAAGTTTGAAGTGCATGTTTTTTAGTCATAGGCCTATTTACAATAAATTATTTTATTAATATCTTACAAATGGTAGCTCAAAATTGAGCATCATATTTTACAAAAATATTTGGTTTTTTATTTCCCACACATTCAGCCAATTTTACTTATAAAATGTACTACTTTATAAAGTACCAAAATTTGGGGGGGTTGATTAGTGAAAAGAGGGGTTGTCTTTGTGTTGGTTCTTGTCTACATATCTTCTCTTTTTTACACTTGCTTTCTACATCATTGTTATCCCTCATTCTAACATTGATTGCTGATTTGGATGCATTCTTGGCTATGTCTAATGTCCTATTCATGAACCTGCTTCAGGGATTCATTGAAGTTATTGTGGGCCCTACATTCTCTCGTGCACACATTCAATTTTTGTAACTGTTATTTGTGCCCATTTAGTGACTACTTGCACAGATTTCTATTATATTCTTAGATGCATTATCAATAGAGTCTAACATCCATTTGAGCATACATTATCACTTGTGTACTGATTACTCTCACTTGATTGGACTCATTTTTTACGTAGTTTGAAGTCTATCTCTAGAGTGTGCACTATTACTCTCAATTATGGTCATGTTGACTCCACTTGAGAGATACCTATTAAGGAGTGTTGTTTCATCTCCATTGATTCTTCTTGGAAAGGAAAATTATGTTTCATGGTGTGCTTATATGGAGCATTTACTCATGGTTCAGGAACTTATTCTATTTTTATATGGATAGATTCCTGAGCCTATTGACCTAGGTCAATCTAAATACTGGGCCAACTCTTGTGACTGTGTCTATGGTCACTTATTGATGCATGTTTCATGGGATTTATATCATAATGTAGAGCACATAGAGTGTCCCTCCATTATTTGGAGAACTCTTTAGAGTCTTTTTAGTGATCCTTCTGAGATTTATGTCACACTTCCTCCTCTACTACCCATCATCTCTTCTAAGATAGTTGTACTCTTACCTCATACTTTTATTTATTGTGATAAAACATCTATGGTGGATAGTTTTATTCCTTTTGTTGATTCCCCACTATAGTACAAGATTCTACCAGACCTCAATTGTCTTATTATAGATTCTACATTCATTCCTATGTAGATTGTTGCTCTTCTTGAGCCTTCACAGACTTGCACTTTAGAGGACTCCACTATTTATAGTATGAGTACACACATTGAGAGTATTGATGACTCATATGTTCCTGTAGATGTTCATCTTATATATCTTAGTGCTTCAATTGTAGACCAATCTTCAGTTTCGATAGTTATTGAGTATTGCTCTCCTATTCCCATGGACATTATTTCCATGAATATTCCATGTATATCTTATTCTCTAGCTGTTCTCTCTCCTTCATTTCATGCTTCTTCATTGCTATATTCTACAGTTAGTCTTGTGATATCTAATCAAAATTTGGCACATTTGATCACTAGCAGGGAGACATTTCAACATTTTTTAGAGATCTAAATCATGATTCTTACACACATTCCACTGGAGTGGGAATTCAGCAGTTTGATCGCTCATGGTTTCTTTATTTTTAAAGGAAGAGACAAAATGTGTTTCAGAGGGACCTATTACAACATTCCTTATGTGAAATTTTTCATTCACATTCTCTTTCGTGTGGAGGCACACTTCCTTCATGTTTTTTAGGATATCGGGGATCATTGCTATGTACTTGGAGTGTTGATTATTTTAGCATCTTCTTTTGGGGACTCTTTTAGTCCCTTCTTATTTTCTCTCTTTTGGGGGGGGTGAGTTTTTTTCCCACTAGGTTTTCTCCTTTTCTCTACATTATGAGAGATTGCACTATACATGGGTACCTCATCAAGCCTTATTGTCGAGACCCATTTTTTGCATTTTTTGTATCATCGCCTACCTAAGCTATGCTTATGGGGGGTGTTGGTGTAGGCCTTTGTCCTATGGGTTTTGGATACATGGCTATTGTTGACCATTTTTGGTGTAACAGGCCAAAAATCGGTCCCCTTCTTCCTCTGCTATTTTAGGCCTTTTCATTTTTGATTTTTTCACAGGTCCAAGAATTTCTATGGACATAACAGGTTTTGTTCTTCTATGGACTCAGCAGGTGTAATCTTTGACAGATGAAGGACCAGTTCAGAGAGTGCAAGTTTTGCAAAGCTTCTTCGGACTCTTGTCTAAAGAAATTCATAAGGAAAGAGGGCTAAAATGGTTCATAAGGCACTTTTACTTAAGGTTGGAAGAGTGGTTCAATGACATAATCTTTCTAAGAGTTATCACCTTTGAACCATTGAACTGGTTCAATGCGTTGGTTCAACGCCTTGGTTCAAATCGGCGAGTTCATTGCTTGGTTCAATGCATTGGTTTAACACCTTGGTTCAATCGGCAATTTCATCGCTTGGTTTAATGCCTTCAATTCATTGCTTGGTTCAATCAGCTTGGTTCAATGCCTTCAGTTCATCGCTTGATTCAGTCGATAGATTCATCATTTGGTTCAAACATTTAGTTCATCAGATGGTTCAATGAGCATGGTTCAAAGGGCTCAACACGCAACATTGAACTGTTGAACTGGTTCAATAGCTTGTTTCAAGTGAATGATTCAAAGGGCTCAGCGCGAAGTGTTGAATCATTGAACCAATGAACTAATTTTGGTTCAATGGATTGGTTCAATGGCTTGGTTCAAGGGGGTGTCCCAAAGCCGAAGGATAGTTGCCTTTGTGGAGGGCATTCCTGGGTTCAGGAGCCCTTGCGGAGGGCAAGAAACTTTCAAAGGCAGCTGCAGGGGTAAATTTTTTAGAATTTTGTTTAAGTCATAATTCTTTCAAACTTTTTGTCTGAAGGAATTCCTTCAGACAAAAACTCTAAAGAAATTCAAAGGAAGGTTGTAGTAAAAAGCTCAAATTAAGAAGCCCACCTGAAGGGTATGTGCCCTTACGGAGTGCTCTTGCCAAGGAGGAGGACTATTTCTTGAGAAGCTAAAGGGTCATTTTCCCCTCCGGGAAGGATCAATAAAGGAAGTTCGTAGGAAAAGGTTGAAGCAAAAAACCCACAAAAAATCCTGCCAAAGGACCTGAAGGAATTTTCCAAGGACAGTGATGTCCCAAAAGCCATCAATTTTAAGGAGACGAACTAGCCATTGAGTGTTCAATTTTAAGCTGCGACGAGCATCGAACGTCAAATTTCACAATAGAGTAATCATCAAAGGAAAAGAGTTAAGCAGATGATACCACGTGTCCTCGTCCATTTCAATGGAGTGCGACAAGTGTCTGCATCCAAGGCTTTAGGTTTCTTCTAAGCTTTAAGGATAAGCCTCTCTCAAAATGCAGCAAAAGCTGCCAAGTGTCAGCATTTGTGAGGACCAAAAAGGATCTTGAAAGTTTTTTAAGGTAGCTAAAGGTTCTGTGGAAGCAGCCACGTGTCACCTTTCGTAAAAACCTCAAAATTACTTTCAAAGCCTCTAAGTAAAGCAGAAAGCGTAAGCAAAACGGCCACGTGTCAACTTTTGCCTAACTCTCGAAGGACCCTCTAAGTTAAGTGAATGCTGCCATGTCCCATTATCAGCTCAATGGAAGCCACCATGTGTCAATGTCCACGTTTTAAATTATCTCCTAAGTTTCAAAGTAGCAGACTGTAACACGTGTTAGAAGCAGATGCACTCTCAGCCAAAGAGCCA
The DNA here is from genome assembly GCA_037957365.1 of Torreya grandis. Classification (NCBI taxonomy): domain Eukaryota; kingdom Viridiplantae; phylum Streptophyta; class Pinopsida; order Cupressales; family Taxaceae; genus Torreya; species Torreya grandis. The sequence goes on from JARHVA010000748.1 coordinate 4,079,572, forward strand.
AAGTAGTAGCAAAAGATAGCCCGAGAGATGAAGGAGACAAAGGAGGCAAAATGGCCAAGCGTAGAAGCAGACGAAGTGATCCAAGTGGCACAGGAAAGTGTCAATTCAAGGAGTTATTCTAGTGGTTGACATAGTACCTACCATGCAATCATTAAGAGGTATAAATAGTGAATGATGTGACCTAATTTTCTTCAATATGCATTGATGAGCAGGCAAATGGTGTGGCTCATAATTTTGAATCCTGACAGGAGTCGACATAGCATTATCTTCAGGTAGTTTCCTCATCCCAATGCTCAGAAAGCACATGGGTCACTTGTAAAAAGGGTGCCAAAAGGCCTCCTTTCTTCCTCTATATATTGTAGACTTGTCATTTGAAAAGGATCTTCCACATTTGTAAGGCAAAGCCCTAGTAAATTTTCACCTTAAATCAATAAACACATTTTTACCTCTATTCTGGTTAGATATCTCTATGTATGTCTGAGTGTTATTTTGTGTTTAATCATTGCTTCTTGATGCTTCCACAGGTTCAACACCAACATACCTGGTGTCTATAAGGTGCCATTTTTTCAGGTGAAAAGGAGAGATGTATTTGGAAGTGCAGAGATAGAAGTTACTATACAGTGTGCCTTTCTACAACACCTTTGGTGAGTCTCTATTTTTTGTGTGTTCCATTAAAGCCTCCCTGTTAAGCTTCCTATAGCCTATCCCTTTTGCCAATTTGAAGTGTACATATGTGTTTGTCTGATTTCAAGTGTAAGTGTGAGAAGGTCGAATCATTTGGTGCATCACCCCTTTTAGAGTAGATTTGTTTTCCTGTAATCCTTCTCATTTTTCACCCCCCATTATATATCTATATACCTGTATTAGCACTTATTAGAAAAACTCAAATGCATCAAAGGGAGCTAGCCCTTACCTAGAGACTCTCCCCTCTAGCTTCACCAGTCCCACAAGTGAGAGGGGAGTTTCCATTGTTGCGTGTGGAAGGGTGGGAGCTAGGCATCCTGTCCTGAGTGCAATCCACTGCATCAATAGTTTTTGGCACGCCTAGTGGGACTAAGTTTTACACTCATTAAAGATTCAGGATTGATGCTGGTCCTGTTATAGCAAATCAACTATTTTCAACATCTAGTGACTCCACTAGTAAGAACTTCATTTCCTAATCAAAGACCAGTCTAACTTCCTATGCCTAAAGTCACCACACGGTCTACTTCTAAGGGTGTCCCTTTCAAATTTGTTGAATTGCCTTTGAACTCAGCAAAAAGACTGAGGTTTCAGAGGACCCATCCTTATTCAGTAAACCACCTTCCCAGACCTATTGTAAGGAACACATACGCAACAAGGCCGCAGTTACATCCCATCCTAGCTATGGCATTACCCTTTGTCACTTTTCATGGTTAAAGTCCATTGAATCTCCCACGTTATGGCCCAATTCTAGGAGCAACCCTAAAAAATGTGCCTTCTTTTGATGGAGAGGGGCCTATTATAGTCATTGAGCACATCAAAAATATTGCTAACCTCTGCAATATTCACAATGTCACTAAGGAAAATATCACAATCAGATTGCTCGCATTGTCTCTCAAGGGCAAAGCTCTTGACTGGTATGGGACTTTGGCTATAAATTTGATCAATTCTTGGAATGAATTGGGTACTCAATTGATGGGCTATTTTGGGGAAAAAAGTGACCACCTCTTTCTTGCTGAGTAGCTGATTACCATGAAAAGAGCCCCACATGAATACATGCAGGATTTCAACACTCGATTTCAAAAGACATGGGATAGAATCCCCATTCTGGTAAGACTGACTGCTAGTTATGCTTTCTTGTATTACTTAAGTGCATTAAACAGTGATATTGCTATTATGATACAATCCATGGGAGGAAATGTGTTGCATGCTGCCTATGACATAGTTATAGCAGTTGAAAATTGCTTAGTGTAGGCTAAGAAAATAGCCCCTGGCCCCATATGCCACTTTTCCCAAAAATTTTGCTTCCAATTCAAATTGCTGCTCCCACATTAGCTCCTCTACCTAGCATTGAGAAACCAACTATTGCTCCATCCAATGAGCTTCATGAAGTTAAGAGTCTATTGCAAAGTATGTCAAATGAACTTGTGGCTCTTAAAAGGTAGCAAGCTCAAAGCAACAGACCAAACCAAGGATACCAACAATATGGCCAAGCTCCTAGACCCCCTTTCCAAAATTAATATCAAGGACAGGGTCAACTTACTCAGACCAGACCCTTTCAAGGCTACAACCCAGGTACCCCTTCATCATCTAAGGTCATGGTGCCCATTCAAAACAATTTGGTGCAAGAACAACCAAGTTGTTCAACCATGGGATATGGTCAGGAGTAGGCTATTTATGTAAATGAAATGATAGGTTATTACCCAAATATACAAGAAAATCAAGTAGTCACCCATTCCCAAGTCTTTGAGGCTCTGATGCAACCCAGTACGAGTAGCAGTCAGGCCCAGCCTGATTCTACCCTCATGAATCATCTGGAATGAGAATTCTATTTAGTCAATTATGTGGGTGCTACAGAAAATAAGGCTAACTATGTTGCAACCAACACAAGATTCAAAAGAAGGGCAATGGAAGAAACTCAGGCTGCTACCCAGGTGTCAGCAACGCCTTCTTCATCACATGCAAATCAAAAAGTCCCAAGTTTCAGACCGTCAATTATTCCTCCAGCTCCTCGGACTGCCCCTTAGGCTATACATAATTCCAAAGAATTTTTGAAGGAAAGCAACCCTCGAGTCAACATGGTTGACTAGATGAAGAAGCTACACATGAACATCTCCTTATGGGATTCACTGTCAATATCGGGGTAGAAAGACATGTTGTAAAAGGAATTGCATGAGCTAGATGAACGAGTTGTCCTAGCAAAAGCTAATAACATTTTGATGATGAATGGACAACCTTCCACCTTAGGTCAAACCCAGAAAGAAGAGAAGGTTCCTCCTTTTTATGTGTCCTTGGTCATAGGATATTTCTTGGTGCACAATTGCATCATTAATAGCGGAGCAAGCACCTCGGTCATGCCCAAATGCATAGCCAACAAGAAGGGATTGAAATATGAAGAAATGACCAAGGGAGTCTTATAGCTGGATGGAACCCTAGCAAGGACAATTGGGGTGGTAAAAGGTTTGAGCTTGATGGTGCATGCTTTCTGGACTTTCTCAGTCCCTCATGATGTGGTAGTGGTAGATGTCCCTCCCTACTTTACCATCTGCTTATCCAGGGATTTTACATCCAAGATATGTGGCTACTTAGCAGTGAATTGGTCTTATCTAGTTTTTAGAACCAAGTATGGGACTAAAGTCAAGATTGAATCCAAGCCACTCCATAGAGATCATCTGGAACCTTACTCACTGAAAGCAGCAAATGTTAGCTACACCATCATTGACCAGGAAGAGTTCCAAGTAGACCAATCTCCATCCTTTTCCCTTGAAGGAGTTACAGACTTGCTCTTAGATAGATGGGGAAGTGACAATTTCCAGCATGATCCCTACAAATTCATAGAGGAGGTGGGCCTTAGAAATTATTACATGCATGAAGAGGTTACTTTTGTACCAAATTTGATGAAAGCTAGCTAGGAAAACTTAGTTGTGTGGCAGTTGTTCTTTGATAGTTCAAGAAGTAAGTTGGGAGCTGGTGGTGGAGCAGTGTTGGTCTCTCCTTCAAAGGAGAGGTTTTTTTTAGCTTTCTAGTTCTAATTTTCTTGCACATGCAATTTTGTATAATATGAATCCCTCATCCATGGCTTGGAGTGGGCAAGGAAAAGAGGAATCAAAGAGCTGTAGGTGTTTGGTGATAACGAGGTGATTGACAACTAAGTAAGAGGCCAGAATTTGATGAAGAATTATCTACTGAAGTCCTATAAACATAGGGTATGGGACTTAGTGGAAAATTTATTCACTTTCAATATTACCTCCATTCCTAGAGAACGGAACAAGCAAGCAGACAGGCTGGCAGCAGTTGGTGCCCAATTTGATATTGCTCAGGAAATAGGCTGAAACCATAGCTCACATCACTTGAAAGTAGTGATCCAGCCTTCTGTACCTGACAACATCACCAACTAGAAGGTTTTCAATATTGATCAACAAATAACACTTTTCCTATAAGAAGAAGTGGAATTCACTGCAAAAAACTAGGTTAAGCTATAGCAACAATATGGTAGCCAAATTGTTCAGCTGAAGAACAATAAGATCCCCAAAGGTTTGGTAACTCTAGAGAGTATCTTCAATGGAGATGACAAATTGAGAAGTGACAAGGCATGCATTGCAACAAAGGAGGAGCACCATGAGAAGGTGGATATATTCAAAGACAAGCTGCTTGCACTTGGGAAAGTGTGCATAGAGCATGAAAGGCAAGCCTTCATCTTGTTGTGCCAAGAATTTGTCAATATATTTGCTTGGGAGTATAGTGATTTGAAGGGTTTTGACCTGAGCTTAGCCCAGCCTATCGTTGAACTAGAAGAAGGTGCCAAACCAATCAAGTAAAATTAGAGGCCTATCAACCTAATGATTGAGTCTCTCATGCTCAAGGAGCTCACCAAATTGATTGAGTCTAAGATAATATTTGTAATCAAACACTCTTCTTGGCTGGCCAATTTTGTTCCTATTCGAAAAAAGAATGGAGAGATCAGACTGTGCATCAATTTCAGAGATCTCAATAGAGTCTCTTTGAAAGACCATTATCCTCTCCCAAGCATGGAGCAGATTCTTCAGATGGTGATAGGCAGCGAGCATTTCTCCCTCTTAGATGGATATTCAGGATACAACCAAAATTTGGTGAAAGACTGTAATCAACACAAAATAGCCTTCACAACCAAGTGGGGAATGTTTGCTTACAAGAAAATGCCTTTCAGACTATCTAATGCAGGTGCCACTTTCCAACGAGCTATGGACATGGCCTTTCAAGACCCGATAAATAAGACTACACTGGTATATCTTGACGATGTGACAGTTTTCTCCAAGGAGGCGAGCCAACACATGAAACACCTCAAGCAAATCTTTGAGAGGTGTAGAGAGTTTGGTATCTCTCTCAATCCTAAGAAATGCATGTTTGTTATCCATGAGGGAAAGCTCCTTGGTCACATTGTTTCTTCGAAAGGTTTGGCTATCGATCCAGAAAGAGTTCACTCCATCCTGGAGTTGTCCTTACCCAAGCACAAGAAAGGCCTGCAAAGTTTCTTCAATAGGATAAATTTCATATGGAGATTTATCCCAAATGTTGTGGAGATGGTCAAGCCATTGACCTCTATGCTGAGGAAGGGTGAGGAGTTCACATGGACAGTATAGAAAAAATACAGTTTTGAAGAAATCAAGTAGGCCATAGCCCAGGCTCCTACTTTGATCAGCCCTGACTTCACCAAAGATTTCAACCTCTACACCTTCAAAAATGAAGAGGTAATCTCTGCCATGCTTACCCAAATAAGTGATGATAACCTTGAGTAGCCAATTGCATTTTTTAGCCAAGGCCTAGAAGGTTTTGAAGTCAGATACACATACATGGAAAATCAAGTCTTGGCGGTCATACGGGGTCTGAAGAAATTTAGAAACATGCTATCCAATAGCAGAATCCACCTCATGGTTCCACATCCTAGCATCAAGGATTTCTTGATCAATTGAGATCTAAATGAGAAGAGAGCAGGGTGGATCACTAAGGTGATGGAATACGATGTAGATATCAAGATCACCAAACTGGTAAGAGGGAGAGGCCTATGTGAACACCTCGTTCCAGACATTAAACAACAAAAAGAGGATAGTCTACTAATCCTTGATGCAGCTACAACAGAAGAACTAGCTGTCATGAAGGATTGGACATCAGACGTGAGGCATTTCCTTCTCACTAGTGAGTGTCTGCACTCACTTGACAAGACTAAGAGAAGGTATTTCAAACTCCAGTGTCTCCCTTATGCCCTGATTGATGGAGTGTTGTTTAAGAAGGATCTCTCAGGAGTATTTTTGAGATGTTTGGACTCAAGTCAGGCTGATAGGGTGCTGTCTGAGTTCCATGATGGACTAGTCGGTGGTAATTTTTCTCCTAAGGCTACTTCATCAAGAATAATGAGAGCTGGCTATTTCTAGCCTACTCTTTTCAGGGATACCCATGCCTGGGTAAGAAAGTGCCAGAAGTACACACTTTTTGATGGGAAATAACAATTGGATACCATGCCTTTACAACCTATTTAGGTGGAGCAGCCATTCATGTAGTGGGGCATGGACTTCATAGGGATGATTAATCCTCCCTCCAGTGTTGGACACAAGTGGGTCCTGACTAACATGGATTATTTCACAAGGTGGGTAGAGGCTGTTGCTCTGAAGGAGGCAAACGAAAGTGTGGTCCTATATTTTTATGAGGACCTGGTGGCGAGGTTCGGGGTTCCAGCAACAATAATTTCAGATAATGCATTAGATTTTCTGGGAACCAAAATAAGTGAATGGGTGCTGAGATATGGTATATATCTCAACACTTCATCCAATTACTACCCATAAGGGAATGGACTGGCTGAGTCTACAAATAAGAACCTGATCAGGATCATCAAGCGAACCATGGAGGAAAATTAGAGGACTTGGCATGCCAAGTTGAAAATAGCCCTGTGGGTGGATAGGGTCACCCTGAAGAGGGCAATTGGCAACTCACCATACACGCTCATCTATGGGAGGGAAGCTAGGCTCCCCATTTCACTCGAGTTGCTAGCTTTGGATCTCACTCGCCAACTACAAATAGAAGAAGGAAATAACATGGAGGTTAGGCTATGCGAGCTGATGGAACTCTAAGAAGCAAGGGACCAGGCTATGGCTTCTATGACTAGCCACCAACATCAAGTGAAGAGACACTTCGACAAGAAATCTTCGTTAAAAGGTTTCTCTGAAGGAGACATTGTCTTGAAATGGGATGAAGACTGAGCTAAGCCTGGAGAGCATGCAAAATTTGATGCCCTATAGAGTGGCCCATACGTAATCACTCAGTGTAAATAGCATAATGCATTCCAACTCTCTAGGTTGGATGGTGAAGAACTGTATATCCCAGTTAATGGGATACATCTTAAGCATTACCACTGAGCCCCTTCTCCATCATGGATATATTTTCCTTGCTTTTCTCTTGTTTTCCCTAAGTGCTTTTTGCACATGTTAGTAGTTTTTTTAGCTTTGTGTGTGTTTTGTTTCCTTTTGAGGTAAATATTCATGATTGGTTCTAGTTTTATCAGAGCTTGCTGATCTTTAAGTTACAATTTGACGTCGTGCCCAATGGATTTTGAGGCAACTAGCTTCTAAGCATAGCAGGCATGTTTCCCCTGGGAGTCACCAATTTTTTGACCATTTTTGGTGTAACAGGCCAAAAATTGGTCCCCTTCTTCCTCTACTATTTTTGGCCTTTTCATTTTTGATTTTTGCATAGGTCTAGGAATTTCTATGGACTTAGCAAGTTTTGTTCTTCTACAGACTTAGCAGGTGTAATCTTTGACAGATAAAGGACCAGTTCAAAGAGTGCAAGTTTTGTAAAGCTTCTTCAAACTCTTGTCTGAAGAAATTCATAAGGAAAGAGGGCTAAAATAGTTTAAAAGGCACTTTTCCTTAAGGTTGGAAGAGTGGTTCAATGACATAATCTTTCTAAGAGTTAACACCTTTGAACCATTGAACTGGTTCAACGCATTGGTTTAAATCAAAAAGTTCATCACTTGGTTCAATCAGCTTGGTTTAACATGTTGGTTCAATGCCTTGGTTTAATCAACGAGTTCATCACTTGGTTCAATCAACTTGGTTCAACACCTTTATTTCATCGCTTGGTTTAATTAGTGGATTCATCATTTGGTTCAAACATTCAATTCATCAAATGGTTCAACAAGCATGGTTCAAAGGGCTCGGTGTGCAGTGTTGAGCTGTTGAATCAGTTCAATGGATTGGTTCAAGTGAACGATTCAAAGGGCTCGGTGCACAGTGTTGAACTGTTGAACCGTTAAACTAATTTTGGTTCAATGGATTGGTTCAACGGCTTGGTTTAAGGGGTTGTCCCAAAGCTGAAGGATAGTTGCCTTTGTGGAGGGTAGTCCTGGGTTTAGGAGCCCTTGCGGAGGGCAAGAAACTTTCAAAGGCAGCTGAAGGGGTAAATTTTTTAGAATTTCATTTAAGTCATAATTCTTTCAGACTTTTTGTTTGAAGGAATTCCTTAAGAAAAAAAGTCTGAAGAAATTCATAGGAAGGCCGTAGTAAAAATCCTGAAGTACGAAGCCCACCCAAAGGGTATGTACCCTTGCAGAGGGCTCTTGCTGAGGAGGACTATTTTTCAAGAAGTCGAAGGGTCATTTTCCCCTCCAAGAAGGATCAATAAAGGAAGTTCACAGGAAAAGGCTGAAGCAACAAACCTGCAAAAAATCCCACCAAAAGACTCGAAGGAATTTGCCAAGGACAGTGACATCCAAAAAGCCATCAATTTTAAGGAGACAGAGTAGCCATTGAGTGTTTAATTTCAAGCTGCAACGGGCTCATGAACGTCAAATTTCACAGCAGAGGAATCATTAAAGGAAAAGAGTTAAGCAGATGCTGCCACATGTCCTCACTTGTCTCAGTGGAGTGCAACAAGTGTCTACATCCGAGGCTTCAGGTTTCTTCTAAGCTTCAAGGATAAGCCTCTCTCAAAATGCAGTGGAAGCTGCCAAGTGTCAGTGTCTGCGAAGACCAAAAATGATCCCAAAAGTTTTCTAAGGTAGCTAAAGGTTCTGCGGAAGCGGCCATGTGTCGTCTTCCAAAAAAACCTCAAGATTACTTCTAAAGCCTCTAAGTAAAGTGGAAAGAGTAAGCGGAAGCGGCCATGTTTCAACTTCCACCTGACTCTCGAAGGACCCTCTAAGTAAGCCGATGCTGCCACATCCCATTATCAGCTCAGCGGAAGCTGCCATGTGTCAATGTCCACATTTCAAAGTATCTCCTAAGTTTCAAAGTAGCGGACTATGACATGTGTCAGAAGCAGATGCACTCTTATCCAAAGAGCCAAAGGAGTAGCAAAAGATAGCTCGAGAGATGAAGGAGATAGAGGAGGCAAAATGGCCAAGTGTAGAAGCAGATGAAATGATCCAAGTGGCATAGGAAAGTGTCGATTCAAGGACTTATTCTAGTGGTTGACATAGTACCTACCATGAAATCATCAAGAGGCACAAATAGTGAACGATGTGACCTATTTTTCTTCAATATGCATTGATGAGTAGGCAAACGGTGTAGCTCATAATTTTGAATCCTGACAGGAGCTGACATAGCATTATCTTCAAGCGGCTTCCTCATCCCAATGCTCATAAATCACATGGGTCACTTGTAAAAAGGGTGCCAAAAGGCCTCCTTTCTTCCTCTATATATTGTAGACTTGTCATTTGAAAAGGATCTTCCACATTTGTAAGGCGAAGCCCTGGAAAATTTTCACCTGAAATCAATAAATGCATTTTTACCTCTATTTTGGTTAGATATCTTTGTGTATGTATGAGTATCAATTTTTGTTTAGTCATTACTTCTTGATGCTTCCACAGGTTCAACACCAACATACTTGGTGTCTATAAGGTGCCATTTTTGCAAGTGACAAGGAGAGATGTATTTGGAAGTGCAGAGACAAAAGAAGTTACTATATAGTGTGCCTTTCTACAGCACCTTTGGTGAGTCTCTGTTTTCTATGTGTTCCATTAAAGCCTCCCTATTAAGCTTCTTGCAGCCTAGCCCTTCTGCCAATTTGAAGTGTACTTATGTGTTTGTCTGATTTCAAGTGTGAGTGTGAAAAGGTCGAATCATTTGGTGCATCACCCCTTTCAGAGTAGATTTGTTTTCCTATAATCCTTCTCCTTTTTCACCCCCCATTATATATCTATATACATGTATTAGCACTTATTGGAATAACTCAGATGCATCAAAGGGAGCTAGCCCTTACTTAGAGACTCTCCCCTCTAGCTTCGTCAATCCCACAGGTGAGAGGAAAGTTTCCATTGTTGCATGTGGAAGGGCAGGAGCTAGGTGTCCTTCCCTGGGTGCAATCCACTACGTCAATAGCTACATTAGATTGCTTAGGGATCTAGAGGCTATTTAAGAGGATTAGTACCACATTCAATAGAATGTGGGGTTTCACTATATCTCCAACCTATAAATACCTCTCTCCCTTTGCATTATTAATTAAGTGAGATTTTAATAGGTTAAAAATATGCATTTATCTCCATGCCCAATCCAAGAGCATTTCCACCACCATTTGGTTTTTCCCAGCTATGTGGAGATGCTGGTGGCATTGGAAAGGTAGTGGCTTGGCCAAGGCGGAGTCACAATTTGTCAATAGTTATTTTGTTGATGGAGTCTATTTAATCTGTAAGATAGTGTGGAAGTATCACCACCTATGGAAAGGGAGATCAGTCTCATGGCCAAAGGAAAGGATTTAGGCCTACCTTGGAAGAGGTATCTTCTAGGTCTACCTTAATTTTCTATTCTTTCTAGCTTTGTGTCCAAAACTTTATCCCAACTGCCTATTCTCTAGCTTGCATTGACATACAGTTGGTCTCTATTCCCTCACCAAATTGCACCTTCTTGGCTTTTCCTCCACCTGCCTTGACTTTGTAGAGGTGGTTTTTTTTTTTATGGTGGGAGACAAAATCCTTTTGGCAGTGATTTGTTTGGGGGAGTCAAATTTATTTGGTAGAGAAAGTTGACAAATTTGTTTTAGCAATGATTTATATTGGAGGTGGGCCTAATTGGGTTAAGATACCTATACATCTATCCTTTTTCCTCTTTACAAAGTTGGAAATGATTTTTTTTCTTTTACTATATGTATTTTTTGCTTAAAGAGGGAGTTAAGCACACTTACACATATATCGAGGTAGCCAAATGCCATATTTTTGACTTATGTTAGCTCAAAGATATTATTGGTTCCAGGATAGTTCCAACGAGTGGTTGGAAGGCACCTTTCCCTTACCCGTGGTGAAATTTTTTAATCATTTAGTGAATGTTTTATTAAATAGGATTATTTTATGAGAAATTGTTTTTTTTAATAACTTTTGATTGCTAGCTCAAAATTAAGCACCATATTTTTCAAAAGTTGATTTTTTTCAATTTCCCATTCAATGGTCCTATTTATATTGTAAAAAACACTATTTTATAAAATGCCACATTTTGGGGAGGGTCTCTTCGCATTGGTTGTGCTGCCATTGCTATGACTTGTGGTGACATTTATATGGTGATGTAATTTCTATGTTATTAAGAATTTGTTGAGGAATATTCAATGTTTTTCATGTACCATATCTCTTTCACTTGTCAAATATTGGAGTGTGAGGTTCAATCAGGTAAAAGGTTAGACCCTCTCATAGACAACACATACTTCCTTCTTGCTCCTTTGCATTGTCATAATTTGTTGCACTTATGGATACATTTTTGACTGAGTCTGACATCTTATTCTTGAGTGTACATAGTCATTAATATGGGGTTTTTTATGTTACGGGTCCTACATTGTAATTCACACATGCACTATCTAAGATGCATTTTCAATTGAGTCTGACATCCTTTTGCATGTGCTTTGCATGTTATTATTTTTGGTCGTTGATTCCTCTATGTGTTTGCATACATTATAGCTCTTTTTTCCATTTTCCACACTCTTCTATCAACCCAAAACATGCATTAGTTCATTGACACACTAATAGTTGTGTCTTGTCTCCTCGAGGCCCCTTTCTTAGCATCTCACCTTATTTTATCGAGACACCCATTCACTCCCTTGTTTTTAAAACACATCTCTCTTGATGGAATATTTGATAAGTTGAAAATATCCTCATTTGGAGCTATTCTAGTGAATCCCAGTGTCAGTTATTTTTTTGATCAAGTAGTGGATTCAGACCACTCATGTAGATAGAGTCCTTTTTTGACTTATGAGTACTTAGAGTGCAGACTTCTTCAACATCATCTATGGAGGGATTTATTTATCTTTATTCTTTATTTCTCTTTCTTTTTTTTTGGGGGGGGGGAGTTTTTCCTACATGTTTTCTCTCTTTTCTCCACTTTCTGAGAGTTAAGTTTTTTGTATCTTTTGTGTGCATGTGTGGTTTCATGTTTTTAGCAAAATAATGAGTTTGGCTTCCTCCTTTGTACATGGGTATCTTATTCATGCAATTTGTCTTTTAGAACCCATATTAGGATTGCATAATGTCTCATCATTTTTTGGCCTTTTTTGGTGTACTCTTTTGTATTTTCAATACCACTTTTTATACAGTTGATAGTCTCCCATAGCTTGATTGCAGCTATTCTGGTGAATCCCAGTGTCATCTTATCGTCTTTGACAATTTGACAGTCTCATTTAGCATGACATGGAGCTATTCTGGTGTATACATTGTCAACTTGTTTGGTGTTTGACTAGTGGATTTAGATCACTCATGCAAATATTAAGAGTATTTTCACCTAGTATTCAACATTGAGGGGGGATGTTTAGCAATGTTTCCTTGGGTTTCATTTTCTACCGAATCTTTTAGAGATCAATGTTACTTCTAGTTGATCCTTGTATTTAGCACTAGTTCCTATTTTACTTGGTAGTTAAAATGATTGGCATCCATGTATTTCAGTAAGATGGATTGGTGTCTATCAGGACACTTGGCTTCTTCACTTGATTCTCTTGACATTGTACATAGGTACCCAATATGGCATAGTTATCGAGACCTATCTTCCAAGGAGTCTTACACTCTTTTCTTTTTCACTACTCCCTAAGTTACACTTAAAAGAGGGTGTTAGAGTAATTAATGTGTGTTAATTACTTGTTAAGATTACTTAGGTGGATGTCAACATTATGTCAACATACCTACCCCCACTTACCCACTCACTCACTCTCTCTTTCCCCTATTTATAGACACTCCTAGAGTGCATTTTATAAAAAGGAAGCAAGGGAGTTGAGAACATTGTAAGCTATCTTTTTGATTTATATATAGTTGTTTCTTTGTGAACAATGTGTTAATCTTCATGGCTATGGTGATGGATTCTTGGAAAGATCTTTGGTGAGAGTTTTGCAAACTTTGACATCTATCAATCGAGTTGACTCTATACTTATTAGATGATATAGTTTTGTGTGTGGCTAACTTTGCCCCTATTTTTCCTTTTTACTTCCCAATCTTAGATTTTATCCCCAAGCATCATGAAATCCCCTATCAAAATCCTTTTGGACAACTTGAATCCATTTAGACGATATATGGGATGTTTTTTCTTCTTACCTTCACTACCTAGGTAGATATTTACTCTTGGAGCACCTTTTATCCTCCCTCATCCTTTGAATACAAAATGGTTCAAATCAATCCAATAAATGTGATTCATGGATCATATCCTTTTCATAATTATCAAGATAATTTCCACTTTCAAAAATATTACCATATTGTAGGGACAATTGAAACAAGCCTAACTAATAACCTACAATAAACCCACCTCCTAGCAATCCACCATCTAACAACCCTCCCCCTAATACCAATTTTGGAAATCCTCCTACCGAAACCAATACACCAATTGATACAACTCAAATTCTTGCAAAAATAGAGAAATAAATGAACATCATGTAAACATATAACACCTCTCAAATGATACAACTACAACATCATTTGGTAAACATGGCTAATTTGCCTCCCATTCTTCTTCCCCAAAATAATCAAAATTTATCCTTCCACCTCTTAATGATGTCATAGGAAATGTTATTCCCTAACCTATCATGCATAATAATATGCTTCAACACATTACAAATGAACCTTTATGCCCTCTCATTATATCTATTGATATTGGTAATATATCTCCAACTATTAAATATGATGGGACTAAAGAACCTGCATCTTTTCTTAAGGCATTCAATAATATTTATAAAGAGTGGATCCAAACTAATACCTTCGCCACAACTAAAATTTTAGTCAAAACCTTTAGTAGTGATGTATTATAATGGTATAACTAACTTCCCCAACACTTTATATGGCAGATTGAGGATTTAGTTAATCCTTTAGTTAAGGAATTTCAACATAATGATCTTCCCAAAAATTATCTTAGTCATTTCATTAATGATAAACAATATCCTACCAAATCAACCCATGATTTTATCAAATGATAAAAATATTTAGATCACAAGGATGATCATAACATGACTGATGATAATTTATTTAAAATTTTCATAATAACCTTAACACCTTCACTCCAATAAAAGGTTCAAACATTTACTCTCCAAAATTTAAATGATACTCTCGACTAAGCTAAGCGTCAAGATTTCCTAATGAAACATTTTGAACCTAACTCTAAAACTATTGAGGGATCTTTCCAACATTCATCCAATGTGATAATCGACAATCTTCCTCAACCCAAACTAGGAGTAGCCAAAGTGAAAAATACCTAGCCTTCCCATACATTGTTAACCATGTAATAAATGAAAAAAAAATTAGTGCATTTTAAACCATTTATGTATCCTAATAATATCCATAAATGGTATGATTCTAATCAATTTTTTCGGTTTCATGCTGATATAGGTCATTCCCATGAAACATGTTAGAGGCTCACAAAATTTTCTATTTCTTTTATGCTAGGTGATTCATTCAATCATGATGCCATGATTAAGGTCTATCATCATGATTATGTTTATTCTTCTCAAAATAAACAAGATTCCAAATATTCTTCTGCTAATAATCCAAAAACTTTCTCTACATCCTACCCTCAATAATAAAATAAGGATATTTGTGTAATTGATGCTGATTATGATCAATACTATAGAAATTCCCAATATGTGAATTTTTTTAAGGTCAATTATCAGTGAAAACTAGCACACAAATATCCCATCACCAAACCAAATAAACCATCTTTAGAAGAGTAACTTATCAAAGATACTACTGCCCCTAATTTAACTTTGGAAATCAATGAGGAACCACTTCCTCAATCTAAACCTCCAACCACTTCTCTTCCTCCTAAACATATTTTACCTTCCAAGCCTCATGCTAGTTCTTCCTCTTCCAAAACTCATTATAACTTCTTAAGGGAACTCAACTCTATGCCTTTCAAAATTCCTATCTTGTAGTTAGTTCATACTTCTCCCTATCATCATAAATTCCTAATGCAAAAACTCCATGATATCAAAGAAAAATTTTATTTAGAAGAGGAAAAACCTTCTCATGAGCCTAAACCAATAGAATTTCATACCATTGAAACTATTTATCCTTATTCAAAACCTTCCATAGAGTTATTTGAAGAGGATATGATCACTCATGAAATTCTATTTCAATCTGAAAATCCACCTCTCTTTATCAAAATAACCATTAATACCACCCTCATTTGTAAAGTATTAGTAGACAAAGGGTCATGAATTAATGTGACATCTTTTTGGCTCATTCAACAACTCAGATATAATAAATATCATCTCAATCAAACTTATTTAACATGTCATAGATTTGGCAAGACCAATCAAAAGCCACTTGGTTTAATTTTGGCTCCCTCTTACTATTGGACAAAACTATACATACTAAATTTATGGTTTTTGATTTACCATTATCTTATAATATACTCCTAGGATTCCCATGGAATCATTGCAAGAGGGATATTACCTCTTATATAAGCAAATGTATCAAGTTTAATCATAATGGAAAACTATATAAACATGAGGCCGATCCTAACCCATTGATTATTCAACTTTTCAATCCCAAATCTTAGTATCAGATTCCCACTATTACAAACATTAATAGTGTACCTTTTACTTGAATTCATCAATATGAATCTAGACCTACAATTCCCTCTTGATAATTCTGATAATGATAAGCCAAATTATTTACAAAACAAATGCAATACTACCAATCTACCTCCTTACATTTCAGAGTGGCTTCCTCCTTCCTTGTTACCTCATGATCGTATCATCCTTCTTATCGATGAGCTAATCAATTTCCCTCCTCTATGTAATGCACATGAAGCATATTATACTGAATATGATTTAAATTTCAATGACTATAGAGTGGCTAAAGTATTTAAAGACCCTTTAACCATGTCACTACATAAATTTAGTGATATAGTCATCTCACCTTCAAAAGTTCCTTTAGAGACACAAACATGCACTATCTCTCCAACCCATAATGATAACTACATTATATCCCAAGCTCAATCAAGAAACTTGGATGTTCAAAATTATCAAAAAAACTTAGCTAAAATACATGCTTTTAACTTCAATGTTCATACTATTTCCATAGATATTGAGTTAGAACTCGAAGGTCATGTACCCCCATTTAAGTATCTGCTTCTTGATACTCCTGGGGTGGTTAAAAAAATATTACCTCTCACAACTTTTAATCTTTTGAAACCTTCTATACCTCCTATCCCACCAATTACTCTACCAAATCCTATACTTGTCAATGATTCCAAAGATATGCCTATTTTTTGACTAATTAAATCTAATCAACCTTCCTCTATACTTATACCTACTCTCAAGATCAATATTAATGCCAAGGCCACATATGTATGCTAGATAAATTCTAAATACAATCACCATTGTAAAAAAAATATTGATCTTGAAGTAGATGTGGAATATTATGGATCTCTACCTATGTTACCTAGTGATGAAGCCATCCTTGAATTAATCTATGCTCGATAACCTCAACTTCCTCAGTAACATCACAAAATTGGGAATTTCAAGTGAAAGGCCCTTCATTTTAACAACTTCATTACTAGCATTGATCATGAAACTAATACCATTTCTTATCTTCTAAATGTGCCATATCATTTTCAATATGGAAATGCTGTGCTTATATAAGAAACCATGATGATAAAATATGGCACACCCTCATGTCCTTGACCTATAATAGTTCTTAGATAAATCACGCTGGTTGAGTATGATAATTTTAGTCTATTCATAGATAAATATCATGATAATTTTTCTTTGTCATATGAGGATATGCTTAGCATCTATCTTAGTATTGTGGTGCACAACATTACACACCTAGATGCCAAACTCATACAATAAAAAAAACAAAAATTCCCACTTGAGGTTTCCACCCTATGTCATAAAGAAAAAATCAAACTATTATATTCTAATTTTATTAAACCTATGGACTATTTTGAATGGGCGTCAAACATTATTCACATTCATAAAAATGTCACCATGGTTATTCACATATGCATTAATTTCCACAATATCAACCTCACTTGTTCCAAAGATAATTCTCCATTACATTCGATGGATGCCATCATAAATTATCCTAATATATACAAAATGTTGTCCCTCATGGATGGTTGTTTGGGATACAATCAAATTCATATCTCTACTGAAGACCAACACAAGATAATATTCACTACAGAATGAGGCACCTATTTCTATGTTAAAATGACCTTCATCATTAAAAATATTGGAGCTATCTATCAATGGGCTATGACCCACATTTTTCATGACCTTATACATAATATTGTGGAAACATATGTGGATGATCTCATTTATAATTCCAAAAGTCATAAACATCATCTTTTTGATCTAGCCATCATCTTTGATTGACTCCTCAAGTGCAAAGTTAGAATCAACCCCTAAAAATGTGTTTTTGGCTTACATCTAGTAAATTATTAGGGTTTTTAATCTCTCTTCATGGTATTTATTTCAATCATGCTAAAATCAATGCTATAGTCAACATGCCTATTCCTCAATCCATTCTAGACATTTGTACTTACCTTAGAAATTTTGTACTTACCTTGGAAATCCTAGGGCAATCCAAAGATTTGCCCTCAAAATGGATTATCACATATATTCTATTAATTTACTTTTCAATAAATTTAATGCCTTAGAATGGACTGATCCATGTCAAAAGGCATTTGAAAACATGAAAGAATCATTGTTCTATTTACCTACCCTTCATCCACCTTTTAATGATCATCTTTTAATTTTATACACTTATTCTATACCTATATTAGTTGGGGTAATGCTTTCCCAAAAGATGATAGTGGAAGAGAGTATGATATTTAATATATTATTCAAGACCTCATTGATTATGAACAATGTTATACCAAAGTAGATCATGATTTCCTCACTATATATTTTATAGCCGAAAAGATTCATCACTACATGTTCTATCAAACAACTTATTTCATAGTTCATTCTGACCCACTTTGTCACTTTTATCCAAATCCTTCCCACCTAGAGATAGAATTGGAAAGTGGATGGTTTTATTAATGGAATTTAACATTCACATCATCATGATAAAATATATCAAAGGATAATTTATCACCGACCACCTCGCATTGGCACCCATACCCACTACCAATCATCTTCAATATAGTCTCCCTAGTGATAACATTCTCTATATTGAAGGTATCAATCAAGCTATCTATTTTAAAGATTACTTTCATAATTTTAATATTGATTTAGAATCAAGTAATCAAGAAGATACCTATGTCATACTCGATACTAATAAATCCAAATTATTTATCAAAGAATGTCCCAAAAGTAACATCAATTTGCAAAAAGACACCTATCCCATACATTTTGATGGCGTCAAATGTCTCCAAGGAGATGGGAAAAGTTGTATTGTAACTAGTTCTCATGGTAAAATAATCCCTTTGGCATTCTAGCTCACTTTTGATGTCACTAATAACATGGAAGAATATGAACCATCAATCTTAGGCATGAGAGCAGTACTTGACTTAGATATTCCATATATGCATGATTTAGATGAATCCCAACTCATTCACAATATTATCACTTATTAAAAGTGAAAATATTCTCACTTATCATTAAATGGCCACTACCCTTACCAAAGATTTTGCCTCTTTTACCATTGAGACCATTTCAAGAGATCAAAACTCTATCTTTAACTCACTTGCTTCTTCATCATCCTTATTTCATCCACACCAAGTTCTTAACGATTCCCAATTTCTTATCCAAATAAGAAAGTCCCCATATTCTATCCAACCACAAGAGTCACTTATTTTTCATATTGAGGTTTTCACCTTTTGACAGATCCCTTGGAATAAATACATTATCTAATTCCTTAGACATAAAACATATCCTCTAGACATATATTCTTAAGAAAAGGCTAGAATTCACAAGTAATATTTTAAATATGTCTTTCAATATAACACCTTTTATTATCGTAACATTGAAGGTACCCTACTCCATTGGTGTAATTAAATAAGAGGTCCCTCCCCTCCTTGAATAAGCACATGGGGGCATTTATGGTGGTTACTGTAATGGAGATGCTATAACATGAAAATTCTTATGTATGGGATACTTTTGGCCTACTGTTAAAAATGATGCTATCAATTTCACTAAAAAGTGTAGTCCTTTCCAACTCCATGATGATCTAATCCATTTACCACTAGCTGAGCTCCAAACTATGGAATCTCCTTCACCATTTTCCATGTGGGATTAGATCTCATTGAAAAACTACTTATGTCACAAGATGGGCATGTTTTAATCATCATGACTACTAAATATTTTACCAAATGGGTAGAAACCATGCCTCTCATCAATGTCACAGGAACTACTACTTATAAGTTTATCCTTAACCAAAAAAAATTTCATTTTGGATTTCACCATACTATCTTTTAATAATGGCATCAATTTCAAAAATAAGGATGTGAAGCAGTTATGTGCTAAATTAAAAATATCCCATAAATTTTCCACACCTTATCATCTTTAGTGCAATGTCCAAGCCAAGGCCACTAATAAAATTCTGAATAAAATCTTTCAAAATACCATTCAAGAAAATTGCACTGATAGGCATCTTCATTTATAGCCCACACTTTGGGCCTATCATACTAGCATTCATACTGCCACCAGGGTAAATTTATTTTAGCTAGTCTATGGTTTTGAATCTATCTTATAATTAGAAGTGGGGATTACCTTTTTACATATATCTCTTCATAGTACCATTCTTAATGAGGAATTAAGTAAAAATCATCTTCATGCTCTGGATCTTCTTGATGAAAACCATCTATCCACTCTGCAACATAATCACCAATACATTAATCATATCACCAAGTAACATAATAAAAAGGTTAAAGTTTGCACTTTCAATGTTGGTGATGTAGTCCTTAAATTAGACTATACCCATAATAAATAAAGAAAATATGCCTAGAAATGGTTGGTCCCTTATTTAGTGAAATATATTCTTGGTCCTAGCACCTTTGCCTCCAAACTAATGAAGGCCATGTTTTCAAAGAGCCCACCAATACATAATTTTTAAATATATACTTTACTTAGATATTTACCTTCTTATCATACTTAAATATACTATCCTACTAACAATTTTTTTAGGATTTCTACATGTGTCTTACCATCAACAAAAAACTTCTCTTTCTAAAAACCTTAGTTACTTCTTTTGGTCCTTTGGTTTCTTTTTCTCATGAGTTACATTGTAATACTATGGATAAGACCTAGTCTTCCTCATGAATTTATTTCACTTATATAAGAATTGTTATGTTACAATGATTTTTTTATCATCTTGGGTCTCTCTTATGTGATTTATAGTGTAAGACCATGGATAGGACTAGGCCTTCCTCAAAACTACCATTTCTACTTTTTTTTTGCATGATTTGTTCACTCTTTTGATTTTTTATTTTATGAGTTACAGTGTAAAACCATAGATAATACCAAACTCTCCTTATAAAATCACCATTTCATTTCAAAACCACATTTCTTTAACCAAGTGTTCATTTTTTAGAATTTTAAGAACTGGTTCCAAGTTTGTGATCTCATATTCTCAGCTTTGGTCTTTGTTTATTTTGTACATAAAAATTGAAAAACAAACCATGTTAGCATGTTTCCCTACACTTCCATCCATTCTTATGATTAAGAATCACACTTACCTGTCATTGTATCCCTATTCACCTTTATCACATATTTTCCAATTTAAAGTAATTCAATTTTTTTCATGTTTCTTTTCCATTGATTTCCTTTCCTTTCATTCCAATTTAGATAAAACAAGGTCAAAGTCAAAACAAAACTTTCATTTCATAATACTTAACAAGAAACTTAGACACCATGTCCTCTAAGTTCTCTTTTTTAACTACCAAGTCTCAAGTTTTCAAATGATAGTCATTTTTAGCACCCATCTTTGGTTCTCTAAATCTGTATGGAGGAGGAATATAATCCATTAAAATTTGAAATCTAAATCATTTGAAACAAAATACAATGATCCAAAGGCAACATATAAAGTCAAAATTCAAAACCACACCAAAAGACATGATTAATGGCACATATCCTATCTCCAATCAAATCTCAAACTCTAAAGTTGGCCTCGTGATAGAGCTGAGGTCCATTGGGGTGTGGTAGGCCAGTAGATTGGGATAGGATAATTCAAAATAATCTATGGTTCTACCTACTTTATCACACAAGTACCCAATCTTTGCAATAGATCAATGACTCTATAAGAGGTTTTGAGGAATGGGAAACGCGTTGTGGGAAGGTAAGCCCATTTTAATTTTCATGTATATATCCTTCATGGGATGATATTCATACTTCAATTGATGACACAATATTTACGTGGTTAGGAGAAGTCATTCAAAGTCCTTAATGTCAAAATTTCTCTTGTTTTGACAAATCTAATTTAAGTGTCTTGACTTTGATAAAGAGTTCCCTACCTTGTTTTTTCATTCATTTCTACACCATCCATTTCATTTACCCCCTTGATAGGAAAGTTTGATTCTAAATCTATTTTCCCACTTTTATATTCCCTCTTCTTCATATCTCTTAAAACATGGTAGCACTACTTTGTTTTGGTTTTATCTATCTTTATAACAAAATAGTATGCTTAAGTGAATATGGATCACTTTATTTACACCATTGCTTTCTATTTCTAGAATTTCATTAGTTTACTCAAAAGTTTACTATATTAGTTGATGCCTCTTTAATTATGAAAATTTTTATACCAAATTAGAACATGATTTTATTGCTATATATATTTTAGCTGAAAAGCTTCATCACTACATGCTCTATCAAACAACTTATGCCATAGTTCATTTCGACCCACTTCATCACTTTTTCTCCAAATCCTTCCTACCTAGACATAAAATTGGCATGTGGATGGTTTTATTAATGAAATTTAACCTTTGCATCATCATGCAAAAATATATTAAAGTACAAGTTATCATGGACCAACTCATAGTGGCACCCATACCTACTACCAATCATCTTCAAGATAGTCTATCTAGCGATAACATTATCTACATTGAAGGTATCAATCAAGATATCTATCTTCAAGATTAATTTAATAATTTCACTACTAATTTAGAATCAAACAATCGAGAAGATACCTATGTCATTCTTGATAGTAAATCCAAAGTAGTTATCAAAGAACTTCCCAAAATTAACATCGATTTTTATGAAGACACCTATCACCTACATTTTGATGGTGTCCAATGTCTCCAAGGAGCTGGGGAAGGTTGTATTCTAACTACTTCTTATGGTAAAATAATACCTTTGGAATTATAGCTCACCTTTGATGTCACTAATAACATGGACGAATATGAACCATTAATCTTAGGAATGAGACTGACACTTGACTTAGATATTTCATACATGCATGCTTTGGGTGACTCCAAACTCATATGTCATCAGGTTAATGGCAATTACCAATGTAAAAGTGAAAATATATCACTTATCATAAAATGGCCACTACCCTCACTAAATATTTCACCTCTTTTACCATTGATCCTATTCTAAGAGATTAGGATTCTATCTCTAACTCTCTTGCTTCTTAAACATCTTTGTTTCACCCACACCAAGTTCTTAATGATTCCCAATTTCTTGTCCAAATAAGAAAATACCCATATTCTATTCAACCACAAGAATCACTTATCTATCATATTGAGGCTATCACTTTTTAATATATCCCATGGTATGAATACATTATCCAATTACTTAGACGTCAAACTTATCCTCCAAACATGGATTCTCATGAAAATGCTAGAATTTTCAAGAAAGCTTTTAAACATGTATTTCAATACAACACCCTTTATTATCATAAAAATGAAGGCAACCTACTCTATTGTGTAATTAAATAAGATGTCCCTCCCCTCCTTGAATAAACACATGGGATAATTTGTGGTGGTTACTATAGTGGACATGCTACAACATGTAAATTCTTATGTATGGGATACTTTTGGCCTAATATTAAAAAGGATGGTATCAGTTTCACTAAAAATTGTAGTCCTTGACAACTCCATAATGATCTAATCCATTCACCACCATCTAAGCTCCAAACTATGGAATCTCCTTGTTCATTTTCCAAATGGGGATTAGATCTCATAAAAAAACTACCTAGGTCACAAGATGGGCATGTTTTTATTATCACAACTACTAAATATTTTACCAAATGAGTAGAATCCATGCCTTTCATCAACATCACAAGAAATTATATTTATGATTTTATCCTTAACCAAAACATTTTTGTTTCTTTATTTCCCCATACTCTCATTTCTAATAATGATAGCAATTTCAAGAACAAGGACATGAAATAGTTATGTGCTAAATTCAAAATATCCCACAAAGTTTCCATACATTATCATCCATAGTGCAATGGCCAAGACAAGGACACTAATAAAATTCTTAATAAAATCCTTAAAAATACCATCTAAAAAACCCACATTGATTAGCATCTTCATTTATAAAACACACTTTGGGCCTATCGTACTAGCATTCATACTGCCACTAGGGCAACTCCATTCTCACTAGTTTATGGTTTTGAATCTATCTTACCATTAGAAGTATAACTCCCCTCTCTCTCTCTCTCTCTCTCTCTCACACACACACACACACACATACACAATTCATGGTATCATTCTCAATGAGGAATCAAGTGAAGCTTACCTTCATGATCTTTATATTCTCTATGAACACCGGTTAACTACTCTGAAACATAATCGCTAATACAAGAATCGTATCACCAAGTAACATGACAAAAAGGTTAAATTTAGCAATTTCAATGTTGGTGATATAGTCCTTAAATTAGACTATACCCATAATAAAGAAGGCAAATATTCCCATAAATGGTGGGTCCATTATTTAGTAAAAGATATTCTTGGTCATAACACCTTTTTCCTCCAAACTAATGAAGGCCATGTTTTCAAAGAGCCCACCAATGCATAATTTTTAAAGAAATACTTTGTTTATATATTTCCCTTCTTATCATACTTCTATATTATATCCTATTTACACTTTTTATAGTATTTATACATGTGTCTCACCTTCAAAAATAAATTTCTCTTTCCACAAACCTTAGTTCCTTCTCTTGGTCCTTTGGTTTCCTTTTCTCATGAGTTGTATTATAATACCATGGATAAGACCTGGTATCCCTCATGAATTTATTTTGATTCTATCAGACTTATTTCCAATGATTTTTTTACCCTCTCAGGTCTCTCTTTTTTGAGTTGCATTGTAAGACCATGGATAGGACTAGATCTTCCTCAAAACTACCATTTATACCATTTTTTATTTTTGCATGCTTTGTTCACTCTATTATTTTTATCTTTTATGAGTTGCAGTGTAAGACCATAGATAGGACCAGTCTCTCCTCATAAAATGACCATTTTATTTCAAAACCACCTTTGTTCAACCAAGTGTTTTTTTTCTAAAATGTTAAGATTTGGTTCCAAATTTGTGATCTCATATTCTCAGCTTTGGTCTTTATTTATTTTGTCAATAAAACTTGCAAAACAAATTATGTTATCATGTTTTCCTATGCTTCCATCCATTTTTGTGATGATGAATCACACTTACCTATCATTGTATCCCTTTTCACCTTTATCACATTTTTTACAATTTGAAGTAATTTAAAATGTTTCATGTTTCTTTTCCCTTGATTTCCTCTTATTTCATTCTATTTTGGATAAAACAAGGTTGAATTCAAGATAACACTTTCATTTCACAAGAATTAACAAGACTCTTAGACACCATGCTCTCTAATTTATCTTTATTAACTACCAAGTCCTAGGTTTTCAAATGATAGTCATTTTTAGCACCCATGTTTGGTTCTCTGAATCCATATGGGGGAAAAATAGAAAAATTCATCAAAAGTTAAAAGCCAAATCATTTAAAATAAAAGGTAATTATCTAAAGGCAACATACAAAGTCAAAAGTCAAAACCACATAAAAAGACATGATTGATAACATATATCCTATCTCCAATCAAAGCTCAAACTCCAAATTTGGCCTCATGATAAAGCTTAGATCCATTGGGGTGAAGTAGGCTAGTAGATTGGGATAGGATAATTCAAAATAATCTATGATACTACCTAATTTATCACACAAGTACCCAATATTCATAATAGACCATCAACTCTGTAATAGGTCTTGAGGAATAGGGAACACATTGTGGGAAGGTAAGTCCATTTTAATTTTTATTCATATAGCCATCATGGGATGATATTCATACTTCATTTGATGACCCAAGATTTATGTGGTTAGGAGAAGTTATTCAGAGTCCTTAATTTTGAAAGTCCTCTTTTTTTGAAAAATATAATTTAAGTGTCTTGGCTTCGATAAAGAGTTATCTACCTTTCTTGTTCCTTCATTTACCCACCACCCATTTCATTTATCCCTTTGACAAACAAGTTTGATTCTAAATCTATTTTCCCACTTCTATATTCCCTCTTCTTCATATCTCTTAAAACATACTAGCACTAATTTATTTCGGTTTTATCTATCTTTAGAATGAAATAGTGTGCTTAAATGACTATGGATCACTTTATTTACACCATTGCCTTTCATTTTAAGAATTACCTTGTTTTATTTGAAAAGGTTTCATTATCACCTCTTTTTTTAGACACTTGTGTTTGTTTATTAATTTTTATTTTATTTTCTCTTTTTTTAGATAACTGTGTTTGTTTATACTTTCATGTAATTTATGAATTTTGAGTGGAGCATATGTATACACATAATATTTTAAAACTTTATGAATTAATGATGCTTTCTCTTTTATATAAAAATATTGAGTCTCAATCTCTTTGAGTGCATGCTTTAAAGGGTGTATTGGAAAGGGGTGGGAAAACCATTGGTGATTCGTAAGATTGTTGTCCTCTATACTATCACTTGCTCTATACACAACCATATCCTATATATTTACCTAAACTTTTCCACCTCTCTTACACACTCTTATAAGAAATTCACTACCTTAGCCATTTCTTAAGCCTAAAACCCTTTTTGACATTTACTGACTAATGTTGGCTTGTGTTGACTTTGTATTATAATTGATATTTGCACATTATAGGTTTAGGTCGGCCTTGGCCAACTTAGACCATGACCTAAATTATTTTTGTCAATTAATAATATAGATTCAAATTGGGGTGACCCTATCAACTAATCTTTTAGAAAGGTTTAGGGTTAGATTTAGTTATATATGCACATTCATTTTCCTATTTTTTAGAGAGAAAGCATAATTAATTATTCATTTGTGCTTCTTTACAATCTTCTCTTCAATAATTCTACTTGATGATTTATTGTTTAGGTTTTATACTTGGAAAATAATCTTGTCTTTTGGAAAAATCTTTGATGCATAGGCCTTTCTTAGTGATCCTTACAAACCATAATAACCTCTTGTAAAACACCTTTGGCTAAGGGAGAGATTGAGTCTCGATGGGTTCATCTTCAAGGTAAGTATCTATGAGTTTACTCCTCTATTTGAATAGATATAATTAGCATTAGTAATGGTTTTTTAACATATTACTCTCTCCATGCATTAGGGTTATATCTATACATAGATTAATTAGAATTATTCTATGCATGTTTGATTTTTTATGCTTATTACCCCCACTTTGTGCCATAAACCTTGGTGAGCACTAGATTAGATTTTACTTTACTTTACATATACTTAATGAATATGAAAACATAGGACCTCGAAAAAAAAATTCCTTGAAAACAAAACAATGTTATTATATGTTTTATTTTATCCTCCTTCAGATCATATTACAAGGTGTCTGGAAGCCAATCATTATCATTATCATCATAAAAATTCTCCTCAATATTTTATGACTCCACCTCATATTGCCACAATGGTCAACATATACATGTCAATCCAAATATATATGGAATAAGAAACATGTATGATCATGACTAAGAAACACTGAATAAGTAAAACCAATGTGCATATTTTTTGGGAAAAAATCATTTCCAGGTTCATTATCACCCTCATCACAATGACTCCATTCCATCCTTTATGCTAAAAAAAAATATATCCTAAAAAATCACAATATGGATTTGAAGTGGTCTAATATTGATTATTATAGCAATGTGTAGACATTATCTTATGATTATATAACACCTTAGTCTTGTACACTTGGAAAACTTAAACTATGGTTGTTCTTCTTAGTTATAGACCTTTCCCACTTCCACAAGTCTCGTATCTACTCTATCATGTTGCCCATAGCTTATCTATTAGTTTAAAAAATATTATGTTGATGACACAGACCTTATCTCTTTCCTAGAATTCTTAAAATGTACTTATCTTCCATCTATGCAAGTTTTAAGCCTATACCTATTTCCTTGCTCCATAGACACTAACATCTAAGACAGACACTAGCATAGATGTTAATGTTTTGAACCAATGCAAGTGTTTGATTCCCTAAAGTCATCCAATTTTCAAATGAAATATATTAGAATGGTTGGCCTACGTATTTTAATGCAAGTTATTAATCCAAAGGGATTGATTTAAATACAAGATCAACCTTCATTCATTCCTCACCTAAAAACATGGGAATAATACCAATTATTATTAGAAAAGAGAATTTAAAGAGTATTCAATTGAACAAAACTTCCCTATTTCTATACCAATCATAGGTATAACTCATAGACAAGTCTAAATTATTAAAGGAGTAATACAAGATCATGATTTGCCAAGTTATAAGCTAGGTTATTATTGTACTTTATTTTCACATATTGCATGATTCACACAAAAGCCAATACATAGGGGAGAAATACACGAGTCTGAGTCCCTCTTTTAGAGTATTGGCTATGCATGCAATTCCCACTAATAATAAGGTTTTTGGGATCATCTCAACACCATATTTCCACTAAACCAATTTTCCCCAAGGTCACTATGAATATGAAAAACTAGGGGTTTTTCCAATTTACAAGGAGTGATAATCCATGAACCAGATTTGAATGCACCAGAACAAAGGTGAAGATAAAACCAAAAGCATCTAGGTGGTCACATCCATTTTCATAATCTATTCCATATAGGACACTTGTGGCGAACTTAGATAATAATGTTGATGCAATTATCCTAGGTTGATGTTAGTGTCTAGATCTCTAGAAGCATCAGATCTAGAATATGATAACTATTCCAAAACTATCTTACAACCTACATCCTAATTATTTTAGATCTAGAACTATGTTAGGATCATAATCAACTAAGTATCTTTCTTCCTTGTTATTACCATACATAGTTTAGTTACACTTTCCACATTTAGAATATTTTAGTTTTATGAATTCAACATATGCCTATATTTGAGTTTATTATCTAATTGGCTTGTTATAGATCTGATTATCACCCTTGTGCAATTTCATTTTTATATACCCCTTTAATAAAATCTAGAGATATCAATAATATCACCTAGATCATTTTAGGTTTAAAATTGTGGCGAACCTGATCTTTGAAGATCAAACCCGAGGACAAATAAGGGTTTTCTATTTTTTTCTTGATTATTGTACTTTGTTATAAAATTTAAACTTTTCACTTTTGAATTAATGAAAAATATTAGTGAAAAAACTTGATTCCAAATGGAAGATAAAGAAGCATTAATTATTCATCTCAATAATAACTATAGCTTAATGGATGCATTTTTATTTGTTACAAGAGCTGAAATAAGTAAACAAGATAAAACTAAGGTTGCATCACCTAGTGATGGAAAATAATTTCAAAGGAATTAGGCTCACAACCTGGCTATCACCATAAATAAAAAATACTTAAAAATTATTTATAAGACCATTCTAAGAAGGAACTGAAAGTCCAAATGGCATATAATGCACATCCTTCTCCATCATATTATCAACATCCAATCGATGGGATTATTGGTAATTACACATGGCATATACCTCCTATAGTTTATAGACCTTTTATTTCCTTTGATGATAGTGAAATTAAGGGTGATGACTTTGATCTTCATTCTTTATTCATTAGAACATATCTTTGTAAACACCTCATATAGTATGTAATGATTGATAATGGTGTAAGTGAAAATGTTTTCACCATGACATTACTTACATACTTGGGTTACACTCATCATGATTTACACCCCTCTACCAGATTAGTTAGAGAATTTGATAGGTTCTTGGAAAAATTAATGTACCTTTATAAGTTAGTCTTTCATATGTGATTACTACCTTTTTAGTTATCCCTTCTACAAGAATCTTTGATATATTATTGGGAAGACCATGGATCCATATATTTTGATAAATACCTTATAAAGTGTATGGGTGTGTTAAATACAGTCATGTCAATCAGGTAGTTACAGTTTATGGAATTCCATATAAGCATTCTCTTGAACAAGAGAAAATTATACCTAGACAACTAAATATCTGGTAATTAACCATAAAAGGGTAAGCAAAAGGCAATCATCTTTACTAGGTGGCCAATACTTGAGACACCATTACATAAAAGACACACAATGGATTTCATAAAATCCTCATCTTCTACTACATGTCATGTTCATATATCTAGAGCACCTCCAAATGTACATATTATTGTTATGCCAAAGATATAAACAAACACTCAATGATAGATTCCAAGAACCCATACTCTGTTACTCTAAATATTGATTCCTGACCACAGAGTCTTATTTTACATATGTAGAGCACCATTGATACCAAAATGATAGATATTGCACCTAGACATGCTCCTTGGTAGTGTAAATAGATTATTACACTAGGTTCATAGTGGGGAGATGTATATAACCATTCATTAGATGGAATCATAGGATGATCTTTCCTCTTCAAAAATTTCAGAAATACCAAAAAAAAAAAAAAAAAAATCTAAAATCTAAAAATATTATCATACTTATATGTTCTACTAGCTCCTTGACATCTATGTGTTAGTTCCATGATTGATGGATGGCATATTTAGTTACTTATACATACACGTGTGTCAAACATATACTTTAGTGTGTTACATGTATATACAAATACATTATCTATTCCAATTTTATATGTTGGGCCTTCCCTTTACTCATGACATGTAGACATTAGGGCAATCCACTTCTTTGATCTTGATACACACATGCTATATCATTCAATTATCACATTCCATTATCATTTTTTGATATTATATGTACTTGCACATGCATTTATCCATCATTATATATTACATAGGGTACTTGATATGCTATACACTCAGAGTTTTTTTATAACATATTTGATCCATGAGCAACTATGACATGTTTATGCTGGTTGTTTATGCTTTCCTTTATGCAACATTTCCTTGAGTGTGTTGTCTTGTTATTGTCTTGTTTTTTTTTGAGAATTTGAATATTCTCCTTTACTTGTAGCCCCCGTGCCTATGTATGCTTTCATTGACATTTGAATATGTCATTATTTTTTGTATGAACATTTGAATATGTCATTCTTGATTTTTATGAACATTTGACTAAGTCACGTCCTTTCAATTATGTGACATTTGAACATGCCCCTTATTTGCAGTTTCCTTAAAATTAACTTTTAACTTGATTTTGAGTGATCTTGTGTGTATGCTTATTTTCTTGTTGACCTTGTAATAGTATTATTTAGACATTTCCATGATCCTTATCATTCATCTAGGCCTACATGTGATCACATTGGTTTTATGTGCTTCAATGCTATATCTACCTAGACATGTTCCTTATATAAGCTACAATGCTCCATTCACAAATTATGCACTCATTATCCTTTTCAAGTGAGGTAACTACTAGTTCTTATATTTACCTCACCTCAAAGAGGGGTATATTAGTGGGGGAATGACATAGAGGCATGCTATCTACATTTGGAATAGTTTCATATTTAGTGGGAGCATGCTTTGGAAGCATGTTATCTATACTCATTTAGTATATTGGTACTTATATTAGCTTTTTAGATTCAGTGGGTGCATGTCATATGGGCATGGGTTCTACACATTCATAGTTATTAGGTTCAGTGGGGGCATGATTTAGAAGCATGTTATCTACACCTACTCAATATTCAACATCTCCATTTTATAGTGGGATTATGTTTTGGAAACATATTCTCTATATTGATACTTATATAAGTTTTCATATTTCTCCATATATAGTCAAGGCATGCTTTGGAAGCATGTTATCCACACTTAAAACAATTTTCCAAATTAGTTAAAGCACATAGTTATATGATTTAGATCCAAAATTATGGAAAAATTCTATATATCAGTACTATTGTTATACACAGTTTTATCATGAGACACATCTACGATGCATATATTATGCAATTTGTTCCTAATATTGTAAAATCCAAATCAGTTTCAAATTCCAAAACTCTTTTTTTTAATGTTACCACATCACATACATTTTCATATTGATACCTTGTGGACTTTTACGGATTTTATTGAGCCAATCTACTGTAGTATTTGGTTTAATTTTTGGTATGGTTAAGGTGATTGAATACCTCCATCATGCCAAGTTTTTAGGTTAGACTTGATTGTATCATCCAACCTCACTAGGTTATAAGTATAATTGGGTTTCACAGTTTAGTTAATCTCAACTACCAAGTGGCAACTCACTTTTGATCCAAAGTTGGGGACATGTGCTTTCCAATCTCTATCTCTATCTCTTTGGATATATGCACTTTATATATTTATCAATAATTATCCTAATCTCAGTTTTAGAGCTTTACAATGATACATATTTTTAAAATAAACTTTCCAATAGACAATATAGTTACATCAACACACATGTGTACTCTTAGACCTTGATATTTCAATTAATTTAAATCCTAGATTATATGAATTAATTATATATTATAACATGATCTTGGTTTCAATTCAATGATTAACAAAGCACTAAAGTTCAACACATGTAAAGATAAGGTATGCTCTACACACCAACTACACATTTCTTTCCTATAAATTAGCAATTTCATTTCTATATTAAAGGGGGGAAATGTAGACACTATTTTATGATTATATAGCACATCAATATTGTACACTTGGAAAACTCAGACCTTGGCTGTTCCTCTTAGTTTTAGACTTTTCCCTTATTCAAAAGTCTCGCATATACTCTATCTTGTGCCCCTTGGCTTATCTCTTAGTTCAAATAGTATTATGTTGATGACATAAACCTTCTATTTTACCCAAAATTCTTAAAATTTACTTATCTTACACCTCTGTAAGTTTTGATCTTGTAATTATTTCCTTGCTCCTTGGACACTAATGTCTGGGATAGACATAAGCATCAACATTAGTGTCCTGACCTGTCACAAGTGTTTAGTGCCCTAAAGTCATCCAATTTTCAAATGAAAAACATCTTAATGGTCACCCTAGGTGTTTTAATGTGAGTTATTAATAAAAAAAGATTGATATAAATACAAGATCAACTTTCATTCATTCCTCACCTAGAAACATTGGAAAAATACCAAGTATTCTTATCAAATAGCATTTAAAGATCATTCAATTAAATAAATCTTCCCTATTTCCATATCAGTCATAGGTACAACACATCTACAGGTCTAAAGTACTAAAGGAATAGCCCAAGAGATCAATTTTACAAGTTAAATGCTACATCAATGTTTTACTTAATTTTCACATGATACATGATTCAAACAAAAGCGAACACGTAGGGGATGACTACATGAGTATGAGGCCATATTTTGGAGTATTCACTATGTAGGTATCACCCATTAACTATGGGGTATTTGGGGTTATCTTGACACCATGTGCACCCCAATTTCACCCAAGGTCACTATAAATATGAAAAACTAAGGGTTTGCCAATTTAAAAGAAATAATAGTCCATGACCTAGATATGAATGCACCAAAGCGAAGGTGAAGATAAACCCAAAAGCATCTAGGTGGTCGTATCCCTTATTGGAAATTATTTGTATAGGAGACTTGCATTGAACCTAGACATAAGCATTGATGCAACCATCCTATGATAATGTTAGTGTCTAAAACTCTAGAAGCATTAGATCTAAAATCTGATGATTGTTCAAGAACTATCTTCTAGCTTGATTCCTATCTATTTTAGATCCAACACTATGTAAACATCAAAATCAGCTAAGTAATTGGCATTTCCATATATAACTTAGTTGTACTTTTCATATTTAGACTATCTTAATTTTATGAATTTAAAATATGCCTATATCTGAGTTTAGTATCTAGTGAGTTTGCTATAGATATAATTATCACCCTTGTTCCATTTCATTTCTATATACCCCTTTAATCAAATCTAGGGATAACAATAAGATCACCTAGACCATTTTAGGGTTAAACAAAATGAAACAAGAATCATCTATGAACATTATTAAGGAATAAAGAATAAGTATATATAATGGTTCACATATATTTATGGAAACAAACTCATTATGGGGTTCATTAACACCCTAATCACCTTGGCTCCACTCCAACCCTTCTCATTACAATATAAAAAACAACATAAAAAATCATAAAGTGAATGCAAAGTTTGAAAATATTGAGTATTATATGAATGTAAAAATAATATTAAATTTGGCATGGATAATAGATGGAGCATCATTAAGAATACATGTGTTTACCCCTCGTCTACATTTGTATTCATAAAATAATTGAATTCCAATTGACATTGCATTATGAGATATTGGTGGCCACATAATGATTGCCTCGACCCAATGGAAATCCCACCTCCACTATGGATGCACCATCTAAAACCTTTTTAGGATCTCTAGCAACTATATGAAAACCTCCAAACTCAGGGCATACACATAATGATGGATGGATGATGATTTATTTCTCCTAAAATAATCCATATAAAAATTGATAACTATCAACAAATAAGAATTGAACTAAAAAAATAAGTATCAATAGTAAGAGATAAACTTGCACACAATTTGCTCTAACTCAGTAAAAAATAATTCAAGGAAATCGTTTCCTTCTGAATCATACATCATAAGTTTATAACATTAAAAATTCAAAGTATTATTTTTCAGCATACAAAAATTTTCTTACAAGTTTGGATTATGGTTTACAACATCCAATGCTATCTCTGAAGTGCATAGAATAGTCAAATTATTGGTTGCCAACAAACTATAATTTATGCCCCTCAATAAAATGGTGTGACAAAGGGTAGGACAAACTAATTAAATTTTGGTTATCTATGAGCTGCATGAAGACATCTATGACAAACCCCTTAGATAAATGTAGGTTTAGTTTCCTTCCAAACCCTTTCATGTTTGAGAGTTTATTTAGGTTTACCTTTTGTCTTCAAAATCTCAAGGGGATGGCTCATCTATAGGTTTGCAGATATATCTTTATTTTAATATTTTTTATTCAAAGTGGAGTTCCTTCTTTGTTCTTTTTGAATTGTCTATATATTAATTCCACTTAGATCCTTCTATGAAACCTCTCATCTCTAACATGGGTTTCTATGTTGTGTATTTATTTTGGTTTGTTGAATACACAATTGTGCATTCACATTATCTTCAAATTTGTTGGTTGCATGATCTTAGGACATCGACTATAAGTGAGGCTAATAATGACATGGAATATTTTTCTTTTACCTTTGGCAAGTAGTTACTTTAAAATATGGCACTTTTATAGGGGAAGTTTAGGTCCAAAATTTTTATTACCTCATTTTTTAGTATTTTCTAAACATTCACTATGTCAATCATATGTAGATTACAATAGTTACTATTTTTTAAGTTGATTGATTTGTTATATGACACCCCCTGCCTCTACCCTAAATAGTCCACCATAAATTTTATTTATACTTATTTTTATCATTCCTGACATGGAGGGAATGATACCTTCCCTTGTACATTGTTTAGATGATAAGGGCACATGCACAATATAATTTTTGTCTTTAGGTGTGGAGGATCATTAACTATGGATGTTAAATGAGGAACTTGAATTAATTTATTCAGTCCTTGTAAGAATGCCAACTGATCCCTCTATGATATACATTCTAATTGGGAATTTTATGGATATCAAATTAAATTATGGAAACTTAATATGTTATACAAATTGTAGACACTAAAATTTGAATTATATAGCACCTCAGTATTGTATACATGTCAAGAACTTATCATGGATGTACCCTTTAGTCCTAAGACCTTCCTACTCCTGAAAGACTCACATATACTATCTCTTTTGACTAATTCTTATCTTTTGGTCCAATCATATGTTATTTTTATGACCAAGCCTTATGTACTACTCAAAATTCTTTAACTTGATTATTATCTTCATCTACAAGTTTTAGGCATGTACCTGATTTATAGCTTCTTAAACACTAGCATCCCAGTTAAATGCATACATCAATATTAGTATCTTGTGTGAAACAAAG
Source organism: Torreya grandis (assembly GCA_037957365.1). NCBI lineage: Eukaryota > Viridiplantae > Streptophyta > Pinopsida > Cupressales > Taxaceae > Torreya > Torreya grandis. The sequence goes on from JARHVA010000748.1 coordinate 4,114,994, forward strand.
TATCTGGTGCCCTAAAGTCATCAAATTTTCAAATAAAATGTATTCCTATAGTTAGCCTAAGTGATTTTATGTGAGATATTTATGAAATGGATTGGTATATAAACAAGATCAACCCTCATTCATTCCTCACCTAGAATAAACCTAACATCTCACAAGGCAACTTAGAAAAGGCACCCAATAAAGAATTCAAGTAAATAAATCTTCCTTATTCTCTCTTATTTCAATATTGGTCATATGGAAAAACCATCTATAGGTTCACAGTACTGAAGGAACACTCCATGAGCCATACTTCCCAAGTTACAAGATAGGTAACTCTATGTACTTGTTTATCACATGTTGCATATTGATACATAAGTAGTATCTATAAAATAGAAATAATGTAAACATGGAACTGTATACAATCTAAAATTTGTATTTTCTAAGAAAATTTTGATTTTTTTTGTATTTTTGAATATATTATATTATAGTTTTATTTTCGAAGTATAAGCTATGTATAAGCAACATGAAAATAAAACTATATACAAGGAAAAAGGTAAGAGAAAATATGTATAACTAAACTATGAGAACATACTACTGATGAGTCTCACGAGAGATTCACTATCAAGGTGACCTATATTAAGTGAAGGAAGAATGACCACACATGTTATATGAGGAGGTATCTAAGATTTGAGAACTGAATGTACTAAATCATTTATAGTTGAAACTACCTATGGGGTGTGCGTAATACCCTTCCCAATCTCCATAGTGTTCTCTTGTTGATGTGTCATCATGTGGTGACTAGTGTATCGAGCGTGTCATTAAGCTCAACATGTGAGTGAGATGTATTGTGGCTAGTGGTTAGTCTTATTTTGGTTACCTTGTTTGTTGGCTTGGAATTAGGTCTATTATGAATCTTGTAGGACCACCTTCGACTTGTGTGTTTAACAATAAAAACTAATTTTATTATCCCTTCTTGTGACATTTATGCCTTCTAGGGGTTTCAGTGTTGATGTGCTACTTTTGGCAGGTTTATCCTATTAAAATTAGATTTGTATTTATTCTAACAACTTGTTGAAACTCATCAAGTGATTGTGTTATATTAATTTGAATTCAATTAATTGAATTGTACCTTTCTTGGTGTTTGACAACAATAGCTACTTTTAAAATGGGAATAATAACACGATTATTATTGTGCCCAAACCTAGGTAATATTTAATAATGGATGTAAATAAGATTTTTATATAAATACATAGTTATATGAATATATGTACATTAAAATGGTATTTTGTAGATAAGTGGGCTAAATAAATAAATGTGCATAATTATTCATAATTTTTAATAAATAAATAGTTTAATTCAAATATTGTTATCTGTGTATTTGTATGTATCTATATGTATTAATATATGTAATTATATGATCATATTTATACATTGATATATTAATATAAGTTAAAATAATATCTTTAGTTTTGTAATAAGATCATTATATTCAGTCCCTAATGTTCTCAAGGTATTAAATAATTTAATCAATTAAAGATAAAAATAATAACTAACCCATTAATATATTGATGGATTTATAAAAAAAAGAAAAGAAAAGAATGAAATCTTAACCCTAGAAAAATAAAATAATACAAGCATGTCTTTCATTAAAAATTCAACCAAAAAAGGGAGAGTAGTCATTTGGAAGATTGGCCAAGGGAGAAGACTAGGTAGAGGGAGAGAGAAGAAGGAAGATGGAGGAGAAAGAGAAGGAAGCAAGGATCTCAACAGATCAGGTGAGGGATTATTATCTCTAAATCCATGTTTATTTTTTGAAATAATGAACAAGTGAAAATATGGAATGTGTTTTGCAATGATTTATTTTCAAATGTGTGTGTGTGTGTGTGTGTGTGTGTGTGTGTGTGTGTGTGTGTGTGTGTGTGTGTGTGTGTGTGTGTGTGTGTGTGTGTCCTAGTGCTAATTATATCTCTCAAAACTTCTTGATTTACTCTATTTTGCCTCAAATCGACTACAAAGAGATTTCATTTTTTTTTAAATAATACAAAATAAAGTGAAAGTGTAAGTGAGTGAGTGAGTGAGTGTGTGTATTCAAATCAAGGTTTCTTATTTTGTGATCTCTTTTATTCAAAAATTAAATAAATAAATAAATAATAAATAATTTGTGTGTGTGTATAAAAATATATGTGCACATGCCATTTTATTTTTTTTAAATAAATGAAAAAATATTATAAAAAAATAATACATATTGAGATTTATATTTTTTTAATTTTATAAATATTGGGGAATGGGGGTGTTGGTTGTGCCATCTCAGTTCCCTCCTATAATGGGAGGAGAGGGGGACAAACAACTGGCTGATCCCTCACCCTAAGTTGCAGGCCAAGCCAACAGACATGGCCGTGGCCAGGGCTTTAGGCCTGGTCATTGACTAAAACCTTAATATAGGGCTTCTAATTTTAAAATAAATAAATAGATTAATAATTTAATAAAATGATTATATTATTTTAAATTTAAAAAGGGTTAATAAAATATAATTATATATTAAATTGTGTAATATTCACAAATAAAAATAATATATTGAATATTGAATATTTTTATGTTACTAAATTTTATAATACACACACACATATAAAATAGTATTTGATTCTTATATATATATATATATATATATATATATATATTCTACGACACTCGATTAGCTTATACTTATGGTTATGTTGCCAATTTTGTTCCATTAATATTGTCAAAATTTAGATTTGATAGTGTATACAACCGTATAATTTAAATAGTAAACTTTTTAAATGTGGAATGGAGATTTAATTGTGGAAGCATGCATGTATTTATATAACAACAAATAATTATTTGGATACAAGATCATTTTATGGGATTGAAGCACCTAATTGCATTATGTAAGAATATGATTTTGATTCATCCTTTATTGCCATTGGGAATGAATTTAACCCGTGAGGAATTTAGATGTTTTATTCTAATTGCTTATTATACAAATACTTAAAATTTAGTAATAACACCTTTTTTTAAAGATTTGATAGTTTAGTTCTCTTGAGGGAACCTTGATAACGATTTTAAAATTAGATCTCACCCTAATAAATATATAAATGATTTGATATATTATAATTTATAATCTAAGAAATATTGTGAACATAAATTGACTAGATAATCTTATTATTATTTCTATTGACATCATACCTGATACAGTTTAGAAAATAACTAGTTATACAATGTATCGATTTTTTAGTTTTGTTCACTTTGACCTAATGGGATTGTGTAGTAATATGTATTGGTAAGTTTTTATTATTAGTGTATTAATAATAATAGTTATTAGATGTTTGGAGTACATTTTGGGTGCTAGTAAGCTATGTATTGTGTTGATGTTAATCATAATATTTATTTTTCTCTTTGGGTGTCTTAGAAAATTATCATATGTATGTTGTTATTAATCATCAAATTCAATATTTAAAATTGTTTATTAATTTATAAAAATAGAGCGTTTATGGGGTATACATTTCTTGCTCAACATAAGCTGACCCTTTTTATTTGACTATTTTCATAGTATAGGTTGGTGAGTTACCAGTGACAAATAAAGTATAGAGAAATAATAATTTAATATTAAAATTAGTAGCATCTTGTATGTTATTTAATTTAAGTTTGAGTAGATGATAACTATAATTTTTTTTTTTAATATATCAATTGTAAAGTTTTATTCTTAGAGATTGTTATAAACATAATGTGACTTACCTTTGAAAAATCCATGTTAGATCATATGTACTTGATAGCTATACTAGTTGTAGTATTATTTAAAGATATAAATGTCTAATATTATTTCTTAATTTAAATTGTTAATGATTTGTCTATAACATTTAATGCATTGATGATAGATGTAAGCTAGCGCTCAACTAATATAGTTACTTCTAGTAGTGATTTAGAAACTATTTTAGCCATGAGTTGAGAAACTTGCTCAGTAAAAAAAAAAAAAAAAAAAATCATTAAGTGTAAATAAGTAATCATTTTATTAATAAATATTCTAATATCTAATATTCATAATTGGATGATAGTGTTAAGAACACATTATTTGAATATTATATAGTAAGAAAAATTGATAATATTAGACTTGAAATATAATGAGTTTAACTTACTTTAGCATTGTGAAATTATTGATTAATCTTAATATGAAGTATTAGTCATACAAATAGCATTTGGTCAAACACATACAGTTAAAATTAAAAATTAAAGTTAATTATTTGTAACTCAGATTATTATTAAGTATTTTAATGTGAACATTATAATTCACATCTCTTAATCATTTTAAAAACCCAAGTTGGATAGGCTGACCATGATGGGTCTTGAGGTATCCATTAAAATTTTAGTAGAGTGTAAATGAATTAGAGATTTAATTTTATTTTAAAAAATATACGAATAGATATATCATCATTTGGGATCATTTATCAATAGTTAGATGATTGGGCGCACTCTTATAAGATTTAGTGCAAGTTTAAACTAAGAGTTTTCTATTTGAAAATTAACCAAATCAGTTTAGAAATGTGTCTAAAATTAATATCCAAACTTGAGATTTTCCAAAACAGAAACTAGTAACCTCTAGACTTATAATATGTGAATCAAGAAATATAAAAAATATTTTTCTTCTCCGATCTAATAAATTTTGGTGGCTCTAGTTCTGGAAGCATTTGCCAATTTTTTGCACCTAATTACCTTTTCAAGTTTCAAAATCGATTCAAAATCGAGTTACCAAAAATAACCAAATGAGTCTTAAAGAAAAGTCAGAGTTAGTGATTTTTTACATTTAAATTTATATAAGATCCTTTAGTTTCATGTTCTGTCTGTTTGATATTTTTAGTGAACCCTTCTGAATTAAATATATTCAAATATTTTTGTTGTTCTTAATTTTTGTCTGTGAGGTAGTTTTGGAAAGGATGTTGCATTAATTACCTGGCTCAACATTTTTTAAATATAAAAATTGTAACCTCTTACCTTGAGTTTTATATTTACATATAAATTTTTGTATTTGTCTCTCAACTTTGTGTGATATTTTGGTGAGTCCTCCTTGTTCCTTGTTCATTAGTAATTTCTTGGGTGAATCAAATTTCTATTGCTAATTATAGTTTGGTTTAAACTTTTCATTTACATTGTTATTACATTAAGTCTATTTTATGACTCATATGAATTATACTTAGCTTAAATAATTAATTTATAAATTTAATTTAAATAATTTATCCAAAATTGCCTTGTGAGCTTGTGGTGTGTATATGCTTTTATGGTTTTTAGCATTACACTCTTCACATAATTAGACCTTATCCATTTCTATTGTAGTTGTCTCATTCTGAGTTAACTGCCAAGTTATTATATCTAATATGTGGTAGTAGTTTTAATATTTAACAATTGGGTTTGTGAAATACGTAATCCAATTTTACCAATTTTAAATATCTTTCTTGATATAGTCTTTTAGTTATAGACTTTCAATGTTTGCTTATAGTTATGCAATATGTTTAGACATGTGCCTTATCTTTTAGTGTATTTTTTTTTTATCATAAGAGGTTGAGGTATAGCTCTAGTGTGTTATAATTGAAAAGTGTTTTGGAATACAAACTCATTTGTCATAAGTGTCATTTTCTAATTGTCATCCCTTCTGTAACTGAATATGATTATTGAGTTCTCTATATTTGTTAATAGTATTGTGTTTAAGTGAAGTGTCAAAAAAAAAATTAGTGTGATTTTGTGTGATCCTCAAATATAAATTTTGGGAATTAAATTTTAGTATCAGATTATGGTTAAACACTGAGAGATCTAGAGTGTTGGTGTTTTGCTACATACATTCTGCAACTTTGCTCATGTGTGTACAAGTGGAATGACATAGTGAGATTGTACATATTTATTAACATGGACTATGTTGGAAATCACTAAATTCTAGTTGTGGGATTTATTTCATTGATGGATAGGAGCATCCTATTAGAGATAACTTAGTTTTTATTTATGTTCTATTATGGTGGAACATCTAGCCACCATGGGGCAATGGACCCTGCAGTGAATAGAATGATGAAATTTTGAACTTTTCTAGTTGATTTTATTAATTTCATGTCTTGATAATGGATGTTTATGTTGATCAATGTGTTATTCCTTGGTAGAAAATATTATATATGAAGAAAAATTGTATGTATCTATGTTTGTGCATGATAAATACCTAATTTAATATATATTACCATATACTTTTAATGAATATGTATTAGTTCGTTGTATAAATATAACTCTAATAACATAATGTGTATATAGTTAACAATATGATAAAATTGATTATTATAAAATAAAATTATTAGCAATGATAGCTCTAAGTTAGCATGCTCTAGTTAGTGTTTCATTATTCATCTTGGTTAATCATAATCTATGATGTTATAAAGAGGCCTTATTCTATTGTGATGGAGTTATGGAACTTAGTTAACCCTAGTGCATTGTTAATCTTTTGTATGTTGGTTGTTGTATAACTAGATAATACCTAGTATGATTTGGATGATTATGTTTGAAACTAGAATGTTGTATGTTTTAATCTTGTCCTTGAGTTATGTAGTATGGACATTGTATGTAACCACAAGTGATTCGAGAGTAAGTATGTGGATATGGTCTTGATAGATTACTTTTGTGACCCCCTCTTCATTATGAATAATGATTGTACCTTCTTATTTGTGAGATAAGTAGTAAGCTATCTAGTTTCTCTTGAGATGACTCTTTGCATTATGATTATGGTTCACTTAGGTGTTTGTTTTAACATGAAATAATGGTTATAAGTGTGAGTATAATTTTTATAATATTATGATTAATATACTTTGGAAATGTTAATAGAATATGAATAATGATTTATCCATGTGAATCAATTAAAATAGTGAAACTATCAAGATATCTACCTTAGTGATATTACATGAGAGTTATCAATACATATTATTGATTTACATTAGAACAAACAACTAGGATTGAACATAGTATTATTATAAGAAGGGATTTGAGTTAAGTGAAATAATATAAAATAAAATATTATTTGATGAGAGACTTATATATCAGTTGATTCAAAGACTTTGAGATAGTTGGCAAATTTCTTAGGGCAATTTCAGCACTAAGTGTCAGGTATGAAGTTCACATTTGAGTTATTTTATATAATTACATCAACACTTGTTATTGAGAGGCATATAAAATATTACTATTGTTCTTAGTTTTCCTACTTTTATGAAGTAGTCGAGTCTCACCTTATTACCTCTAAGAGGTAGTCGAGTCTCACCTTATTACCTCTAGGAGGTAATCATGTTGCTCTTTTGAGAGGTATATGGAGGATGATGTAACATTTTCTCCTACCTCAGAGAAGTAGTCAAACTAATTTTATTATCTCACTTATGGGAGGTGATTGATTTTATTGATTCCTTCTCCTCTTAGATGAATTTTTATAATTGCATAGTTTAATTAATGTGATGTTTTCAATTTTTTTTAAGAATTAATACTAGTCCTTGAATTTGAATTTTCATTTAATCAAGTTCTTTTAGAGATTTAAATATTTATAAGTTGTTTTAATTGAACTTGAAGTAAATGGATTTATATTTGATTGCAATTGAATTGAATTTTTATTTATTTGATGATTTAATAATTGTGATTTGGACTTATCTTGTTTATGGGTGCTAACTTATTTTGAATTTGATTTATAATTTTATAATATATTTTTATGATTTCATTAATTCTTAAATTTATTATATTGACATTTGATTTATTAAAATTTTTATGGTATTTTAGTTTTTGATGAATGTTGGTTCATATGTTTTCTATATATGTGTTGTATTGTGCACAATGTGCATTATGTGGGGAGAAGAAGTAGCTTTCAAAAGCTATTGGGTCAAGATGGTAGCTTATTTGGAATAGGTTCATGACACCATCCTTCTGAACCACTAGATGTGATGTTGATTATTCTTTATATATACAATATTATGTCTATTTATTTGGGATGTCTAAGGAGGACAAGAGGTCTAAGGAGGGAATAAAGAGAGTTTGGGAAGTCTAATTAGTTTGGAGGTATAATTAGTTTTGGAAGGTCTAAGGAGGTTGGCACGATATTTTTGATGATGCAATTGATGAAAATTATTATTCCTTCCACACTAGATATTATCTAGCATTATATGCTTCTTATATGACTTGGTAGTCATATTCATTATTACTTATTTCATAATGGAAATGATATTATCTTACGGTGGATCAAAGATTATATTATTATTAGTGATCTAGGTAGTTCATAATTTTAGTTGGTAGTGAATAGGATATATATAAATTCTTAAAATTTGTTATATTTTATTCATTAGGAACAATGTGGTTGTATGTTTTAGTTAATAATTGACTCAGCTCTGCATAGTTAAAAGATATTATAGTTAATTATATTGGTTCCATGTTTTGACACTATCTTTCTTATTCCTATTGTACCATGGGATGGTACAAGGGTTATTTAGAATAAAAACTCATGTTCTAACATATCTAAGTATTGATAACAATATTTTGGTGATTATCAATTTTTGTGACTATTTGTAAAGTAGTTATATGAATGTTGAAATATTGTTAGGGTTCACTTAGTGATGGATTATTATGATTAGGTAATGTGGTGGATTATACTACATGTTTTAATTTTGAAAGCATTAAAGATAATATCAGATGCCATTTTCAAGAGGGGTGAATGTAATACCCTTCCCAAGCTTTACAGTGTTCTCTCATTAAATGTCATCATGTGGTGATCAGTGTGTCAAATGTGTCATTGAGTTCTACTTGTGAGTGATATGTATTATGGCTAGTGGATAGTCTTGTTTCAATTACCTTGTTTGTTGGCTTGGAATTAGGTTCATTATGACTCCTATAGGGTTACCTTGGCTTGTGTGTGTTTAATGCTAACAAATAATTATATTATCTCTTCTTGTGACATTTATGCCTTCTAGGAATTTTCGTGTCTATATGATACTTTTGATAGGTTTATCCTATTAGGATTGAATTTGTGTTTATTCTACCAGTTTGCTGAAACTCATCGAGTCATTGTGTTATGTTAATCTTATTTTGATTCATTAAATTTTACCCTTCTTGGTGTTCGACAGCAATAACTACATTTAAAATGGTAATAATAACATGATTATTATTGTGCCCAAGCCCAAGTAATATTTGGTAATAGGCGTAAATAATATTCTTATATAAATACATAGTTATATAAATATATGTAAATTTAAATAGTATTTGGTAGATAAGTGGACTAAATAAATAAATTTGTATAATTATTCATAATTTGTATTAAATAATAAGTTTGCTTCAAATATTGTTATTCTTATATTTGTACATATTAATATACAAAATTATATGATTGTATTTATACATTGATATAAGTTAAAATAATATCTCAGGTTTTGTAATAAGCTTATTATATTCAATTACTTGATGTTATCAAGTTATTAGATAATTTAATCAATTAAAGATAAAAATAATGACTAACCCATTAATGTATTGATAGATTTAAAAAGAAAGAAAAGAAAAGAAAAAAAGAGAAGAGAAGAGTGAAACCTTAACCCTAAAAAAATAAAATACAATAAGACAAGTGTCTCTTTCATTTAAAAGTCAACCAAAAAGGGGAGAGGGGTCATTTGAAATATTGGCCAAGGAAGAACACTTGGTAGAGGGAGAAAGAAGAAGGAAGATGGAGGAGAAAGAGAATGAAGTAAGGAGCTTAGCAAATCAGGTAAGGGATTCTCCTCTATAAATCCATGTTTATTTTTCTGAAATAATGAATGAATGAAAATATGAAATCTATTTTGGAATGATTTATTTTTAAAAAAAATACAAAAATACAAATCCTAGTACTCATTATATCTCTCAAAAACTTCTTGGTTTACTCTATTGAATAGAGTATTTCAACTCTATCAAAAAAATGTTTCAACATAATAAATATCAAAAAAATAAATGTTATATATATATAAAATTTTAGTTGCAGTGTTAAGTAAGTAATTATTGATGATTAATAGTTTCTATGAAAAACTACTAAAAAAATTCATTAGATTTAGTTAATGTATCTTTGTAGTTGATTTATATAGGGAATTATTCAATTATTATAAATAAGGAGTATTCTCATTTTATATAATCTATTTTTACATTAATATAATTATATTTAATATTTATCACATCTTTTGGAAAAATATTCTTTTATTACTTTTAATATTTAAAATATAATTAACTAATTTAAATGTGCAAATACCCCTCTATTGTATAGTAATATGCAAGAATACTACAATTCCTTAATTACAACAATAGTTGTTTAACAAAAATGTGGAAGATGTAAACAATAGAACCATAAACAATATTACATGTAACGTATAATAAAAACTAATAAAATGATTTCAAAACAATTATAAGCCTATTATCATTTTCCTTTTAGTTATTATATTGCTGTAACCCTTCTGGATGGTATATAATTGCAACATAGAGACAAAAACTCTACCAATATATATATATATAGTTAGCCCAGGAAAAATAATAAATCTTATTATCCAAAATAAAAAACTATTAAAATTAGAATTGACAAAATTAAAAAATAAGACAAAATATGATTGAACTCAATAAAGTAAAGAATCTCATCACCCAAAAATATATAACTATTAAAATAAATAAAAGTGATAAAGAAAAGAAAGCGAAAATAAATAAAAAAATAGTTGGACCGGGCAAAGCAGTAAATTTCATCACCCTGAAATTTAAAACTATTAAAATATATATATATATTTTTGAGCGGGCAAAACGCTACTCAAAATTTAAAACTATTAAAATAAATAAAGATGACATTGTATCTCAATAATAAATTTAGGGTCCTCTCTTCATAAGCCTGGAACGATGTTGACATTATCGTTGGCTTGAAAATAGCACATACCGATCCTCTTTGTCCAATCTATATAGTTTTCTCTCTCTACGATTGTTAGGCACCTTCTTAGCAAGAATCAATGAAAGACAAGTCTGAGCAGCTTACGAAAGAGCTTTAACTACCTACACACACACACAGATATATATATATATATATATATATATATATACCCTCAATACAAATTTCTACATAAAAAACCAGTGCGACTCTTTGGATGGGAAAGAAAAAGAAAACAAGGACATTTGCGGGCCTTTTATTATTGTTTTTGGTGTATACTGCTTCAAACCCTTGTGAAGGAATTCTGAAAAATGACACAGTTCATGTCGGCGTCATCCTGGATAACAATTCTTGGGTGGGTAAAATAGCAAAAACAGCTTTAAAACTTAGCTGCAGATGATGTGAACAACGATACCTAATTCCTCAACGGCACTCGCTTGCTTCTTCACCTGCGTCACGGGCAAACCATGTTTGACGTCGCTGCTGCAGGTAATTTCTCCCTTCCAAATTCCTTCCTGCTAACATTATGCGTGCCGCTTTTCAATGGAAGTTTGTTTTGTTTTGTGAATAAATGCAGCAGTTGATCTGTTGAAAAGAGAAGTGGTAGCAATAATCGGACCACAGACGTATGAGGTTGCCGAGATCCTTTCACGCTTGGGAGATGCAGCCAAAGTGCCAATTCTATCCATCAATACCAACACTCCGCTGCTAGCAAACCACAAATTTCCTTATGTTGTTTCCATGACACAGCAGCGGCTGCTTACAGATGAAAGCCATTGCAACCCTTGTTAAAACGCAATTGCTGGAGACGAATTGTGTTTATTCATGAGGATGACTATTTTGGTTCGGCAGCCGGCTCTTCATTGAGCGACGCCCTCAGAGAGGTTGGCTCTAAGATCGATTACATATTGGCGTTATCCTCAACTGCAGACAAGCAAACCTAAAAGAAAATCTTCATAAATTGAAGTCAATGGATACGAGGGTTTTTGTTGCTCACTTCCACTCCGATATTGGTTTGAGTCTCTTCACGGAGTCGCAGGAGATGGGAATGATGTCCATTGGTTATGCGTGGATAACAACCGATTGGTTTACCAGTGTTTGGGATGATGTGATAAACGCTTCTGTCATGGCATCAGTGCAAGGCCTGCTTGGAGTCAAAACGCACATCCCCAACTCCAACGAGCTAAAGAGTTTCACTCACCGGTGGAAACGCCAATTTACACTAGACAACCCTGACACGGACAGAGCAGAGCTGAATCTACACGGTTTATTGGCATACGATTCCCCCTCGTGATAGCTCGAGCGATTGGTAAGTTGGGGATTAACACAAGTCTACAGTTTTTGAAGCCCTCAATAACCGGAATTGCAGAAATCAAGATTTTCCAGCAAGGAAAACAGCTTCTGGAAGAGATTATAGGATCAAATTTCACAGGTTTAGGTGGACCTATTCAAGTCTGTCAAGGAGAAATGAGTGACTTGACTTATGAAATAGTGAATATGGTGGATAAAAGCTATCAGGTGGTTGGGTATTGGACAGGCAAATCACCCAGTAAACTTTCCACCACAATTGCATCAAATGGTAATGAAGGACTTGGACCTGTGATTTGGCCTGGTCGATCCACACAGGCTCCTCGTGGTTGGGTACCATCAACTTGTAGAAAAAGGCTGAAGATGGGAGTACCGGTAAAAGATGGTTGGAAAGAATTCGTGAGAGTAACATTTGACCCAGATCTGAACGAAACCATACTCACCGGTTTCTGTAAAGATGTGTTTGATGCTGTTCTGAAAGAGCTTGACTATGCCCCGTCCTATGATCTCGTCGTTTGCCCGGACGATCATAGTTACGACAAAGTTATTCATCAAGTCTCTCTCCAAGTCTGTTTGTGATTTACCCCAAATTTGAGTATTTAAATCAATTCACAGAAATAAAAAAAACGTTGGCACTTTTTCCAATGGCAAATTTGATTTGTGATGTGCAGAAATTGGACGGAGTGTTGTGTGACGTTACAATTCTGGCAAGCCGCACCAAAATTGTAGATTTCAGCAGGCCATATTCAGATTCGGGTTTTGTGATGGTGGTGCCAATCGACAGGAACGGCGGCGTCAACACAGGCTGGGAATTTTTGCAGCCATTTACTCCAGTAATGTGGTGTACGATAGCTGTCTTCTTCGCATTTACAGGAGCGGCTGTGTGGCTCTTGGACGATAGAAACAATCTCGCCTTTAGAGAGAAGCGCCATATCCACCAGATCGTCACACTTATCTGGTACTTCACTATTCCTTATTTTCTAAGCATTTTTTTGTTTTTATCCATAACATGATTTCTAAATTTTTTTTTGTTTTGACAATTCCAGGTTTTCTTTCTCGACACTGTTTTTCACTCACAGTAAGCAATTCTCTTTCAACCTCATATTCCTTTTCTTCATGTATGTTTGAATCTTCAAAGTTTAAAGTGAATTTGACATCTTTGCAGGAGAAAAGATTCAGAGCAGTTTGAGTCGAATGGTAATTATAATATGGTCGTTTCTAGTATTAATACTGACATCGAGCTACACAGCCAGTTTGACATCGATCCTGACAGTACAAGAGATTAAGCCTACTGTAGCGAATGTGGAGACGGTGGTAGCGAGTGGAGCGCCTGTGGGGTATCAGAAAGGGTCTTTCGTTGCTGATTATCTACATAAGACTTTGGGCATTGCCAAAACGAATCTGAAAGAGTATAAAACGCCAGAGGAGTACGCAGAGGCTCTGTTAAAGGGTCCGAACAGAGGCGGCGTTGCTGCCATATTTGATGAGATGCCATATGTTCAGGTCTTCCTGTCTGGCCGATGCGGTTTTACAATTGTTGGACCTACTTTTAAAACAGGGGGTTTTGGTTTTGTATGTTCTCATGATTCCTCATTGCCTAATATTTGTTTTTTAATCATTATCAATCGTTTCTCGTGTTAATTTTAAGTGATTTTTTTCGTGCAGGAGTTTTCTAAAGGCTCTCCTTCTGCCCGAGAGATTTATGAGGTTATTAAACCTTTCAGAGAGCACAGCCTTGCCATTACTGGAAGCGAAGTACTTCAATAGAACGCCCAACTGCTACGAGTTTGGAACAGATTACAAGTTCAGCACGAAGAGCTTCGTAATATTATTGAGGGCATCAATGTTGTCGTTAATGATTTCGATTTGTTACCACGTCAACAATTTATCTGGATTTGCAGCAAAGTTATGCTAAAAGTTGGCTTCATCCTGAGGCTATAAGCTGAAAGACAATCAAGGCTCTCATTAGGGGAATGGCTCTATAAGACCTGTGTTTCCATCATAATTGTCATAGAAATCAGATTTAATTGTATAAAAGTATATTTTAATGTTATAATAATAAATTGTAAGAGGCATTTAAGAAGAATCTTTGATTTATTGTGAATTTGGCAATAGTCGTAAAAAATAGATATTATAGAGTAAGTACAGATAAAGAGGTAGAAAAAACTTGATAAATCAAAGCGAATAGAGTGCTCACCAAAAATGTCAATGGACTCTTTCTTTCTCATATCTTGATGATGGTTCTCCAAGCGTGATCCAAAATGTTGATTAAAATTTTTTAACATAGTTTTTTCTAGAATCTTTATTCACATACTTCATGGACTTTGGAAATACTATCTCATCAGTAGTCAAGTAATATTTTTGACAACTATCGTACAAACAAACCCTAATTTGATGATCAAACTTGTCAGTTATAGGGATATGAAAATCACACTCATTTTTCCATAATTCTGTGCAAATCTATGGGAAACATATCTCCTTCAAAATTCTATCATGGCAACAACACCCAGAAAGAACAAAAAAATAGGGATGTATATAAGGGCTTTTGCTATCCCTCAATCATTACAATGCCCTTAAGATGCTTGTACAAATTTCATAATCAACACACCAAGTATAATGCATGTTTAACAAGTAGTCCAAAGAATATGAGGCCTAATCCTATATGGTTTTTCATGCTAGAATGATTGCATGGCAAAGAAATAAATTCTTCAAATCCACTTTACTTCAGCTCTAAATATTTGAATTACCTATTGTTGCACTTTCACTATTGATCTTTAGATACATTCTTTTAATTCATTCTTTATCCATTCATGGATGCTAGAATGAACAAGTGGCACAAAGAGATCAAACATTTAAAATATTCACGATGATCGAGAATTTGATTGTTAGTAATTAAAATGGGTGAAGATGTGTAGAGAATATTTAATTTAAAAATGTGAACCCTATTCAATTCAAATGTGGCATAGATTTTATTAGGGGATCTCATGATATATATTGGGGACTGTGTATATGTTACATATGGGTTATAGTTTATTTTAGGATCATGTTTGAAAGATAATGAATTGGGTGACATTAATTTTGGTGCTAATATAATCCTATTTTATTTATTGACACAAGTAATATTACCCACTTCATAAATTAATATAAACCTAGGCCATTTCATATTTCCACATAATAAATATACACAATCCAACCACAATTTCCACATGGACCACAAGATCACCTAATAAAGCCACAATACTATTTATTCACACATGTAAGAGTCGTTGAATACTCCACATGGCTTCTACCTTATAAGTATTAATTATTGTAACTAGGACTATGGATAGCGACTATTTCTAGGTTTAAATCATGGCAAAACATGGTTATGCTTGTTAGTGTAGGAGATTATTTTCCTCATATTTAGTTATTTACTTGGATTATTCCTTCACATGAAGATTCAGATTGTTTAGGTGTCCTTGATCTTAAGGAGTTACTTGACCACCATTATTAGCTAGTGGGGGTTACTCTTTGATTGGATATTTTGGGTATAGGAGTTACATTCCTATTCTATGATCTTTGACCACTATTCTAGGTGGAGATTACACTTCCTTCCTTCTATTTGTAACACATATTGTAAAGTTGCTCTTGCTTAGCTAAGTAGATTGGAATATAAACTTTTACATTATTCTCATGTTTGATTTCTTACTCATAGCAACCATGTGCATTTGCTTCGCTTTGCTCATTGAACTAGTGAATTCGTTGGTCCAGTGATCTCGAAAAACACTCTGATATGGTATAAGAGCCATTCTAGTATAAAAATGTATACATATTTTTTGCTGTTGTTAGTCATTTGAAATATTGATTTTATTTACAAAAATTCGTTTGCATTCCTCCATATTCTATCATGGAAAGAGAAGGCTACCCATAACCTGCAATTAAGGTAGGGGTTTATGTTAGTAGATTGTGTTATCAAAGGGCTCATGGGTTTCAACATTGGTTCCCATTGGTGTTTGCATTGGCACAGGGTTTGACGCTGATTTGAAGATTTTGGTCTCAACCTTAACCTATTTTGTTTAATGTTTGAGTAGTTTTAGGCTTAGAACATGGGTTGCTCCAAATTTATTATACATACTAAAAGTGTTGCATTGATAGCAATGGTGGTTGGGTGAGTTCAAGGTAGTGCATTCCATAAAGGCAATAGCTGCATGACCCAACCAAGTTTTGAGATGCACCTAATTAAATCCATAGTAGCATGAATACCCATCACACCAGATCCTCATCAACATGTCAAAGGGGATACGACCATCCTCCTTATGACCTCATGGAAATTAGGGCTTCAGTTGTAAATCACATATGTACTATATATGTAGAAGCACAAAGACTCCTACAGCTTCAGGAAGTCTGAATGGTTTCATTCTATTCAAACTAAGTTCGCATAACAATCTTCCCAAAAAGTTTTAAAACAAATTATTTTCTTTAAATTTTTTTTGGTACAAATAACTTATCTAGCTGTCTTCTTTGATTTCATTCGATATCCTGATCAAGGGATTTAACAATTCTAAAATTTCCTTGGGCAAAGGTTTCTCTAATCCTAGGTGTGACTATAGACAAGCTGGATGACTCGACGTTGGAGGAGTATACTTCTTCCAACCATCTAAGTGTACCAGTAAGTACAACCTTTTCCTCTTGTACACCTTTTGGGCTGGTGAGCAGGGACTTAGTCCAATCCTGTGAAGCATCCAAGGGATCTAAGACTTCTGGATTATTAGGGTTCCAATCTAATTCACTAAGTTCATTGAAATATAAGAAGGTGGCAGTGAGATTTTTTTTAATGTTCTTTTTCTGGTTTATATCTTCAGACAGCTTAACCAGTTCTTTGAAAACTTTAGTATTTTTATTAAGCCTTTCAAGCCTTTTGTAGGTATCATAAAAAAAATTAGAAAATCACTTATGCTTAATCACTCAATGTTTATGAAGGATCTTAATTGTCTGATTTGTTTAGAGAGGTCTAGCTTTTGCTCTAAAAGGACTTCTTCAAGATGTTTTACTATGCTAGTGGCTTCATCTAACATTACTATTTATTTATCTTGACCTTTATTTAACTCAACCAGGCTAGTATTAGCTGCATTTATCTCACCTTGAATCCTGTCATTAGTATTAACTAGTGGATCTAGGTCCTATGTTTGGGCCAATGGTTTCTTAACTAGTGTTCTTACATTTTGATCTAGAAATCTTTTCATTTGAGCAATTTCCACATAAAGTTTATCAATTTTTTTTTCAACTCAGTTAAAGCTGGATTACACCAGTTTAGTTGCCTTCTTATAGTAGAGTTATGTTTTCCCCTACCTACTACTTCTATTGGGTCATGTTGCATAACAAATTGGCCATTAGATGTGAATTTTACATAGAATTGCCTTGGGGGAAATCTTTCCATATTTTCTAGAACAATGTATTTGACATCTACCCCATTTTCTTCTTTTTCTAAAGTAGTTGATATTTTCAACTCATCTTCTCTTAGAAGAGATTTTCTTTCTTTAGTTGGCTCTTCTCTAAACATATTAATATGTAGAGCATTCTGGATTCTCTAGGTATAAGTTATACATGCATCACAATCAAGATGGTTGCAAAAATGATTTTCAGCTAGGTTTACATAAGAATTGTGTTCATTAGGCAAACTATGGTATTTTGACCAATCTAATTCAGAAGCATCAAATTTTTGGCTTGGGAATCTTATGGTTTTGAGGGTCACTAAATTAGTTATAGAGGGTTTCTTTATGGATTGAGACATTTTGAGTTTTCTCTCTTTAGGGCATTCTCCTTGTTGGGTTTCTTGTTTTTCTTCTTCCACTAGGGATATTTTATATCTTCCAAAATCTTCTTCTATAGGAAGAGAAGTTAGCCTAGGAGTGTACTTGGTTTTTTTCTTAGGTGGTCTATAGAATCTGCTTCTCAAGATATTAATGAATTAATAATTTTTTTTGAAGATTCTATATCAGAAAACAACCCTGAAGAAGTTCCTCCTAACCAAGGATGTTTCTATGCTGGAGAAAAAAAAGAAATCATTATCTCGGTAAACATCATTGATTCAAACAATGGCTTATTGACCTGAGATTGTTTAATCGATACTGGAGCAAATATGAGTATTACAAAGCATGGAGCTATCCCAAAGTACCTGTGGCAAGATGATTCATTAGATTTTCTTGCTATCAATGGGTGAAGGACTACTATAAATAAAGTTACTCCTAGGGTATTACTTAAAGCAAATGGCATTAAGGCATATGTAAAATTATGGATGTTTGATAAGATGTCAACAGATATTATTTTAGGAATGAACTTTTTGAATCAATTTATGCCTTGTACTGTTTACAACAAATACTTGTCTTTAAGATTATTTGGTAATGAACACCAAATTCCTAGAAAAACCCATGCAACTATAAGAATTGGCACAAGACCCCATTAAGAAGAAGATAAAAAACTACAGATGAAGATTTATAGGACAATACAAGATTTTGAAAAGAGAAAAGATATTTTGAATACTGTCATAACAAAGATCAAAGGATTTTGTGATAATGATCCCAAAAGGTTTTGGGATAAGTGTAAATAGACTATTTCACTTGATCTAAAGCCTGGCTTGATCATCCCTGAGGTATCAAATCTAACACTATCCCTTTCTCCCCTTCTCAAGTTAAAATAAGAGAAGAAGAGATCAGAGAATTATTGTAGAAGGATTTGATACAGAAAAGCCATAGTGAATGGGCTTCTCCTACATTCTATGTGAATAAACACTTATAACAAAAAAGAGGGAAAATGAGACTGGTAATAAATTATAAAAAGCTCAATGATTGGCTTATCCCTGTCAGGCATCCAGTTCCTAACAAGACTACCGTGACTTTTACCTAAATCATTTCGTGCAGGTATTCCCTAAAGATTCTCCTCTCGTTCCAGACATTTCTGCGGCAATTCTAACTCTTAAAGAAGACACAACATTGAGGGAAATCGAATCCCATTACTTCAATACAAAAATCAGTTGCTCCGATTCTGGCGCTATCAGGCCATTAGGCCCTGAGAGTGTCTGGTGGCTGTTTGTACTGGTAGGAGCTGTATTGTTTTTGGCTTTAGTCGTGTTCTTTTACATCCCGAAGCATCTGAGCAACAGAGTCCTCCACGCTCTAACTCGCAGGAGAACTCTTCTCAAGAATTGAATATTATAATTGAAGCAGACGAAAATAGATCGGTTGAATCATCTATATCTTCCATTTCAATTTCCCAGATACGAGATGACGCTCCGGCAAACGACGTTGATGAATCATAACATGCACGCATTTCGTGAGAAGCAACTAAAATCACGTTAGTCTCATCTATGTCGTCTCCGGAATTAATAACAAACGCTCTAAGTTGGCGGAGTCGTCTTGTTCCAATAACCTCGAAATCTGTACTATCTAGGAAGAGATTTTTAAAATATAATAATGACAAACAAAATAAATAACAATACAAAAAGCAAATGGTATGAAATTTTATTCCCGGCGTCGCTTATCAAACGTGCAGGTTCATTTTTGCTATTGACTGCGCGTTCGGCCTGGATTCAAACCGGGATCCCACTCCTAATGTCCTCTTCATATGGCGCATGTGCATTTTAATATTATTTGTATGTGAAATTTGATTTTTTAAAATTGGAAATCATCGATATATCTATTAATCACAAGAAAAAATAATACATAGATGGTTTTAACAAAAAGGCGGTCAGTTGATTTTCATGCTTGTTCTTTATAATGATATAAAATATAAATGAAAATATTAAAACATAAATGTGAGCTAAATATTAACATGAAACTAGAATAAAACTATCAAATCAAAGGTAATTAAGATAGTTAAGTACAAGAAACAACACCCGATACAGGGGGATGTGAATCAGGGGCTTTCGATTCATCTTAAGTAGGTTTTGAAGGAGTGATTTTTTTTTTATAATTCTTCAATAAGAGGTGGAAACAAATAGTACCCAACTAGGTCTCCACCTTGCATAAGGAAAGTCCACTAAAATTTGTTACTAGGAAATATCTCAAATTTACATGAATATGTGCAATTGTAATCATGTGCACGATTTGTGTTTCACAAGACATTTTATTTAAGCACTTGATTGTGCAAGTTGGTTGTGTAAGCTAGGATGGTTGTGCAGTCTTGCATGGAGATTGTTTCTAGAAATTGATTGTAAGATCCCATATAGGGACAATTAGAGAAAACTAAAAATGAACTCAAGCTCTGATACCACTAAAGTATCCCCTCAAGGATAATTAGTAATTTTTTTGAAATATAACACAAACCATACAATTGCAATATGCAGAATTGAGAACACCCAACTATAATTTTTATTCACTGAAATATTACATGATAGTATTGAAAAATGCAAACTAAAACAGTGAATAACATTACTTCTTATAAACTCCAATGAAGGTCCAATGTAGTTCTAAATGAAACCACGATAAGCTAGCTAGGGAGGATCTTTCACCACTGAAACCAACAAATATTATAGGGTTTTTATCTTCAAAGATTTTTTCACTCCAAGGGTTTTCATCCTTGGGAGACGAATAAGTTGAGCCACGAGTTCAAACTCTAAAAAAAGAGGTTTATCATATCCAATATTCCTGAATTAAAAATGGAGAGAGCTCTCCTTATATAAAAAAATGTGAAGGAGAGACAGAGAAGAAGAAACTTCATGGAGAATGAAGGTGTCCCACTCCAAGTGGAATAACTATTAATCCATAGTGTCTTATTTGTCACTTGTGACAATGGTAAAAAAGGAAGGAAATCCAAAGAGACAAGATTAGCCACCTCTTTTGTCTTTATCTTCCACATTCATATGCTTCTAAACTATACTTGCATATGCTTCCAAATGGCACCTCACTCACACATGTGAAGGGGAATCATCAATAGTAATTTTTGTCATCTTTCGAGCCCATGTGCACACAAACTTTCAAATGACCTTTGACTTCTCCCTACCTTCTAAAACATGCATCTTCCCCAGGGTAGTGAACTAACTATTCACCCTTATTTTCATTCAAACACGTGAATTATAAAATATAAAGAAAATTATCTTTTAATGCCCCACTCTTTCACATGCACTAGATTCCATAGGAGATCCTCTGTGGGCCATACTATATCAGAAAAATTAACAAAATTATGTTATATAAAAATTGGATAGTTTGTGTTATAAAATGAAGAAATTAACAATGAATAATTTAATGTCATCCCACCTCTAAACAATGAAAGTAATAATGGTTTTGAAACACCCTCTCAACAAATTTCACCATTACCAACACCTCCAAGAACTGTGTAGAAAATAAAAGTACTTAATTGAAGTCGATGAAAATATTTTAAAACCAATGCATAACAAAATGTCTAATCATCATTCAAGAAGACTGGCTCAACAAATTTGGGATGCTTTCTTTCATAATTTGAAGTATGATAGTCAAAGATGTCAATTATTTATTTCATTGATAAAATTTATTAAGTTGAGATTTATAATATACATATTAGGACTAAAAACATTTAACATGGATGATGAAAATGATAAAATTATTAAAAATCTACATGATGCATATCATATTAGAGGCCCGAGATCACACAATAAATATTGTAATTCTGCCTGACATATAATGATAACTTGTGTAGTAAGGACTGAAATAGGAAAAAAATGATTGATTTCAAAAACAAGTCGAACACTTGATATAAACAAAAAAAATTAATGAAATCAATTGCAAGATGTGAAAGTCTCAATGAACCTAATACCAATGAGCTATGGGCATTCTCTGGTAGACTTCCTTGAAAGGATAAGGCTATAGTCGATACTTTCAAAGAGTTATTCAATTTTGAAAAGACAATACAAGAATTGGTTCTCATTACCATGAACCGCATCCAAAACATTTATTAGATATGACCCAAACACAATTGTACTCTAAATTTTTGAAAAAATATTTATAAATTTCTATTTATCAAAGACATTTTGAGATGACAAAAAAAATTTAGTTTAAAATAAATCACATATGCACCAATTGTTGTAGGCAACACGTTGAATTTTCAATGTACTATGATGTTTTTCACTATATTCATTGTACTTTGCATACTAACATTTTGTAAGAGTGTCTCATTGAATTGCCACCAAAATTAGCTAGAGAATTTATTCCCACTATATTCTAAAAAGACCAGATAAATTATCATTTTACAACAAACCATGTTTAAATGAAAATTACAACATTTATGGTGGATTTTCAAATTTTAAAAAATGTATCTATGAGGAGATTATAAGTGTAATTAAAAAGGAACTAGTTATTTTAAACAAATATAAATCAATGATTTATCAAGTAAAAGATGACAAAGAATCTAAATGGTGTGATCTTGTTACAAAAAAGATACCTATTTCAAAAAAATTGGTCAAATCTAGGGAGAAGATTATTTATGACTATGCAAGGCACACACACAAAGCTAGATAGTTAGATGAATATTTCAAAATATCTAAGGATATATTTCCACTTGGTTCCATTGTTTTAGTAGTTGATTTTGTAGAGAATTACACATTCAAACCCTAAATATAAGTTCAATCATAGTATTATAACTCATCATAAGTTGCCATATTCATGCATATAGCATTCATGCATGCATCTGATAGTATAGAGCAACAATATATATATATATATATATATATATATATATATATATATATATATATATATATATATATATATATATATATATATATATATATATATATATAT
This sequence comes from Torreya grandis, assembly GCA_037957365.1. Lineage (NCBI taxonomy): Eukaryota > Viridiplantae > Streptophyta > Pinopsida > Cupressales > Taxaceae > Torreya > Torreya grandis. The sequence continues at coordinate 4,137,959 of JARHVA010000748.1, forward strand.
ATATCAGTGATGATAGATCACATTGTTCAGAGTATGTGTAAGGCTATTTTTAGAAGTTTTATGAACAGTTGAGTCAAAGGAACATTAATTTCAATCAACATTATATTTGGTTAGATAATTGCACATCAAAATTAAAAAATACATAGATTTTTTTATTGGTTTAGTAGGATGCACATTACTACAAGTGGAAAAGATATTTTAAGTTTCATCAAGGCTGGCCATAGAAAAGGGGAGCATGATGATGCTAGAGCATGTATAAAAAGAGCTATTGCAAGGGAGGAATTAAAATTTGAAGAGAGTGTTTATTTGATAGATATAAAAATTGTGGTTGAATGATGTAATGAGAACATGTGTCATGGTACTCAACTAAATTATACTATTCATAGACATTTCTGATTAATGGAAGAACACTTGGTAAAGTATGAGGATTATATGACTCTGATGGGTTCAAGTGACCTCCACTCATTTTTTAGATCAAATACAAGTTCTTGGACTGTTCATATGAGACATTTGACATGTTTCTATTCTGCATGTGTGGACTCTGTTTGAAATGAGTGTGAGTCACAAGAGTAGGTGGATGATTGAAGTTTTAAACCTCTAATTCCAATCAACCCATATCAAGTTCTAAAAACATTACAACTTACATATATGATATCATCAGATAACTTTGATCATGTATATGATCTAGTACAACTAGGTAGAGTTTTTTTCATTATGCACAATTTATTCTAATTATTTATAAATCTTTATATTGTCACTAAAAATGATTTTTTGTGATGTACAAGGCATGTTTTTTATAGTTATTATAGATGAGGATAATGAAAAAGATACTGATTACTACTTGTGTCGATGTGTAGAGAGAAAGAATAAATTAAATTCCATAATTATAGATGGAAAAAATATTGACTATCCCACTGGGTCAGTGGTAGTCATTGGAAATTGGTTTTGATAATATCCTATAAAAAATTCAGGTTAATGGTTGTTTGAAGAGTTTGAAATGCACAAAAAGATACTACACTATTCAAATTTGATTCTTGCAACAAATATTTAATTACAAAAATATCATGGAAGGTCATTAAATAGGAAACTATGAAAAGTTCAAAAGTCACATCATGAAGCTATTCTTGATACTATCAAGGTTAGAGCAGATCTTAGTAGTTCATTGGATTGAAATACAAATGTATCTTGACTTTCCAAATGTAGATGTAATCAATTTTACCAAATGTCTTTTATTTTCTAGGTAGTGCATATATAAATTTCATTTTTAATTACTTAATAACAATGTTTTGTAGCTTAGTGATGTCAGATAAGCTTCCACCTTCACGTGGTTGGCATTGTCAATAAAGAATTATATATTTTTGAAGCTAAGAGAATCTTAGGTTTTATGCGTGTTTGCTTTGAATTGTGATTAGAGGTATTAAGAGGTACATGAGGGATCTAACAGTTCATAGAAATGACTTACAATTTTTATTTTATGTGTGTTTGAACTTAGGTTAAAAACCTGTATTTTTCTTTTATTGAAAAAGATGTTCTTGAGGCCAGAATGAGTGGCGGGTTTGTCGATTGGGCCTAACGAGAGGCTAATAACCTATATATAGAGGTTATTCACCCCCAAGACATGTTGTTTGTGTCAGTTTTCACCTACAAAGCATCAGATCTAGAGTTTTGTAACCAAAATTTCAACTTTAATAACATTTATTGTTAGTTTTTCCGCACTCTAGAATGGGAGTGAAAATGCACTTTTGAGTGGATTCAAACGTTGTGGTGGCACAATAACATGTAATTTGTCTATTTATATGTGACCAAAGTGATAGATTTGTAGGTGGAGGTCCAAGAAGTAGAAATGCCAATTGGAGCTCAAGAAGTTGCGTGTTCATTAACAAAAATTTATATTTTTGGACCCATCACTGTAACTTGTCTAACAGATTGATCTCGAAGCTTCCATCTGAGTGATATGAGGTGTGATTAGATAGATTAAGGAGGTATGTGAAGGATATAACATTTCACATAAATGACTTATAAATTTTGTTTTAAGCATGTTTGAACTTAGGCTTAAAAATTATATTTTTCTTATATTGGGAAGGGTGTTCTTGAGGCCAGAATGGGTGGTGGGTTTGTCAATTGGGCCTGATGAGAGGAAAAAAACCTAGTACTAAAGGATATCCACCCTCCTCAGATGTGTTTATGGTTTCATTTTTCACCTATAATCATCGAAACCAAAGTTATGTAACCATAACTTCAACTTGGACAACATTTGTTGTCAGTGTTTTTGTTCTCTAGAATGGTAGTGAAAATGCACTTCCAGATGGATTCAAACATCATGATGGCATAATAACATACAATTTGCCTATTTGGATGTGATCAAAGTGATATATTCATAGGTGGTCTTGAAGGTAGAAATGCCAGGTAGAGCTCGAGAAGTTGCTTGTTCATTGACAAAAATTTGTATTTTTAGATTTATCACTACAACTTATCTAATGGATTGATATTAAAGATTTCACATGAGTTATCTAGAGTGTGATTATAGGGCTTAATTAGATACATGAAATATCTGATGGTTTGCATAAATGACTTATAGTTTTTGTTTTATGCATGTTTGAACTTAGGCTAAAAAATTACATTTTTATTATATTGGAAAGGGTGTTCTTGAGGCTAGAATGGGTGGTGGGTTTGTCGATTGAGCTTGACAGGAGGGAAAGAAACTGGTCCTATAGGTTATCCACCCATAAATGTGTTTATAGTGTTAGTTTTCACCCATGAAGCATCAAAACTAGAGTTATATAACCACAACTTCAACTTTGACAACATTTGTTGTTAGTGTTTCCAGTCTCTATAACGGTAGTGAAAAAACACTTTTGGATGGATTCAAACATCATCATAGAATAATAACATGTAATTTTCCTATTTTTATGTGACCAAAGTGATAGATTCATAGGTGGAATTTTCAAAAGTAGAAATGCCAGTTAGAGCTCTAGAAGTTGCTTGTTCATTGACAAAAACTTGTATTTTTGGACCTATCACTACAACTTGTCTAACTGATTGGTCTCAAAGATTTCACCTAAGTGCCTTGGGGTGTGATTATAGGGATTGAGGAGGTATATGATGGATTTGATAGTTCACAAAAATAATGTAAAATTTTTATTTTATATGTGTTTGAATTTAAGCTTAAAAATTACATTTTTCTTGTATTGGGAAGGGTGTTCTTGAGGCTGAAATGGGTGGTGGGTTTGTCGTTCAGGCCTGAAAAGAGGCTAAAAACTTGGTATTAGAGTTTATCCACCCTCAAATATGTGTTGGAAGTGTCAATTTTTATCCATGAAGCATTGGAACCAGACTTATACAACCATAACTTCAAATTTGACAATATTTATTGTCAATGTTTCTGATCTTTGGAATGGTAGTGAAAATGCACTTTCGAGTGGATTCAAAAATTGTGGAAGCACAATAACATGTAATTTACCTATCTATATGTGACCAAAGTGATAAATTTATAGGTGGTTTTGGAGGTATAAATGTCTCGAGAAATTGATTGTTAATTGACAAAAACTTGCATTTTAGATCCCTCACTGCAACTTGTTTAATGGATTGATCTCAAATCTTCCACTTGATTGATTTGGGGTGTAATTATAGGGTTTAAGGAGGTACATGAAGGATTTTATAGTGTATATAAATGACTTAAAATATTTATTTTATGCATGTTTAAACTTAGGATTTAAAATTATATTTTTCTTGTATTGGGAAGGGTGTTCTTGAGGCCAGAATGGGTGGTGGGTTTGTCGATTAGACCTAAAAAGAGGCTTAAAAACTGCTCCTAGATGTTATCCACCCTCCTAGATGTGTTGGTGGTGTCAAGTTTTACCCACAAAACATCAAAACTAGAGTTTTGTAACCATAACTTCAACTTTGACAATATTGATGACTTAAACTAGAGATCTAGAAACTTAATTAGTAATTGATCTATTGACCTATTGAAAACTTTGAAAATTTTGATGAATTTGACAACTTTTACAATTTTTAAAACTTCGACCTATTGACCTATTAGGTGGTATTGAGTAATTGACCTATTGACCTATTGATAACTTTGACAACTTTGATAATTTTGACAAGTTTGACAAGTTTGATAATTTTAAAAAAATTTACAACTTTAACAACTTTGAAAATTTTGAAAACTTTGACCTATTTACTTATTTACCTATTAAAATATTGACCTATTGACCTATTGACAACTTTGACAACTTTGATAATTTTGACAACTTTGAAATTTTTTACAACTTTGACCTATTGACCTATTATGTGGCATTGATTAATTGACCTATTTACATATTGAAAACTTTTATAACTTTGAAAATTTTGACTATTTTGAAAAATTTGACAATTTTTACAACTTTGTCAACTTTGACAACTTTGACAATTTTGACAACTTTGATAACTTTAGCAATTTTTACAACTTTGACAACTTTGACCTATTGACATATTGACCTATTAGGTGGAGTTGAATAATTGATATATTGACCTATTGACCTATTAAACTCTAGGACACAGAAACCCTGTCTATACCCTATTTTGGGTTAATAGTCAGTTTTGGTTTTGTAACCTCACATTCCATTTGAGGTAGATGGTGAAAAGCATGAATATTTAATCTTTTCTTCTCTTGAGTTCTGTGGAGAATGTGGAGATGAAATACGTATGAAGAGTTATATTTTAATATTGATATAACATAAATATGGACAAGAGTTTGTAAGTTTCACATTGATCATAGTTCTTTCCCATTGAAAGTCCATAGTCCTAAACTCAGAATTTTGTATACTATAATCTTTGAATTGAATGTTGTATTTGATTCAAAAAGTGATAGAGAAGGGTTTATAATGGTTATATAATGTGGTGATAAAATTATTTTTGGTTATAGATTCCTTTGATGTTGAAAAACCTAGAGACCCTGCATACCCCTATTTCTAACATACATAATACAATGTTGAATGACTAAGATTTCTTGTTTTCAAATGCCCTGAGGGTTTTGGTAACTTGATAATTCAATTAAAAGTTATAATAATGTTATATAGACCTAATCCAATCATTATATCATCTTAAAATTTCTAGTTGGACATTATATGCAATTATTTTTAGTCTCGGCCTATACAGTTCCTACAAACCCTAACTTTTGAGGTTCTGACCATAGGAAGAGATTAAAACATTAAAAATTCCTAAAAATTTGTAATATAGTGTGTATTAGGGTCTATTAAGTTAAAAAATTTATTTCATACTTGTACCTTCTATATTCCATATTGTACTATGCTATAGGTAGTCAATTAGCCTAAGAGACCTAGTGAGAAAGAGGCTAAAGAAGAAAGTTGAACTTAGGTGAAGATTTGAGGACCAAAATTGATTTAAAAATAAGATTGGCAAAAAGGGTAGTAAAATATAGTTTTGGTTTGGTCAAAGTGTCTCCATATTGGTCAAACCTTGTAGCTTTGTGCATTTGGAGGGTTGATCAGAGGGTCAAGCAAGCCTAGAGGTACAAGATTTTAAAAATGAAATTAACCCAAGAATTTGTGTGAGTTAATGAAATGGAAAAGGGTTGTCAAAAACCTAATTATTTTTCCTTTAAGAGTCTATGTATGTAACATAACATGAGGTTTTCCCTAAAACAGGGGTACAAGCCAAGACAAAGGCTAAAGAGAGAAATCTAAGAAAAGATAAAAGATAGAGGGATTCAAAAGTTGGAATTATTTTTTATGAGTAGTATAAGGAGTCTTGAGGTAGAAGATAAGTGAATATACAAGATTAGATAAAAATACCTTTGATCAAGAACCTAAAGACTTGCAAGTTGTTGAGAAAGCTCTACATCAAAAGTGTATAAGAAGAAGGTACAAAGAGAAGAATGCCATTAATACTAAGTGATAAGAGTGTCATTAGTCATTTACACTACACATGATAGAATTTAAAAAAATTAATTCAAAAAAATATGTAAGATCTGAGATTTATAGTATTAAAAAAAATTTAATCCTCGTTTGTGTACATACAACATTAAATATGAGATCTGATATAGATAATAATTTTGGAAGATCAAAACAACACTATACAATAACACACAATTAAATAAAATTTTAATATAAATTAGATAGATCAAGCCAATATAGGCATACAATATAAGAACATACATGTCCAATGTCAATAATACATAGAATGGGCCATGATAGCCATATACAAAATTACATCTACCAACATAGTATCTAATGTTGGTTGAATGTCATATGTGTAGATACAATGCCAAAAATGCATCACTTTCCATATATGCATACAAAAAAGTGCATCTCATGTGTAAGACATACTATTCATCAAATAGCCTCCCTCTCTTTGCCTTTGTCGAAGAAGATTCTCCCTGGGATGCCCTACTAGTAGATGGAGACCCCATTAATGCCTTGGATTACTCCAAGGTCTGACTACGGGTCCTACGTTCATATCTAGCTTGTAGTTGAGCCTATTCAAATACAAGAATTATTACAAAATTAACATAAAATACATTCAAATAATTGTTAATAAATTAATTTTAAACTATAATAAAAAATCATTTAAACATGTGCACTTACTGCAAGCTCACGATCCTGCTCAATCTATTTTTCACATTCAATAAAGTTAATAACAGGCTCAATTGTCTAAATAAGCATCTCAATTATGGGAGGAACATGAAACGTTACCCTGATCACCATCTAAATGAGACTATCAGTTGTCATAAGACAATCTTGCATACACAATACATAAACATAAGTTATATTTTCCCCAAGTGCACATGTACTAACATTATTAAAACAAGTCTATTTTTACAATTCAAAATTACAAGAACCAATATATACCTCTATCAATGCCTGTTTAGATGACATTACTATAGCAATGCCTATGTTTGTCTTAGCTCGTAGAAAGGGAGGAGTGTCAGTACCAGCCATCAACTATTCATGTAAACAAGGTCTCACTTAGTTTTATATAAAGTACATCAAATCTTATATATGAAAACCAAAATGATCAATAGAAGCACTTCTACATATAAAATATCTATCTATATAATTACATGAATACAATGACACATTATAGGAGAGAATAAGATAAACATGCATGTGAAAATACACTTAGATCTGAAATTATAATCCATGAATTGAAGTGTTAGAGAAATAGACTTATAAAAAGAACAAAATCAGAGGATTAAAATTGTGAAAGGGAATATATAATATACTATTTTTTTTTGAATTGATAAATATAAATATACTTGGGTCAAGATCTTCAATTTATGCTATATTACATGTTAGACTATATTGGTTGTTGATCTGTTACTTGTCTAAAAATATTGGTTTGACTTAGGTTTGGACCCTCGTAACTAATCCCTTTTGGATGAATTTTCAATATTGAATTAGAGTATTTAGAGATATTTCAAATTGTGTTTTAAAATGTGGGCCTACATTTGATGGAGTAGAGTGATGAAGTATGATTGGATTCATAGGATTATAAATAAATTAATGACTAATGATTTAGCTATACTATATATAATAGGGATACTCTAGATTGTGTAGGTGGGGATTGTTATCCGATTGAGTAGATTCCTTTGCTTGACCTATTCACCAACTAGGATGTGTCATGTAAAATAGTTTAATTTTCCCACAAGTCCCTTGAGAGTGGGCTATCACTTTCAAGGTTATGATTAGGATACTAGGCTTGTTGGCTAAAGGTAGGGTTGTGGCCTTGATAGAGGATTGTCGTAGAGGTAAGGTTGTTAATTGGCTGTAGTACTTTGGTGTATGAGAACATGACCCCTACACTCATCATGGGCTAAGTGTGCAAGCACATGACCCCTTATCAGTGAGGGTTAGAGATTAGGACAATGGGGGACATCAAGGCTTCTAGTTGGATAGGTATGCCACCATTGAGAGACTTTCCATGAGTGGTAGACACACTGGAAATGATATATTTGGTAGATTTGTTATATTAGGGTATTTTAAGATAATTTGTGAATGAGGTGGACACTCTACTCCTATTGCAAGAAAAATTGGGAGAGTACTAATTGGAGGAGTACATTTAGAAAAATATCCAATGTCTAGGTTATAATTATGGTAGGATGCCAACATTAAGTAAAAACACCACCATAATATGTATATACTTAGATGTAGAAACAAGAATAAGATAGAGGGTGAGGAGATGAAGTTTAGGGGGAAACAAGGGTGATCATAAACTTGTTAGAGAGGAACCAACAAGATAGGAGGAGAATGCTAAGATCAGGTCCAATTAGGAATTATACCTAGACTAACATGAAGTTACCCAAATAAATTAGTGAGTTGGTTTCTTTTTAGTTACTTTGTAATTTATTACTCAGTTATTGTTTTTTTGTGGTTGGAGTTTTAATGTCTTCTCTTGTTAAATGGTTTTATAGTGAATCACTTAGTGGTGGCACATGATCAAAGAAACTTTGGTTAGGATTTTTTAGGCGATGATTATTTGAGCCTTGATAATATTTTGGTGGATGTGGTTCTCTGTGTGTGAATAAACAAGCATGCATATGTTTTTCTCCCTACTAATCATACATATGTGGAGTTTACTCATAATAAGAGAGAGATAGTTGGCCTAGAGGAAAATGTAGCTAGTTTAGAGTCTCAAATGAAGACTCTAAATGAGATTATTAAGGCTAGAGGATGTTAGGCTCCATATAGCCAAAAAATAGTGGGAAGTACATCACTCATATAGGTATAAGCAAGAGACACAAAAGTAAAGAAATTGTATCCCACATCACTCGTTAACATGTATATGTAAACAACTGTAGTCATAAAAAATGCAAGGAGAAAACCATATATGTAAACAATTTTTACCTTTGTATATGTAAATGGTGTCATCCTAACAAAGGTAGATGTAGTCATGGATGGCCCAGTACCTGGATCTAAATATGAAAACAATGACTGTGACAAATCAAATGTTGTAAATGTAGAATGTGATGATGAACCGTCACCTCTTGTGACATAAAAAATGACATATATATTATTTTAAATTTTTATGTGATTAATTATTAGCTTATAAATCAAATTTTCAAATATAAATTAAATTTAACATGACATTTATATAAAATATACCTGCATCTGTGTGGTGATTGATGTCCGCACACCCAATATGCATGCCAAAAACTCATCACTCATAAGAATATGACCTAAGCCATCTGAACCACCGATGCCATTATCATTAAAAGGTCCCATGCACATGAATCCACATGAACTACAAGGGTAGGGTCGAGGTAAGGTAGTCTATGGTGTAGTTGTAGCATCACTATGTGAAAGCCTACTCATATGTTGAATGAGTGTATTGGTGATTGAATTAAGAGCATGAAGAGTGTCTATCTCCATGACCTGATAAACATTGGAGGGGATCTTAGGCTCAAGAGGATTTTGGATATGAATCTATGTAGGTTGATTAGTCACATGACATGCACCTGATCGATCTTGTGTAGAGCCTTTTCCTTGACCCTAAAACTCACTAAAATCAAAATAGTTAGGAATTCGATTGAGGACAAACTTAAATTAGATTTTACTTAAAAAATATAACAAGACCTAATGGTTGTTAAATATTAGATCATAAAATTGGATGTGATTAAGTTATGTACACAATGATGGATTAAAAAATGTTTGGAAATTACGAGAAATGGGGCATTGGTGGTTGGGTCAATGAATAAGATGCAAATGTTGGATTTTGAAATTTATAAATTTTTGACCTAAAGGGATGACAAATTATCATCGTAATAAGCCCTAAAATTATCCCTATATGAGTTTCATTAGTCAATTTGACTCATTATGAAGTCAATTTGACCTAATAAGGTATGTAGGCAATCGACTAGCTGGGTGCGATGGGGGTTGGTCAAACTAGGATCTATCATATTGTCAATTAGGTTTTCAATTTTAAATTTGTTTTTGAAAATGTTTTCAATTAAAAAATCTTGACTACCATCAGGGTTTTTTGAACTATAAGAGGGTTAGGTGCAGGGATAGGAGGAACAGTAGGGTTTTGTGGAGGGTTGGGAGGAGGAACAAACTGAGGGTTTTCTGGAGGGTTAACAAGATATCCTGTTAGAAAAAACAAATTATAATTAAAAACATGGGTTAAATAATGAAATTATGAAAATTTAGGGTTATATAGAGAAGATTTTGATGACTTACCTCTCCTACGTGGTGTCATCATTGATCATCAGGCCTATGGGGTGAATTTATCAACTTCATGGCACTTCTTGGCACTCTTTTCAACAAAATTCAATTGAAAAAATGGGGAGGAGGAAACATGAATGTAAAATGAATAATTTTGCATTCAAGTTTCCCTATTTTTTGTGACACAGGGAACATGATTGTGTTATTAACATGATTACATTCTTGTTAATAAGATGATCACATTACTATTTAATATAAGGCAATCACGTTATTAAATAGTGCAACCACATTATTAAATAATGAGATCACATTAAGGCTTGGAAATCTCAAGCCTATACTTAAGTAATGTGATCACATTAATTAAATAACATGATTGTGTTATTAATTAACATAATTACATTATGACACATATTTATGGAATTTTCTTCCAACTCTATGCATTTACCTGATAGATCCTCTGTGGGCCATGCCACATCATCCACAACCACCTCATATGTTGCATCATTAGTTACATATCCTGTCACATCACCATGAATAGTGATAGTGAATAGTAATAGTGAATAGTAACATGTGAATAATGATTTGACCTCAATTATTCTCTTTATATCACCTGACTTAGCCTATGGGAATGAAATAGGCTAATGGTCTCCTAAAAATATCTTCATAAGGAAAAAGGGGACATTATAGTCCTCCCTAAAGATTGCTTGTCCTTAAGTAATTTGGTTCACTTCCTGGTTCCTAATACTAGGATCCCAAAACATCTATAGGAATTTACAATTCCCAAATCTCAAACCTTTTTACGATAGAGTTACTCCACCAGGATTTTGCTTTGCTACTCTGGTAAAATTTGGAAAGTTGTTGCTAAATTTCTTGGTCAAAAATTTTAGAACTTTTGATTTTGCACCCAAACCAAAATTAACATGGCTGTAGAAATCATCCTCTACAATTGAAAGCATATACCTTCGTTTTAAAACACCTCTTCCAAGGTCATGAATTATAAGATATTCCACTTCTTAACCAGGATTACTCTCTAATCCACTTGAAAGAATGTAATGGAATCATATGGTGGTTGATCTCTACCTTCTTGCTCAAACCCATCTTGGTGATCTACCCATGCAACTTCTAAGTTATTTGGTAAGACCTTTAAATTAGAGTCCTCTTGAAGAATATCAATCTCAAGAGTCATTGACTTGATTTATTGATCTCTTTTTTCATTTTTTTGTTTCTAGAATTGCTTTGTATTAGCCTTCTCCTAATTACTATCAGAGCTAGAATCTTCCTTCACCTCCTTCAATGACTTGCACATCTAGATTCACCTAATATCCTTTTGAGCCACCTAGATCACTACCTATGACTCCTTCTACCTTCTCCTCTTCACTATCTATTTTTTTTTTGAAATTTAGATACATAAGAGGCAACTGATTCCACCTTTTTCAATGGTACCAATTCTTTGAAGTGCGACTCCATATCCTTGATATCAAACCTATCAATAAATCTCTATGTGAAGTCTACATAAGATTGACATTGCCATGTCCCAAGGTCACCAATCTATGATACCACTACTTATGAGACTCCCCTTTTAAATACACTATGGCATATTCAATGGCTTTTATATCTAAAATGGGGTCAAGCTAAAAACATGTGTCCAATTGATGCACCCATGAACATACACTAAACTTGTTGGAACCATCAAAACAAGGAATAAATGACTATGTCATCATTCATGAAAACTTTTGAAACCTTTGTTCCAGACTAGATGGCTCCTTTCTTCTTGCACCCATTTCAAAAAATCTCTTTTTTCTACATAATAAACTTTGTCTTCTACTTACAATAATTGAAATACATTATGTAATATAGAAATTATCAATATAAGATTAAACACCAATAGGATGGAAAGATTTTATGAGATCTAATACCACTATAAAATTCCATATAGGGACAATTAGAGAAAATTGGAAATGAAATCAAGATTTGATACCATTGTAAAATTCCATATAGGGACAAATAGAGAAAACTAAAAATGAACTCAAGCTTTGATACCACTATAAAATCCCATATAGGGACAATTAGAGAAAACTAAAAATGAACTCAAGCTTTGATACCATTAAAGTATCCCCTCAAGGACAATTAGTATAATTTTTAAAATATAACACAAACCATACCATTGCAATATGCAAAATTGAGAACACCCAACCATAATATTTATTCATTGGAATATTACACTGATAGTTTTGAAAAATAGATAAACTAAAATAGTGAATTATAATACTTATTACAAACTCTAATGAAGCTCCAATGTACTTTCTGAATAAAACCACCATAAGCCAGCCAGGGAGGATATTTCACTACTAAAACCAGTAAACCTTAGAGGGTTTTAGTCCTCAAAGATTTATTCACTCTAAGTGTTTTCATCCTTAGAAGAGGAATAAGTAGAACCACAAGTTCAAACTCTTAAAGGGGAGGGTTTATCATATCCAATATTCATGATTTACAAAGGGAGAGAACTCTCCTCATATAAAAAATGTGAAGGGGAGGGAGACAAGAGGGAAAATTCATGGAGAAGGAAGAATGGTACCCCACTCCAAGTGGGATCACTATTGACCCATAGTGCTTTGTTTGTCACTTGTGCCAATGGAAAAAAAGGAAGGAAATCCAAAGAGACAAGATTATACACCTCTTTTATCTTTATCTTCCACCTTCATATGCTTCCAAACTCCACTCACACATGTTTCCAAATGACACCTCACTCACACATGTGAAGGATAATTATTAATAATAACTTATGTCATCTTTCTCCATTGTGCACATAAGCTTCCAAATGACCTTTTAACTTCTCCCTACCTTTAAAAATATGCATCTTACCTAGGGTGGTGCCCCAAATATTCACCCTTATCTTCATTCAAGCATGTGAATTAAAAAATGCAAAGAAACTTGTCTTTTAGTCTCCCACTCCTTCACATGCACTAGATTCCATGGGATATCCTCCATGGGCCATGTCACATCCTCCACATCCACCTCACCTACTACATCATTAGCTGCATCACCTACCAAATCACCATGAATAGTGATAATGAATAGTAATGAGAGGATTCTTCTTGAACAAGTTAACATATAATTGTAAATACACAAAATAAGCTATGAAAATCAGCAGTATATTAATTCAAATAAGAAAAAATAAATTGAAGAATCGTTAGAATCTTTGAGGGGGCAACCTCTTTTGAGCAAGATTAATTCAATACAATTTATGGATGCCTTCATTAGCCTCAAAACTTACTTATTTACTAAGTCTAATCTAAACAACAACTACTTCCCATGAATGTGGGATAATAAAAAATGCTTATAGAATAACTTAAAAAATATATGCACCTATAAAAATTTATATACTAATAAAGTAAAGATAAGGGTTAGTATAGGTTCCTAACATCCACTCCCTCTTAGAAAAATATTTGTTTGCAAAGCTTCAGATGTAGGAATTGGTGTTGAATTTGAAATAGTGGTTTCCATGTTGCATCCTTTGCTTGCATTCTATGCCACTAAATTAATACCTCTATGATGGAGCACGATCAAATTTGACATGTTTGCCTATCCAAGATGGCCTTAGGCTCAAGAAGGATGGATCCTTCATTATCAAGTTTTGGTAAAATAGTTTGCACTCTAATGTTTGTGCCAAGAACTTTTTTCAGACAAGAGACACGAAATACTAGGTAAACTTAGAAAAAAGGTGGGAGATCCAACTTATAAGCAACCAACACAATATTCTAAAGAATGTTATATGGTCCATAGAACTTGGGAGCCAATTTATGATGCCCTTTGCATTTTAGGGATGGTTATTTGTATGGCTATAGGTGAACCATATCACCTTCTTGAAAAGTGTGCTCGAAATGGTCTTGATTAACATGTTGTTTCATTTTATTTTGTACCATTTTAAGATTGTCCCATAGGATGCTGAGCATTTGATCCTGGGTTTGAAGAATCATGTTAATCATTTGAATTGGTGAACTACTGTGGGTGTATGAAAGGAACACTAGTGGTTCTTGACCATGGACTACTTTATATGGAGTCATTTTAGTTGAAGTGTGATAGGAGAGATTGTACCACCATTAAGTGAGAGGGAGCCACTTTGTCCACTGATGTTGTTGTTTTGAGGTGAAGTAATGAAGGAAAGTTTCCAAGCATTTATTGATAATTTCAGTCTGGTCATCCATTTGTGGATGATACCCATAACTCATCTTCATTTGGGTGCCAGTGCATTGAAATAGTTCTACCCAAAAATGGTTGGTGAAGGTTGCATCATAATCTTAGACAATGAAAGAAGGAATGCCATGAAGATAAAAAATCTGGTCCAAGAAAATTTGGGCAACTATGGAGATGATATAGGGATGGTTGAGGGAATAAAAATGACTATAGTTGGAGAAGCGATCAACCACAACCAAGATCACTATTTTCCCTCCATATTTAGGGAGCCCCTCAATAGAATCCATAGAAATATCTATCCAAATCCTAGTAGGGATGGACAAGGGTCTGAGAAATCCAAGAATGAGTGTTGTTTCACCCTTGTTACATTGGCATGTTTCACATTCAACCACCATTTATTGAATTTCCTTTATTATTCCCTTCCAAAAGAAGTTACATCATGCCCATTCATAAGTTTTGAGAAACCCTAAGTGCCCTATAGATGGAGAAGTATGGAGTTCATAGATTACAACTTACTAAAGATCTATGCTTTGAGGAAGCACTAGATGATCCTTGTATCATAGAGAAGCACCATCCTAAAATTAATATGGTACTGCAAAGGAGTTAGTGGCCAACTATTGAATGATTTGAGATAATGAGAAGTCATTGACATACCCCTGATGTACAACATCCAACCAATTTATAATAATCAAGGAAATAGCTAAAAGGGAAGCTTGGTCTGCAAATGTGTGAGACAGAACATCAACCACAATATTGTCCTTACCCTTCTTGTAAATGATCTCATAGTAATAACCCATTAGTTTTCCAACCTATTTCTGTTGTGATGGGGTGGAGACCTATTATTTTAGGAAATATTTTAGACTCTACTAATTATTTTTGATGCAAAAATGCTTTCCGCATAAGTATGGCCACCACTTTTGTACTACATGAAAAATGGACATCATTTCCTTCTCATAAATAGAAAATGCTAAATTCTTTCTAGAAAGGGTTTTATTGGTTGATGCAATGGGGTGTCATTATTGGAGGAAAAAACATCAAGTCCATTACCATAAGCATCACTCTCAATAGTGAAGGTATTGGAAAAATTTGGTATAGCTAGAATAAGTGTAGTATACAGCTTGTTTCAATTCTTTAAATGCACACTCAACAACTTGTGTCTATGTAAAATCATATTTTTGAAACATAGCTATCAACAGAGCTAAAATCTTCCCATAATCTATGAAAAACTTGTGAAAGTATCCAGTCAGCCCCAAAAAACCATGGAGGCTCTTGAGTGTCTAAGGATGAGGCCAATTTGTCATGGATGCTATTATTTTAGGATCCACCCGAACCCCTTAGGTTGAAACAATACGGCCAAGATACTCCACTTCATTCTAGCCAAAAACACATTTGGACTATTTTTGCACATAGATGATGATCAAAGAAAAGTTAAAGTGCAAGATCCAAAGGTTAGAGATGCTCAGACCATGTTTTACTATAGATGAGGATATCATCAAAGAAGACTAGAATGAATTTCTGTAAGTAGGGCTAGAGTATTTTATTCATCAATGCTTAGAATGTTGAAGGAAAATTAGTGAGGCCAAAGGGCATGACCTAAAACTCATAATGACAATCATGCATGCAAAAAGATATCTTAGGGATATCATCCTCATGAAGCTGGATCTAGTGATATCTAAAGAGAAGATCTAACTTGGACAAAAATGAGCACCATGAAGCTCATCAAGAAGCTCATCAATAATAAGAATCAATAACTTATCCTTGATTTTGATGTGATTAAGTTCTAAAAAATTAGTGCAAAGGTACCATGACTCATATTTTTTTGGACAAGGATAATTGGGGAAGAATATGGGTTGGTACTGGGGTAAATAATGACTTACTTCAGTAAGTCTCAAATGAGCATCTCAATCTCGATCTTTTACTAAAATGAGTAGTGTTAGGGCTTGATGTTGGGAGGAATGATTCTAGGAAGGAGATGAATACGATGGTGTTATAGCTGTGAAGGTGGCAATCCCATAGGTTTGGCAAAGACACATGCATACCTATGTAGAATCGTTTGTAAATCAAAAGGAGTAGTGGAGACTATTGATGGTTGCTTTTGAATGGAATGGCACTGGGCAATGACATCATGTGAATTCTTCTTAAGAATATTTTCCATACGATGTGAACTTATGATGCTAAGATATCTTGGGTGTAAGCCTTTCAATGTGTGTTTTTTCCCATTGTCTAAAAACTCTATCCAAATTTTAGCAAAATCCCATAAGATGGGTCCAATTGTGCATAACCATTGGGCTCCCAAAACAAAATCACATCTATCTAAGGGTAAGGAAAACATGTTGGAGTGCAAGTTATAATATCCAATAGAGATACACACATTATGATACTTCCCTTTGTAAGGTAATGTGCCTTCATTAGCAATCATGACTTCAAATTTGGAGTAAGGATGAACAAAATAATCATCCTATTTGGTGATCTAAGGATAAATGAAGTTATGACTACTACTAGAATAAATGAGTATTGTAAGAGGGATCTTCATGAAGTAACCTCTAACTTGCATGGTTTTTTGGGGTGGTGACTCTTGCTAAGGCATGGATAGAGATCTCTAGTTGGTCTTATTGAGAAACAGGTTCCACAATCGACTGAGATTCTTTCGGATCATCTACTATATCCTAAGCATCTTCCCAAACTTTAGTTGTGGGAGTCTACATCTAGTAGGTAAAGATTTTTTCAAACACATCACTATCCCCAAATCAATTTTTAATCATAATTATAACATAGTCATTTTTCTATAGGTGCCTGTATCTCTACTTCATTTAAATGCTTGATAGGAGTGGTTCGAGGGGATGGTGTTGTGTGAGATCATTGTGGATTTGTATTTATAAATGAAGTAAAATTGGTTTTGGATCATTATTTAGTTGTGATCTTGTCCTCTGCCAACCTAGCCAACCCTAGGGCTTCCATCATCATTTTGGTCCAAAATATTTTAACTCGGATTGAATTGCATCGTTCAGTGCACTGACAAAACAACTCCCGAAGAATTCATCAAACAATATCTATGTGTGATTGGCTAATTTTTCAAATTATGTTTGATATTCTCTCACAGTTCCTATTTGGAAAAGTTTAGTGAATGCTCTAGTGAAGTCATCAAAATCACTAGGGTCAAACTGTTATAAAATGAGGGTGAAAAAATTAGTCTATATTGACTTGTCATGAGCCTTGATATACCAATGATACCATTGAAGGGATTTATGTTCCATGTGAAAGGATGCAAGAATGACTTTGTTGGCATCAAAATTATTATGCATACTAAAATATTATTTTGCCCGACAAATCCATCCAGTCATATCTGCACCATTGAATCAAGAAAAATCAGGATTTAGCCCATGAAAATTGTTGGAAGAAGAAAAACTAGTATCGAAAGAGGAGTTTGGATGCTGTCTATTGTTCAAGGTGGTATGTTGAAGACTGAGGATGAGAAATTTTTAATCAAGATCTTTGATTTGGGTCTTGAGGGTGACAATTTCATCCCCCATGTTTTTTTCTCTTGTTCGGGTTACTACCATGGCTAGAATAAGATATTTAATTTTATTTTTATTTTTGCAATGGGTAGGAAATATAGAGTTAAAACACATTTAGTAAAAAAAAATTAATTTAGCCAAAATCAAAAGGGATAAAGGTAATTTTAATAAAAATGGAAAAATTAGAAAATTTATCAAAGAGGGACAAAGTAGCATAAAAGGGAAACGAACACTATGGAAAAATTTCAAGGCAAATGGACAAAAATAGAAGTTATGGCCAAACCTAAAAAAGGGAAAATTGAGATATGCAGGAATTATGAGTGGAATCAGGATATGGGACCTCAAGGAATAAAATGTGTAGAATGAAATTTTAGGTGTTCAAATAAATTTTAAGGATCAACGAAGCTACAGATGGAGAGATATGGAAAAAAATGAAAAAAAATTTCTTTGGTTTCTAGTTTCTATCAAATGTCTAGAGACAAGTCCTGTAAGAGTCTTATGACACTCTGTTGATAGTTTCCTAAAATTGATAGGATAAAGATTTTATGGTTTCTGTCAAATGTCTGGTTGCAAGTCCTTTGAGAGTCTTTTGATATTCTACTAATAATTTTCTAAAAATGATAAGATAAAGATGCGCCTTAAGTTTGAATGGTTGCTTAAAGGTTTTTAAAAATATCTTTGGTGACCAATGCTATCTGAATGAGTAACACACTCAAAAAAAATTATGGCCATGGATTTACCCCTAAATGACAGCTCTTGGTTTTCCTCACAGGTGGGAACTAGCTAATCAAGAAGGGATTGTTGCCTGTTTTGATGGCAAGGTCTCTTAATGGGCCAACTACTATGGTTCTCTTCACAATGAGTTTTAGGGATTTCACCCAATAAATTCCCAACGTTATATATAGACATGTTTTATGTTGATCCAAAATAGATAATATGAGTTACATCAGAAAACAAATCACAATACAGCCTAGCAGAAGATCATGATCTTTGATGATGACCTATTACCAAAATGAAATCATAAATTTGGACTATGACATGAAAAGGTTGGAAATGGATATGTTACCACTTTATAATCACTAGGGTCTTGTTACAAGAAGGTGAGATCATATGGTGGGTAGAAGAAAAAAAATTCACTCTGGAAAGTGCTCTGATACCAAATGAGAAGATCCTTCTTGAACATGAAATAAGCTATGAAAATCATTAATATATTAATTCAAATAAGAAAAAATGAATTACAATAATTGAATTAAAAAATCATTGGCCTCTTCGATGGGGCAACCTTATTTGAATAAGCTCAATTAAATACAATTCATGGATGCATTCAATGGTCTCAAAACTTACTTATATACTAAGTCTAAGCTAAACAACTACTACTTCCCATGAATGTGGGATAAAACAAAATGCTTACGAAATGACTTACAAATCATATGCATCCATAGTAACTAATATACTAACAAATTAAAGAGAAAGGGTAGTACGGTTTCCTAACAAGTAACACATGAATAGTGCCTATGTGAATAGTAACTTGTGAATGGTGACTTGACCTCAAGCTTTGATACCACTATAAAATACCATATAGGGAAAATTAGAGAAAACTAACAAAAAACTCAATCTATGATACCAATAAAGTATCCCCTCAAGGATAATTAGTATAATTTTTGAATTATAACACAAACCATACAATTGTAATATGTAAAATTGAGAATGCCCAATTATAATATTTATTCACTGAAATATTATACTAATAGTATTGAACAATACATAAAATAAAATAGTGATTTATAATACTTATTATAAACTCTAATGAATCTCTAATGTAGTTTCTGAATGAAACCATCATAAGCCAACCACAGAGGATCTTTCACCACTGAAATCAGCAAACCTTAGAGGGTTTTCATCCTCAAAGATTTCTTCACTCAAAAGGTTTTCATCCTTAGGAGAGGAATAAGTAGAACCACAAGTTTAAACTCTTAAAGGGGAGGGTTTATCATATCTAATATTCATTAATTACAAAGGGAGAGAGCTCTCCTTATATAAAAAATGTGAAGGTGAGAGAGAGAAGAGTGAAATTCATGGAGAAGGAAGAATGGTGCCACACTCCAAGTGGGATCACTATTGACCCATAGTGTTTTGTTTGTCACTTGTGCCAATGGTAAAAAAAGAAGGGATCTAAAGAGACAATATTAGGGACTACTTTTGTCTTTGTCTTCCACCTTCATATGCTTCCAAAAAAATCCACTTGCACATGCTTCCAAATAACACCTCACTTACACATGTGAAGGGGGATCATCAACAGTAACTTATGTCATCTTCCTCTCATGTGCACATAAAGTTACAAATGATATTTTGACTTATCCCTACCTTCCAAAACATGAATCTTCCATAGGGTGGCACCCTAACTATTCACCTTTGTCTTCATTTAAGCATGTGAATTACAAAAGACAAAGAAACTTGTCTTTTAGTGCCACACTCCTTTAAATGCACTAGATTCCATGGGAGATTCTCTATCAGCCATACTACATCATCTATAACCACCTCATCTGTTGCATCATCAGCTACATCACCTACCAAATCACCATGAATAGTGATAGTATATAGTAAAACTTGAATAGTGCCTATATGAATAGTGATTTGACCTCAATTATTCCCTTTATATCATCCAACTTAGCCTCTAGGAATGAAATAGGCTAACGATCTCCTATAAATGTCTTCATAAGAAAAAAGGGGGCATTACATTGCTCAAGGTTTCTTAGTGTGCAAGGATGATAGAATTCTTTTGTAGGGAAGTTTGTGTAATTTCATTATACTCTGAGAGATTGTGAAGTGATGCTCAGTGGTTGAGTTGTGGTAAGGTGATACAATTATTTGTGTAGTGCTCTAAGCAACCAAAGGTTATTTAAAGGTGTTCTAAAAACTTGTCTAGTTTTATTTGTTAGATTGAAAAGGTATTAATGACACTTTGGTTACACTCTGACATGGACTTGTTATGGAGTGTTACACATTGATCACTTAGTGTAGTAACTGCTACATGAAGATTCCTCTATAGTGCGGACATTAGAAGTGATGTGTTGATTATAAGACATAATTATTTTAATGAATATGATAGATTCATATGTTGAATACACACTGATAAATATGTGAATTTTAGTGTGTAGTAAGACATTGTACATAATAACATAACCTTCCAAGTTGATTGTAGCATTGTAATACATCTATGTTTATGTTATAATTCAAGTATGTTTGTTAGAGTAATTAGTGTGTTAAGCTTAACTTGGGTCTTAACCAAGGGAAACTTCACCTTAATTAGAATAACCCATGTGGGGTTTAATGTTGCACACCCACATGTGAAAATAAGAGGTCAATATGGTTGTTGGGATGTTGACATTAAGTGGGATAGTTAGGTAACTATTCATTTCACAACTGAACCTACTTCACATTGCCCAAAGATCCTCCTCACCTTCCCTCAAAATCGCTATAAATAGAGGACAAAGATGGAATGTTTTAAGCAAGCAAGCAAGGAGAAATAATCAGAACTCTACTTCTGTTCAATTAGTTGCTTCATTAGTAGAAGGTAGTTTTGGTCAGGGGTGACCTTAGGTAAATTGTATGAATCCCACATATAATTTCTTCATGGTATCAAAGCACAACCTATTACCCTCCTCCTTCAAAGTCCTTCAACCTGTCATACTACCCAAATTTGGGTAGTAGTGTCAAAAAGAGGATCTTTCAAGGCCAAGAGGCTAGTTGTGAGAAAATCTCTATTTTGGAGAGCAAGTTACATTTTGAAGCTGATCAAATTTCGTAGATGAGTTTATTTTAGCAAGAAAAGGCAGTTCAAATTTTTATTTTGTTCAAAAAGTTCATTAAAAGCTCTCGATCTACACAAAAAGGTTTCATGTTATTACTAATTTTCTAGAGAATATGCACATTTTGAGGCATATGTGATCATACGAATGCATTTGAAATAGTCAAATTAGTTGGGAGGAGTTTTTCATTTCATGCAAATAGGACACTGGATGCTCCCGATATATCCAAATTGTCTGGTCAATTTGGACCATTCTTTGGATAAATGGTTTTGATTTTTTTTTAAAGGTTTGGGCTCTTTTTCATTTATGGGGGGTGCATTTTTTAATATATTAAAAAAACATTTGATTTTTTTATATATTAAAAAATAAAATAAAAAAGGAGTTTGTTCAAAAACATTTTATTTAAAAAAAACAAAAAAAAAAAAAAATTTATTGATTAAAGTTTTTAAATTAAAAAAACCAAAAAAATGGGTTGAGCTTGATGCTCGGCCCCTTCCCCCTTCACCCACAGCCAACACCCTGTGCCACTGCTTCCACACTACCCACTCAGCCATGCCAAACCCCTGGTCATTTTTCCTCCACAACCTGTTGCCCCTGCTCCTCCCACGCCCCAGTCCCTTCCACATCCTCCTTCAAATGCCTCTACCTAGCTTCTCTCTCCATGATTGTTGCAGCCCCTCCATCTCCCATGCCTCATGTTCAAGCCTACAAAGAACAACAAACATTGGTATTTTTTTGCCACATGGCTTTGAAATTGTAGATGGCATTGTATGATTAATTCCAACATGGGAAATGAAACATTGAAATTGACTTTGTATGTTTAAAACGTGCATTTTTAAAAAAAAGTCTTTGGTCAAACTGCCACCCACCTTTGTGGCCAACCACCTCCACCAATTTCCTTTTTGGTTGGAAATATGCCCATTTGACATTTTATGGGCTCTATTTTTACAAATTCCATGTTTAAATTGTTTGGGGTATGTTGATTGGTTGATTATTGAGAAAACATTTGTCTTATGGTAGGACACTAATTTGACCAACACTAGACACTATTTTTGGTATTATGTAAGCCTCTGCACATAATTCATTTTTAGCCATTTGAAGATCGATGGGTGGGGCCTGGTTTAATAGGTGGTCAAACCTCCCCACAAAATAACTTTGTTGTTTTCTAAAATTATGATTTCAGCTCCATCTAAAATACCTGATCACAACTACTCAGGCATTTTTCCATAGTTGTTCGTGTTGATCATCTTTTTTAGGTCCCCTCCATTGCAAGTTTTTCTGGACACACATGCACATTTTCACTCATATCTTGAGCATTATTTGGTGTTTGGAGGAAATTCTTGTTGCATGGGAAAGCTGGTTCTGAGATATTTCATAATGTATCTTCAATTTCTTACTCAAATCTTAGTAATCATGACTATTTTTTAGCTTTATGATAGCATTCTTGGCATGCGAACATATTCTACCTTTCTAAGCACTTTTCTCTGCATTTAGGGCACCTTTTGAAGTGACATTTTTTTTCAAAGTGTGTGTTTTTTCACAAATAATCCACCTTTGTAATAAAATTTCAGTTCTATTATACAAAAATAGATATTTTTTATGTTTTCTATTTTTACAATTTTATACAACTGCATAATTATAAGCAGATTGAGGGGTTCCAAAGCATAATTTTATTCCCAATATAATTAAGGGGGGTTTATCAACACCATTTTGTGTGCCCAAGTGTTATTTGCTTGCGTGTGTCATTTTAATTGCACTTCTTCTTCTTGGTCTCCATTTTTCTAAGTTGCTCATATCTCCTTGTACCCACAACACTTGAAATCATGTCAGACTTTAAATTAGCAGCAAATTTAATTTCAGGTAACCATCCTACATAGAAATATTCCATGATTGATTTATTACAAAGTAAAGGACTTTATTAGGTTATAATGGGCACAAAACTTGAGCTAGAAAAACAAATGGATAAGATCAAATGGATGAATAGGTCTGATAAAGCATTAGGACTCATAAGTATGAGTATTTCAGATGCTCTCAAATTTCATGTTCAAAATGAAACATCTCCTCACATAGCATGGGATAAAATTCAAAATCTTTTTAGTGCAAAGAATGATATCATGATTATTTAGATGGAAATTGAACTATCTTCATTAGATCCTAGTGATTTTGAAAGCATTATGGACTATTTGTCTAAAGTCATGCTTCTCAAATCCAAATTAATAGGCTATGGCCATCCAAATCCTAATAAATTCTTGATCATGACCATTTTATCTAAGTTGAAAGGCCCACTTTAGATCTTTGCTACCACTTTTTTCTCCACCATGGACAATTTTGGAGATAAGTTTGAAATGCCTTCATTTGAAGAGTTTTGTGACTGTCTTACAAAAGAGCATGATCAACTCACCCTCACAAGATTTATCTCCTCTAGGCACTCCAAAACTCAAGCATTGGTGGCCAATCATCCTTTAGGGATTAAATAGAGCAAGCCACCACTAGCATGACCCCAAGGTCCCAAGTCTGGAAAACAAAGACATACATCTTATTCATCAATAGCTTTCCACAAGAAGCCCACTACAAATCATTGTAACTTTTGTGATCAAGATAGTCATCTTGAATCTCAATGTTGGAAGAAGATGTCTCTTCTAGAAGCTGCGATGAAGAAGCACAAAATTCAGATTCATAAGCCATCTTCTTCTTCATCTTCCAACAACAAAGGCAAAGGTGAAGCTCTTTCTGCAAATGCTTATGCCTTCAATACCACTCTTTCTTCCATGGATGCTTGGATCTTTGATTTATGAGCTTCCTATCATATGGTGAAGATAAAAGATGCATTCACCTCTCTTGTTAAGAGTGACACCTCTAAAGATTTGGTATGTGATTCTTCTCCTTTATCAATCTTAAGATCTGACATAGTTGACTTATAGAATGGAGAAGTGAAAGATGTTTTTTATGTACCTAATATTTTATTGAATATTCTCTCCATTTATTAGATTTATCATTCCCATCGAGGTCGCATAGTGGAATTTTCTCCACACAATGTTATTGTTAGAAATCTACATAATCCTATGATGGTTGTTGCTTCTAGAAAAACAAATGAGGTATCTCAACTCTATCAGTTTGATACATTTCATGACACCAAATCTCCCCATGCACTCATTGCTCATGCTGATTCTTTGAGAAAAATATGACATGAAAGATTTGGTCATCTCAATTTTAGGTACTTGCAGAAATTGAGTACTCATAACATGGTCAAAGGCCTTCCCAAGGTCTCTTGCAAAGATGGTGTTTTTTGAGGATGTGTTCTTGGAAAACATCACAGAGAAAAGTTTTTGAAAGGAAAATATTGGCTCACCAAAGCTCCACTTCAGTTGGTTCATAGTGACTTAATGTCTTTTCCTAAGACATCTTTTTTTGGAGCCAAGTATGTGCTCACATTCATTGATGATTTCTCTCGCTGAACTTGGGTTTACTTCTTGTAGTACAAAAGTCAAGTTTTTGATCACTTTGTTAAGTTCAAAGCATTTGTTGAGAAGCAATCCAGGTTCCTAATTCAATGGATTTGGATAGATAATGGAGGTAAATATATGAACCGTGCCTTCATTAATTTTTGTGCTACTCATGGCATTCAATTGCAACATGTATTTCCTTACACCCTTCAAAAAAATGGTGTTGTTGAGAGGAAAAATCACACATTGAAAGAAATGGAAAATTGCATTATTCAAGCCAAGAATCTAGCCCCACAGTTTTGGGTAGAAGCCATTAATTGTGCTAATTATATTCAAAATTACACTCCTCATCGAGTTGTGTAAAATTTGACACTAAAAGAGGCTTGGGCTAAAGAGAATCCTGATGTTTCTCACTTTTGTGTGTTTGGTAGTCAAGCTTGGGCCTTCATTCCTGATGAAAAATGTAAGGCCATGGATAAGAAGAGCCAATCTTGCATTTTTGTTGGCTATTGTGAAGATGTAAAAGCCTATTGTCTGTTTGACCCTTGTACTCATGAAGTACTTTATAGGTGTGATGTTCATGTAGAGGAACACTCTTTAGCCTGTGAGCCACCATCTTCACCTTCTTCTTCTCCAATTATATTTGCTTCACATTATTATTCATTTGATACTGATGCATCTTCAGATGATCTAGTAGATGAAGGACCTCCAATTCTTTTGGTTAGCCCTTTGGCAGGTGATCCTAATGACACTCGTCAAACTAGGTCTAAAAAATCTATTGTGGGCCTTGTTACTGATGCTCTTAATTCTAAATATCCTCAGACATTTCATGATGCAGTTGGCAAACCTGAATGGGATGAAGCAATGGAATCTGAATATCATTCTTTCTTGAATAATGATACTTAGGACTTAGTTCCTCTTCAAAAAGGAAGAAATTTTGTTATGATGCAAGTGGGCCTATCACACCAAGTATATAGTTGATGGTTCAATTGACAAGTACAAGGCACGACTCATAGTAAAAGGGTTATCCCAAGTTGAGGGAGTTGAATATTCAAAGATATTTGTCCCTATTGCAAAGATGAATTCTATTTGCCTTGTTCTCTCACTTGCTACATTACATAGTTGGAAACTACATCAAATGGATGTTAAGAGTGCTTTCCGACATGGAGATTTATACGAAAAAACTACATGGAGCAACACCTAGGGTATGTTCAATATTCTTCCCTTGTATATAGACTTTAGTGATCTATCTATGGTCTGAAACAATTTCCTCAAGCTTAGTCTGAGTGAATGGATCCTTTTTTACTTGACAATGATTTATCTTGATGCCATTTAGACCCCACTATATACACAAAGAGGATAGATGGTGAACTCCTTATAATTGTGCTTTATGTTGATGAATTGATCATCACTAGAAGTTCTTCCTCTTTGATTAAGGATGTGAAGTCAAGCCTCATGGAGCAATTTGAGATGTCTGACTTGGGCTTTCTTTATTACTTCCTTGGTCTTCATGTTTCCCAATCTAAGACAGGGATCAACATTGCTCAGCCCAAGTATGCTTTGGACTTGCTTCATCACTTCAACATGCTTGATTTCAAGATAACCCTAACTCCCTTTCATTTGAGAGTCACTTTGATTGCCAAGTGTTCTACACCATTTGTTGATGATACATTGTACAGACAGTTGGTAAGCTACCTTCTTTATTTGACTCAACATCGACCAAACATCTCATTTATTATTGGACTTGTATGTCACTTTGTACAAGATCCCCATGAGAGTCATTGGAAAGCTCCCAAGTGCATACTTCATTACATTCATGAGATGATCAATTATGGCATTGAGTATACATCAAAAGGCTTAGCTCAATTAGTGGGTTATACATATTATGATTGGGTAGGTGATGTTGATGATCACAAGTCCACTTATGGATACATATTTCATCTAGGATCTAGTCCCATCACTTGGTCAAGTAAGAAATTACATGTTATTTCTCTCTCTTTTATTGAGGCCAAGTATCATGGAGCTGTTAGCACAGGCTAGGAGACTCTTTGGATCCATCAGATTTTGTTTGAGTTTGGATTTCCATCCGACCAACCCACTACATTTTGGTGTGACAATAAAAGTACTATCCACATTGCTCGAAACCCAATGGAACATTAGTACTAAACATATTAAGATTCACATGCACTTCATTTAATAACTCATTCAAGACCATGTGGTCAATCTTTAGTACTATGACACAAAAGACTAAGTTGTTGATATCTTCACCAAACCTCTATCCACAACGAAGTATGAGTCTCTCAGGGATATGTTAGGGGTCAAAGAAGTTGTCATTGAGGGGAGATTATCTACAGTTCTTCCTTCCTCTTGATTATACATGGGTACCTTATCAGGGCTTGCCATCGGGACCTATTTTCATATTTTTCTCTTCTCCCCAAGTTAATCTTTAGGGGGGATGTTGGAGTAATTATAGTAATCAGTGTGTTAAGATTTACTTGGGTCTTAACCAAGGGAAGCTTCACCTTAGTTAGAATAACCCATGTGTCATTTAATGTTGCACACCTACATGTGAAAATAAGAGGTCAACATGGTTGTTGGGATGTTGACATTAAGTGGGATAGTTAGGTAAATATTCAATTGGCAACTGAACCTCTTTCATATTTTCAAATGATTCTCCTCACCTTCCCTCAAAATTGTTATAAATAGAGGGCAAGGATGGAGTGTTTTAAGCAAGCAAGCAAGGAGATATAATCATAACTCTGCTTCTGTTCAATTAGTTGCTTCATTATTAGAAGGTAGTTTTGGTCAGGGGTGGCCCTAGGAAAATTGTATGAATCCCACATACAATTTCTTCAATTTTATTATCCTAGTTTTTTAATCTAAAATGATTTTCTTGATTGAAATTCAACTTGTGCTTAATTGTATGTGTGTTTATCATTTTTTTTCCTTTTTAGATTCACATTAGCAAATCTATCCTATGTGGTTTTTAATCGTGCTAGAAGCTTATTTTTAAAAAAAAATGTATCAAAGCTTGGGCATGAGATTTGTAGAGCTTAGGAATAGTTTGTGATAATATGGTTAGAGTGAGAGCTTTGCAGGAGAATCTTGTGTGAACATGATGATTGGAAGCACCATAGTGTAAATTGAAAAGTTCAATGGTAAAAAATTTGAATTATGGAAGGTCAAAATGGAAGATCTTTTGGTGGATAGAGATTAGTAGATTGCCATAGCAGAAAATACATCCACTAAAATGAAACTAGAAGAGTGGAAGAAATTTGATGGAAGGTGTGAAGCTCCATTAGATTTTGTTTATCATATTATGTTTTACTAAATATATTAGCTAAAAATAATATAAAGATTTTATCAAAAAATTTGGGAAAGTTATACCAGAATAAGTAACTATTACAAAAAATCCTAAGAAAATAAGTTGTACTCATTTTGAATGAGTGATGGTGATTGGGTTGCATAAAATATGAATGCCTTCAACACTGTGGTCAGTCGACTATAATCTATAGATGTCAACATCAATAATGAAGAGAGGAACAACACATTATTTTGATCCTTTCCAAACTCATGGATAATTTGGTAATGGTTATCACTTGTGCTACATTTTACCTGAAGTCAATGGATGTAGTGGAAACTTTTTTTTTTGAAGAAATAAGATGAAAAGTCTATGTGAATTTATCAAACTAATGAATCCTAGATTGTGTGAGGCCACTCAAAAGAATGAGGAAAGAGAAAGACTAAGGAAAATCACTCGAAGTCTAAGGAATGATCGAAGACTCCAAAGAAGTCATCAGAAAAGCTAGAACTATGATAAGATAAGGAAAGTTCCTCCAAAACCTTTCCTCAACCTAAGATATAAGATAAGAGTAGTTTCTCTCTATGAAAAAAGAGAAGGTATTGTGTTTCACAGTGTGGAATGGAAAAGAATGTCAGGGTTTTGAAAAGATGACCTTTTAATTTTAGAAGGCAAGTTTATTATCATCCTGGCATTGAGCTATTTTTTCGTAGCACTTCCCATACAATAACATCACCATAGTAGAGTTTAACCACCAAGTTTGGGATGGTTTGGTGTGGTTCCCCTACACCTGATACACTATAATTTGAAACCATAAATGAAGAAGGGCATAAGAGAACAGCATTAGTGGGTAATATTTTTTCTCCAAACAGTTTAAAGGATAATAGAGGTTGGATTAAAGTTCAGCGAAATCATAAAAACAAAAAAGTGGAAGCTCAATCATCCAGCTTGCTTCGAATTGGAGGACATTGCAGATACTGTATGGAAGGAGGAGGCAAGGCCTACAAGGTTTGGGCTCGTCATTTAGAGATCTTGAACATTTTGTTTATTTTTTGAGGAGCTAGTTTCATTTACAAGCTTTGGGGGTTTGAGCCATAAAACCCTCTTTTGGTTGTATTTTGGCTAGTTATAATACTTTGTCTTGTTTGTGTTGTATATGTCAGACTTATGGTTATATTTGGGGTTTTTAGACCTTGTTTGATTGTCTGTCTTCTATGGTTTGGGGTCCCTAGTTTTAAAAAAATCTCTTTAACCTTAATAAAAAACATATAAAAAATATAAAAATAAATCAAGCATATGGATCAACATTAGGAGGAGATGACAAGAGATCATCCCAAAGAGGGGTAACAGTCCAAGAAGAGGGCTCCCTCAATGATGGATTCATTCTTAGTGGATTCTTTTGCTTAGTATTCTCTTCATTGAAAGACACAAAATTTACATTTTTCCAAATCTAAAAAAAAAAAATAGTTCTGAAAAAAGTTCAAAGAAAAACTATATAATCCTGCCATTGAGTGTAGTCTCCAAACAAAAATATGTACAAGGTGATGGGATTTGGTTGGAAAGGCAAGAAAAGGATATGGATCACCTACCAAGCAACCTAGGCTAGAGGGCAAGTCCAATGCAAGTGATTGAAGTTATTTGGCATGTGACAAGGTGGGCATTTCAAATTAGAAATATATTTATGCTGGAGTAGTTCTCCAAGTCAAAGCCCTTGATAAAATAAGAACCACAAACCTAAACTTAAACTTAGATTTTCAAATTCGATAAAGACGGGCAAGCCAAATCAATGCTAATGATTTTAAGTTCCAGTAAATGCTAACTTTCTAAAAGGGTCGAAAAGAAGGGTTTGATAATTTTGTATAGAAGGTGTGGAGATGAATGCTTAAAGTTATGTCACAAATCTTTTCCCAGTCTTTCCACCATACCGATGATGAATGAAGCCCCATATTTTGCATCGTAACAGCCAATATAAGCTCCTAATATGAAAAATTGAAGGAATATATAAAAAATAACCATATTATATTTTCTTTGAGGATGGGTTGTGGAACCTCACACGATACAAATACAATGACCAGCTTCATTTTTACTTCACATCTTACTAATATTAATATTAAAATTTGTAATATAATATTTCATTCATTTCTATTTTTTAGAATATTAATTTTCCGCTCTTATAAAAAAATGTTTGATTTTTCACCCTTATAAAAAAAATACACCATTAATTCATTGGCTGCTACAAAGATTATTGATTTTTAATAAATTGATTAATTAAGTAAAAATAAAATATGAAGAGTTTTTAAAAAAGAAAGAAAAAAAGAAAAATAAATAATATTAAAATCTACAAAATGTTCTAGATCATACATTTAATTGGCAAAAGTCTCTGGGTTCTCATCTTACCCACCTCAAATCAAAACTTGCATGTACAAATTGAAAAAATTAAGATATTTGAATTGATTGAAGATATTCAAAGTTTTACCATATGTAAGGTTTTAAATAATTTAGGATTTTCAAAGTTCTCTGTTCTTCTTCTGCTTGGGTGGTTAATATAAAACCCTTCTTTACTCTACCTTCGGACACCCATTAAATCTTGGTTTAGAGTTTGCTCAGCACAAGGACGTACTCTCCAAATTGCGGTAGTAACCTTTGAAGGCAGTCTCTGAATTGACAAAGCAACTGATCTTAGTAAACTACTCAAAACACTGTTTAGTCATTAAGAAGAAATAAAGCAACAGACAAATTTATATCCCATGTAAATGACAAATAGAAGTGTACAGGGCGAGGGTAATACCTGCCACAGGTTTATGCCTTTCAGTATAGCTGGACTGTCACCTGAAAGATATAGATAATTTAATGATTTAATCCTTCTAACTTCACAATACCTGTGATCTTCTGAAGCTTCCGACATCCATCAATGGTGATCCTCTCTATGCAGCATGGACGTGCAGGACTTGGTAACTCTTCGGAAGGCCCCTCTGTGTTTAATTTTAAATCCTCTGATTCAACACAATTCTGTGTGGGTATGACTTGTAATTCCACTTCAGTTAAATTTTCAATGGACTCAAGGTGGAGAGATTTAAAGCTGTTAAGGTACTCTCCACTAATTGAAACTTTGGTTACGAGCTTTACATCCCTAATGTTTATCTTTTCAAGGCTCGCCATTGGAGTTGGGACTTTTCTCATATTCAAAGTCAACTGCCCACTTAACGTCAAATCCCTTAAGATCAAACTTCTAAGATTGGTGAGTTTTGTAAGGGACTCAGAGAAGGACCTCCCATCAATTTGCATGGGCTATTCCATTCTGATCCATTCCATTCTGCTCTTCTCCACTGAATTTGGAAACTTTTCCAAGGTTGTTCTGTTAAGCGCAAGCTCTTTCAAGTGGAAAGGGGCCTGACATTTGAAATTTAATTCGCAACAAATAGTTATCATTCAATTCTCAATAAATTTCATAATTTTAGTATTTCAGAATACATTGTCAACATTTAAATTTTAATAAAGATCAACAAAATACCTGTCCATAACTCTGCCACAATCTTTGAAGGTGGCCATTTTGAAATTTTTAGATACTTCAGATTTTGAAGAGGAATCCAGGAAGGAATCATGCATGATCACGGGACTGTTAGGATTGTGGAGCTAAAAGCTTCACTGATGCAAACAGGAGAGGAGGTTGCTGAAGGTTGCTGAGTTGCAGAAGAAGTTGGGGTCGGTCTGATCAGCCGACGTCGGCGGGATAGCACAGAGAAGCAACCGACGTCGGTCATATATCGGCCGACGTCGGTCACCTCCAGGCGGACAGGGACCGGCGTCGGTCGCCTGTGTGGTTCGACTGCGAGCTATTTACGGGCAGTTAGCTAACGAACCAAGAGTTTGCATGATGAGTGCTAATTTTAGACTCATAGCTGCGGATCTAATTATGGTAATTAGATGTCTAATCATTGTTTGGATGAGATCTATATAATAGACTCATGGTTGTATTGGAAAAGTGTGCTAGGGAGTAAGAGAGCATAATTATAAGCTCCTTCTGTGTGTGAGGTAGAGCTATGGTGCGTTCCTCCTAGTGCCACAGTACCAGGTGTGTTGGTGCTGGATTGGAGAGCCAGCTGGGTTCTTCAAGAGTGTAGGATCTTGGTCACAGTTGCATGGCCTATATAGGAGATCTACATGGTAAGTAAGATCGTTGATCTGCAGGTGTATGTGTGTGCAAGGTCGAGGTTCACAGGTGATTAGAACCATTGCTTGATTTGCAGGTGTGCAAGGTCATACAGACAGCAACACAACAGGGAGCAGTATCAGGCAGGATCTACTTGGAGTACAGGTGTGTACTCGGATAGAGCAAGAGGAAGGCAAGGGAGTTCCTTCCATAAGTATGGTCTGTTGAATTGCAGGTTGTTGCAGATTCATGGGAGATCTACTTGAAGTACCTTGAGTACTTGTGGAGCACGTGGAGTGCTTGTGGAGTGCGTGGAGCACTTGTGGTGTGCGTGGAGCACGGGAGGTGAACACCAACTCTGTATTTGAGTTGGGTGTTGGGACCTGTGAGAGGGAGAGCTTTGGGGAGGAGAATTACTGTTCACTTGAGGCGTGGGAAACCTCTGTAAGGTGGTGGAGAAGAAGTGGCATCTTCTTTATTGTATTCTCTTCTGTATAAAGTGTTAATACAATTTGGTATTGTCTCTCATATGCTGTGTTATTCTGAATTCTAGTTACTTGGTGAATCTGGTTAATTTCCGCATATTAAGTTGCTTGGTATTGGTAATCAAATTGTGTGCTTCCGGTGTACATCCTCCCAACAAGTGGTATCAGAGCCTTGGTTGTAGGTTCTTGAGCTTGATACCAACAAGTGGTATCTGAGCTGAGGTTGGAGGAAGCAGGTTTTGTGTTTGGTTACAGGTCACTCTCAGGGGTTTCTGATCGAGTGGGAGTAGAGCAACTGCAGATCAAAGTAAGCTAAGAATGGAGGAGTTGAAAAGCACAGATGGTCACTCACGGTCCTATGGCAAGAAAGAGCAGGTAAAAGATTATTGTTGGTTGGTAACAGATCAGCATGAAGAAACTGAAGATACAGATGTAGCAGGTATTGTTGCACAGGATGTGTTTGCAGGTTTCTTGGATAAAGTGGAATCTTGGATAAAAGATTCGGTTGCCTCTTTCCATGCAGTTCCAGGTAGAGGAGCTGGTGAGCCTTGCCAAAGGATTGGCAAAGGAGAAGTGAAGCTGAAATTGCAGGCGGCCAACACACAGGTGTTGATGAAGGTCATGCAGGTCCCAGGTTTGGAGATATGGCTAATTTCTTCAGAAAGATTGGGTGATGAGAGATGCACAAGAACTCTCACAGCGGATGCACTTGAATTAGCTGGTGGTAAGAAAATAGGTATCCTTTATCTACTTGTTTATATTACTGATTCTTCTTTTGTTGCGGAGATGTGGCTTCGTAGGCTTGGTCACATGAGCAGGAAGGAGATGCATGTTCTTAAGCGGAAGACAGATATATTTGACAGGCTTAAGAACTGGAAAGCCTTGGTGTTTATGGAGGAGATGGCGGACAGAACCCAGTGTATGTGGCTGGATACTTCTGAGCAGGGCAGTTTGGACATGTGTTTTGATTCAAAGAAGCTCGCGGGTAAAAAGTCATCACTCACAGGCAAACACAGGTACCGATGTCGGTCAGGAGGAACCGGCGTCGAACAGACAGGTGCCGATGTCGGTCATGTGCAGACCGAAGCCGGCGATGTCGGGCAGGGTAAGACCGATGTCGGTCATGGGACCGACGTCGACAGTATGTAAGACCGATGTCAGTTAGGAGAACCGACGTTGGCAGCAGGGACACCAGCGCAGGCAGGTTGGTAGTCAGGTACAGACACATGGAACCGACGTCGGTCGGATGCAGACTGTGGGGTGACCGAGGTCGGTCACTGTAAACGGATTTTGGGTGGACAACAAGCTGTCAAGGAGTCTCAAACACCCATACGGAGGACTGAAGGCGTAAGTAGGCCCTCAAATTCGTTGTTCCTCTTCTTTATACATGTTGCTGATTGTAGAGCAGGAAGGATCCAGGAAACAGGTGTGAGCTTGGCATGGATGAGGATGTGATTCCTTGGAGGAGAACCAGACAGGTGTGTTTTGGTGGATATGCCAGCAGGTATAAAAGCACAGAGACGAATGGATTCCTTAGTAGAAGAATGGAGAGAACGGATACGTGAGACGGAAGACCAGGTATATGGTCTTGTGGAGCTGCAGGACAGTGGTACCAGGTTTTGACAGGTGGAGGACGAAGCATGGCTTCAGTCAATGTCAGGGTAACTACTGTGGTTTTGTCTTACCAGGGGGATGATGAGTCGCGACATCATTCTGTAGCTGTATGTGGATAGTATGCTAGCTAGCAGGGGTGTACATACAGGGTTTTGCTGAGCTAAGGGTAAGATTAGTTCAGTGGCATGTCAGGAGGAGTTTGGAGCAGCGGAATTCTTTGACATGGGAGGCATGGAGATCACAGGGTGATTTTGTCTCGAGTGGGAGCTGATGTGAATTAGGTGTTGGCGAGGTTCAGAATACAGAACCGGAGCACACTAAGGGCTGGACAGGTACAGTGTCCGAAATCACATGAGGTCTGGTATAGACCTGAGTATTCCCATGCAGTGGGAGTTGTCAGAGAGTTAGGAGCCAATTCGGGGAAGTGGATTCTCAGGTTTTCTGAGAGGGACCGGCAGCAGGTGTTGCTATGCAGGGTCAGGACTTCACTACATGTATTTGTAGGTTCGGATGTGGCAGGTTACTCGGATGACAGGTGGTACACCACGGGATGTGTGGTGGGTTGTCTTCAGGGGGAGCTTGAAGAGGGATACAAACCAGGAAACAGATTAGACGGAGTACAGGTACAGGTACAGTGCAGCTGTTTATCTCCAAGTGGGAGATTGTTAGGATTGTGGAGCTAAAAGCTTCACTGATGCAAACAGGAGAGGAGGTTGCTGAAGGTTGCTGAGTTGCAGAAGAAGTTGGGGTCGGTCTGATCAGCCGACGTCGGCGGGATAGCACAGAGAAGCAACCGACGTCGGTCATATATCGGCCGACGTCGGTCACCTCCAGGCGGACAGGGACCGGCGTCGGTCGCCTGTGTGGTTCGACTGCGAGCTATTTACGGGCAGTTAGCTAACGAACCAAGAGTTTGCATGATGAGTGCTAATTTTAGACTCATAGCTGTGGATCTAATTATGGTAATTAGATGTCTAATCATTGTTTGGATGAGATCTATATAATAGACTCATGGTTGTATTGGAAAAGTGTGCTAGGGAGTAAGAGAGCATAATTATAAGCTCCTTCTGTGTGTGAGGTAGAGCTATGGTGCGTTCCTCCTAGTGCCACAGTACCAGGTGTGTTGGTGCTGGATTGGAGAGCCAGCTGGGTTCTTCAAGAGTGTAGGATCTTGGTCACAGTTGCATGGCCTATATAGGAGATCTACATGGTAAGTAAGATCGTTGATCTGAAGGTGTATGTGTGTGCAAGGTCGAGGTTCACAGGTGATTAGAACCATTGCTTGATTTGCAGGTGTGCAAGGTCATACAGACAGCAACACAACAGGGAGCAGTATCAGGCAGGATCTACTTGGAGTACAGGTGTGTACTCGGATAGAGCAAGAGGAAGGCAAGGGAGTTCCTTCCATAAGTATGGTCTGTTGAATTGCAGGTTGTTGCAGATTCATGGGAGATCTACTTGAAGTACCTTGAGTACTTGTGGAGCACGTGGAGTGCTTGTGGAGTGCGTGGAGCACTTGTGGTGTGCGTGGAGCACGGGAGGTGAACACCAACTCTGTATTTGAGTTGGGTGTTGGGACCTGTGAGAGGGAGAGCTTTGGGGAGGAGAATTACTGTTCACTTGAGGCGTGGGAAACCTCTGTAAGGTGGTGGAGAAGAAGTGGCATCTTCTTTATTGTATTCTTTTCTGTATAAAGTGTTAATACAATTTGGTATTGTCTCTCATATGCTGTGTTATTCTGAATTCTAGTTACTTGGTGAATCTGGTTAATTTCCGCATATTAAGTTGCTTGGTATTGGTAATCAAATTGTGTGCTTCTGGTGTACATCCTCCCAACAGGGACCCTTCTCATGTCTTCTCCTTAGAGATTTTGAAGTTCATCCAATTTTATCAGCAAACTTAAATCCAGCTCAAGCCACAATAAGGTAGTAGTTGTGTCATCACAATCATTTGAACCCCCTTAAAAATATCTGAGTTCAAATTTGGTGTACTGATCGAAAATAGAATTGAGACACCTGAAGGTACGACCACAAGTTCCTGCTAAAATGTTCTCAAATCCATTTGCTTCCTTCATTCAAAGATGGAAGGTCAATTTTGTGCTCCAGTCAGGAAAAAGAAATAGTCAAGCTACATATACATTTGAATTTTTTAACTTCATAAAGCTGAGCAGAAATTTAGAAGGAGAAACACACCAGAGAACGAAGATATTGGGGACGCCACAGTCGATGAGGACTCATGCTCACTTCATCTGCTATTTCCTTTTCTAGATCCCGGATATGGTCATGCCTTCTTAATAGAGGAATGTCTGCTGAGTCAAATCCATTCCAATAAGTCCTTCCTGAAACGAAATAGATATAAGCTCTAACATTATACTGCTGTTAGAAAATAACATAGAGATAGAGTAAATAAAAAACCAACTGCTCAGTAATATATAAACTCAGAAATATGAAGAATCAATAGAAAATAATTTTTATTCCATCTGAAGCGCTGTCCATAATCTCTCTATTTACTAATAAGGAGTTCTGTATTTAAAAGATTTTAACCAGCAGTTTGAACAATAGTTTAAAAATAAAACTCCCTGTAGTATCTCATGCATCTAAATGAATGGAGCTATAAATAATTAAATTAAACTAACCTATCATGCGTTGAAAAACAATCTAAAAATGAGTAGACTAAGAATAAAGTAAAGTTAAATTAACATGTATTGATCACGCATGTTATTAACGTGAACATCTTCTTCAATCTCCCCGTGGATGATCAATGGGAATGACGCCCAACTGATGTCGCTAAGCAACAAAACTCACTGTAAGAAGAGCTTTGATAAAAATATCGGCTACTTGCTCAGATGTAAGACAGAATTGCAATTCCACTTGCCCATCTTAAACCAAATTTTGTTTGAAGTGATCTCTGATCTCAATGTGCTTTGATCTAGCATGAAACACATGATTTTTGGTCATTGCAATGGTACTATTTTTATTATGATAGATAGTTTTGGGATGTCCCTGAACTAATTGTAGATCTTCCAAAATCCATTGAATCCATATGGCTTGACAACTGGCTACTGCTACTGCAATATACTCTGCTTCTGTGGAAGAGAGAGCCATGGCTGCCTACTTTTTACTACTCCATTAGACAACTCCAGAACCAAGTGAGAAAATATATCCAGATGTTGATTTTCTATCATCCACTGAACCATCCCAATTAGAATCTGTGTATCCAACTCAAATTTTTCAATGAAAGAACAATGAATGCCAAAATTTTGTGTACCACTCACATACCATAGGATTCTTTTTGCAAGATGTCAATGAAACTCATGTAGATCCTGTATGAATCAAGAAATGAGACTCGTGGCATACATATTGTTAGGTATTGTTTTAGTGAGGTACATGAGGCTCCCAACCAAACTTCTATACAAAGTAGCATCCACTTTGGAACTTGCATCTTCCTTAGTTAATTTCTCACCAAGGGCTACAGGGGTTGCAACTATTGTGCATGGCATCTTTCTATTATTTTTCAATAAATTAGCTACATACTTTTTTTGACAAATAAAAATACCTTGTACTTGTTGTTGAACTTCCACACCAAGAAAAAAATGCATGAGTCCTAGATCTGTCATTTCAAATTCCTGTTTCATTTATGCCTGAAACTTGTCTATGTAAGTTTTACTGTTACCTGTATAAATAAGATCATCAACATAAACATAAACAATAAGAATATCATTACCAATATGTTGGGCATACATAGTTAGCTCTGAATGGCTTATGTTGAATCCCTTCTTCAAGAAATAACTATCAATCCTTGCATACTAGGCACAAGGAGCTTGCTTCAACCCATAAAGTGCTTTCTTCAACTTGTAAACCAATTGTTCTTTACTTGAAATTTCATAGCCCATGGGTTGTTCCACATATACTTCCTCATCTATATTACCATTAAGGAAGGCTAATTTTACATCCATCTAATATACTAGCCACTTATGTTGTGCAGTAATAGCTAATAAAATCTTGATTGTATCAAGTTT
Organism: Torreya grandis; assembly: GCA_037957365.1. Classification (NCBI taxonomy): domain Eukaryota; kingdom Viridiplantae; phylum Streptophyta; class Pinopsida; order Cupressales; family Taxaceae; genus Torreya; species Torreya grandis. The sequence continues at coordinate 4,176,651 of JARHVA010000748.1, forward strand.
TACAACTAGAGTGAATGTTTCTGAATAATCTACTCTAGGGGTTTGAGTAAATCCCTTGGCAACTAGTCTTGTCTTGTATCTTTTCACATAATCATTGGCATGATATTTTACCTTATAAATCCATTTGACACCAATAACATGTTTATCTTTTGGAAGTTGCACTAATTCTCATTTATTATTTTTATTAATTGCTTGCATCTCATCATTCATAGCATCAATTCATACTGTTTCTTTTACTATTTCTTCATATACAAAGGGTTCAACTTGAATTTTACCAAGCAAAGCGAATTAGCAATTGGATTCACATTACTCCTTTGATAAATTTCATTTAAACTTTGTATCTTTCTTAAAGAGCTTGGACTTGATGCTAGACTTGAACTATCACTTGGAGTTGTGCTTGTAGATGAAATTGGTGAACCTAAGCTTGAACTTGAACTACTATTGGGGATTGAACTTCCAACTTCTATGCCCATCATTATTGGTGGTGTTTTTTGTTGTGCACTTTTTTTCCATTGTCATTATCCCCCTTCATCTAAAACCACATCCTGACTAATAATCCATTTCTTTGTGTCAGGATTATAGGATATGTATCCTTTAGTTGCATCAGAATATACCACAAAGATACAATGTTGGGATTTTACATCTAACTTCTTTAGCTTTTGAACTAGAATATGAGCATATGCAGGACAACCAAATACACGAAGATGAGCCACGGAAGGCTTGTGACCACTCGAAGATTTTTTTGGAGTGATGTTGTGAACTACTTTTGTGGCGATTCGATTCAAGATGTATATTGTTGTTACCACTACTTCTCCCCAATAACAATTTGGAAGATTTTTTTATTGCAACCTACTTCTTGCCATTTCCATAATGGTATGGTTATTTATTTCTACAATACTATTTTTTTAGGGGGTAGAGGCTATAGTAAGCTGTCTCATGATGTCATTTTTGTTACAAAAAAAAAACTCTTTAGAAGTGAATTCTCCCCCTCTATCTGTTCTTAGTATTTTGAGATAATACTTGTTTTGTTTTTTAGCCATAGTTTTAAATTTTTTGAAGCAATCAAAATCTTTAGATTTATGCTTAAGAAAATAAATCCATGTGTGGTGAAAAAAATTATCAATAAATGTCAAAAAATAATGATTCTTACCCAAAGATTCCTCTTTCATAGCACCACAAATGTCAGCATGCACAAGCTCTAGAGGAGATTTTACCCTCCAAGATTTTTTCACTAAAAAACTTTCTCGATGTTGCTTGTCAAGTGCACGCCCTAATCAAACTTATTTTGCTTGAACTGCTAAAAGTCCTCTCACCGTATGCTTCTTGTGAAGTAAATTTAATCTTTAAAAATTCAGATGACCACAACCACAAATCATTTATGGTTTCATTGAAAGCATGCATGGTAATAAAATGCATTGTGAGAGGAAATAACATGTTGTCTATCATAATAACCTTTGCTACAAGATGGTAATTAGCTAATTTGTCAAATATTTTACAGCAGTTGTGGTCAAACACAATTTTATAATTTTTTGCTATAATCTGTGCAATACTTAAAACATTATTTTGTAATTTGGGCACATGTAGTGTATCATGAATATAAGTAGTTTATCCTTGTGTAGTTTTTATAGTAAGGGTACCTTTTCCCATTGCATCAACCTCTTTATCATCACCAATTTCACTTGACTTTTTAAAGATGCATCTAATTTAACAAAGAGATTAGATTTACTTGTCATATGATTAGAGTAGCCACTATCTAAGAGCCACAAATATTTTTGATTTTCTTTCACCAAATTGCATGTGAAGAAGGTGGAGTGCTTGAGATCTTCAGAAGACTCTTCTATATAGTTGGCTCTTGACTTGTTAAAGTAAGATTTCTTCTTCTACACTCTAATTCATAATGTCTATAACGATCACAATATTTGCATTAGATGCTTCTCCTATCCACAAAACTTCTGCCTCTTCATCTTCCTCTATTATAACTTCTTCCTCTTCCTCTACCACATCCTCTATTATTAGAAGGCTCCCCTTGAGATTTATTTGTTTCTGAAAAAGGAGTTGTTAAATTGTCTTCAACATTCATTGTAGATTGGAAATCTTGTACTAAAATATCCATAGAACATTGCATACGCTCCTCATGAGATTGTAAAGAACCAACCAACTTTATCACTTTGAAGGTGGTGATATTTTTTCTTTCTTCAATGGCTATCACCACTAGATTGAATTTAAAAAGAAGAGATCTCAATATCTTCTCTACAATTTTTGTTCTATAATTGCTTTCCCTTGTGTTTTAAGATGATTCACAACATCATGAGTCCTAGTAATAAAATATTGAATAGACTCAGTGTCATTCATCCTTAAATTTTCAAAATCTCTTCTTAAGGTTTGAAGTCTTACCAATCTAACTTTGTCACAACCTTGGTATGTAATTTTTAGGGCCTCTCATGCATCCTTTGACTTTGTCATACCAGTGATATGGGGATAAATTGACATATCCAATGTAGATTAGATGGCAAAGAGAGCTTGATTGTCCTTTTTCTTGTCTTCTTTCAATTGAATTTGATGATTTGTTATTAAGGCATTTAAAACATTTTGATCTACAGGTTCTATGTGTCCTACTTTTATTAATTCCTAGAGGTCTTAGGATAATAGTAGGGTCTTCATCTTTATACTCCATATCCATAGTTGTCTTTGGTAAATAACAGAAGCTAGAATTAAAAATTGCCACCATTTGCCATTCTGATAATTTTTGAAGAAAACTGTTACTCTGTTATTGCCTACCAAAAAAGAATATTTTCTACAACCTACTTTGATACTAATTTAAACAAAATAGAAATAAGCTCTAACACTATATTTCTGTTAGAAAATAATATGAGTAAATAAAAAACCAACTTCTCAATAATATATGAACTCAAAAATATGAAGAATCAATAGAAAAGACTTTTTTATTCCATTTGAAGCGTTGTCCATAATCTCTCTATTTAATAATAAGGAACATTGGATTTAAAATATTTTAACCAACAGTTTGAACAATAGTCTAAAAATAAAACTATTCATAGTATCTCATGTGTCTAAATGCATGGAGCTATAAATAATTAAATCAAACTAACCTATCATGCGTTGAACAACAGTCTAAAAATAATTAGACTAAGAATAAAGTAAAAATAAATTAACATGCATTGATCATGTATGCTATCAATGCCAACATCTTCTCACTTCCCACTTGAACTTCAATAAGGCATTTATCCTTTAAGATCTCAAATGTGTGCTCATCACTCAACCTTGATCCTTCCCATATTCTTAAAGCCATACGCTTAGATTTTTTGATAAAGAGGCATGTAATGTCCATTAATATATGCTTTTGCTTAGTGTCTAGGGCATCAATGCTTATTCTAATCCTTTGCTTTATATCATAGGGTAGAGTTTTCCTCACTTTATCTAGTTCTAATTTCCAATAGTGTTTTCTATCACTACCAAAAAAATGTCCACCCAACACCTACAGAGATAGAGGCAAACTCCCACATTCTTTGACTAACTTTTCAACCAAATCTTTATATCCCATGGTAGCATATGGTTGGTGGAAGGCATGCCAAAAGAAGATATATGTGCTATGACTAGTATTAATTTTTTAAATTTTGTAATAAAGAATAATTCCTGCTCGTATTGGATATCTCTTATCATGAGTTGTTGCAATAGTCAAATTAGGAGAATTACTCTAAACAATATCCCTAACTAGTAAAGCATCTAATTGGTCCATGTAATCTATATCATCTATAAAAATAAGAAAGATCACAAAATGGATCCTTCCTAGATGAGATCTGAGATAGCTAGATCCTTCAGTTGTATTGTGAGATGTGAAATCTTTGTGGACCAGATCCTTGAAAAGCTTACTTTGCAAAGAAGTCAAGTTACTATTAGTAAAAGAAATAATATGCATTTGAAGATAATAAGAAAGATTATTTTCATTGCTTACTAAATAAAAATAAAGGTGCCTCATTAAATAAGAGGTTTAACAATAAAATATTAATTTCATATGTTAAATAAAGGATGTGTTCAAACCTTTCGAAGACAACTATTCAAAACACATGGGTTATTGACCTCCCAGGTTAGATAGTCAAACTAGGATTCGACTGAGTGAATTTGGAGTGGGTGAGCACCAAATTTTGACTGTGGGAGGAATTACGTTCCAACACTCTCCCTTAATTCCTACTACTTGTAGCTTCAACATCTATAATGCCTAAATCTTGTCTTAGGTGTTCAAAATTCTCATGTGCCAATGCTTTTGTGAATATGTCTGCTAGTTGCTCTTTCGGCCTACAAAATTGAAGCTCAATTTTTTTATCTTCAACCAGCTCCCTTATGAAATGATAACAAATCTGAATTTTCTTGCTCCATCCATAGAAAACTAGATTCTTCATCAAGGCTATTGAGGATACATTAACACAATATATTGTTGTACCACCTTATTGTTCCTCATTCAAGTCAACTAGGATTATCCTGAGCCAAATAGCCTAACATGCAGCTGCATTTACTTCAATATACTTAGCTTCTATCATGGATAAAAAAACTATGGGTTGTTTCTTGGAAGCCCATGAGATGGATCTTGAACCCATGTGGAACACATATCTTGATGTGCTCTTCCTATCATCTACATTTCCTACCCAATCACTATCTATATAGCCAACCAAATCAAATTCACTTGATGTAGTTTAGAAGATGCCAAAATGCTTTGTGCCATTGACATATCTCAAGATTCTCTTTCTTGCTTGTCAGTGTGTATCCTTAGGTGTCTCCATGCATCTAGAAACCAAGCTTACTGCATACATAATATCAAGCCTAGTAGTTGTTGGGTACACTAGATTTCTAACCATGCTTTTGTATAAGGTTGGATTCACCTCATTACTACAATCTTCTTTACTCAATTTTAGACCTATGGCTATTGGTGTTGGCGTAGGATTGTTGCTCAACATTCTGAATATTTTCAATAACTCTGTGGCATATTTATATTGAGAAATAAATATTCCATGATCCATTTGGTGTACTTATATGCCAAGAAAGTACCTTAACAAACCTAATTCTATCATTTCAAATTCCCTTTTCATTGCTTCTTTGAACTCAACAATGAAAGAATCATCATTGCCTATAAAGATCAAATCATCTACATATAGTACAGAAATTAAAATCTTACCATGGCTTACCTTGATGTAAAGTGTGGGTTCACCACTACTTTTATTGAAGCCATTGTTGGTAAAATATGAATAAATTCTATTGTACCATGTCCTTGGTGCTTACTTAAGCCTATAGAGTGCTTTCTTCAGCCTATAAACCTTATTTTCTTGTCCTAGGACTTCATAAGTAGGTGGCTGATCCATATATACCTCTTCTTTGAGCACTCCATTCAGAAAGGTAGACTTCACATCCATTTGATATACCTTCCACTTGTGTTGAGAAATTATTGCTAAGACAACCCTCACAGTTTCCATTCTTGCAATAGGGGCATATGTCTCACCATAATCTATTCCAGGCATTTGTTTGTATCTTTTAACAAATAATCTTGTTTTATGCCTCTCAATCTTCCATTTTGTAGTGCTTTTGGTCTTATAGACCCACTTAACTCCAATCCCTTGTTTACCCTTAGGTAATTCAGCTAGCTTCTAAGTGTTGTTTCCCTCTATTTCATCTATTTCCTCATCCATGGCCTTACACAATCTTTTTTATTTTACTACTTCTTCAAAATATGCAAGATCACTATGAGAAAATAAAGCAAAATTCATATTTTCATCATCATACCTTGTATTATCATAAATCTCCCTCAAACTCATTTTTCTTGGCATTAGAGAAGCAAGAGTTAGATTTGAACTGCTGTTGGAGCTGCTTGACTAAGAAGTATGTTGTGAACTTGATGCAAGTGTTGAGAAAGGCTCACCATGCTGATTTATGATTGGTTCAGCTTGATTGCCTTCATTTCCACCTTTATTGTTCATGGGTATCATTATTAACATACCCGAGGTAGTGTCAACAGTGCTATCCCATGATTCATTCTTAATGAATTCAACATCTCTGTTGGTTATAATCTTCTTAGTGACATGGTTATATAGTCTATATGCTTTAGACTCTTCACTATAGCCAATGAAGATACACTTTTCTCCTTTATCATCAAAATTATGCCTCTTTTCCTTTGGCACATGAGCATATGCCATGTATCCAAAAATTCTTAGATGATCCACAGTGTATTTTCTATTTATCCATGCTTCTTATGGAATCCTATTGCGTACAACCTTTATCAGAATTTTATTTGATAAGTAGACTATTGTTGTGACAGATTCACCCCAATACTCTTTTGAAAGTCCCTTGGATTTCAACATTCTTGTAACTCTCTCTTGGATGGTTCTATTCTTATTTTATGCCACTCTATTTTGTTGTGGAGTGTACTTGGTGGTGAATTGTTTTTCAATGCCTTCTTTCTTGCAAAAACTCAAAAGTTATTTAGAGATATACTCGCCCCCTCTATGTATTCTTAATGCCTTAATGAAGTGACCACTTTGCTTCTCAACCAATGCCTTAAACCACTTGAATTTCTCAAAGACTTTAGATTTATTCTTTAAGAAATAAACCCAAGTCATTATGCTGTAGTCATCTATGAAAGTTAAGAAATATGCACTCTTACCAAATGTGAGAGTTTTCATTGGGCCACATAAATTAGAATGTACCAACTCCAATGGTGCTTTTTCCCTCCTAGACATCCCTAATTGAAAGGGTTGCCTATGTTATTTTCCTAAGATGCATCCCTCACATTTTCTATCAGGTTCTACTATTCCTAGTAGTCCCTTTACCATATCTTTCTTAAATAAAAGACTTAATATAGAATAACTTAAATGCCCATACCTCAAATGTCTTGGATGACTGTCTTGAAGGCTACTTGTTGTAGTCCCACCATACTCTTCATCTGCTTAGGAAGTCTAGTTTGCATCTTGAGTGGAAACATGCAGTTTTTTGTCATTTTAACTATAACAATCTTTCTCTTAATTCCACCTATGTTAAAGATTGTGCACTCTCCATTTTCCATTAGGACTCTATACCCTTTTTGACCAACTGTCCAATGCTCAAAAGATTGTGTTTTAACTTTGGAGCTTAGTAGATGTCCTGGATTGCTCTTCTCTCACCTTGCTTGGTGCGAATGATGATAGTCCCTCTATGCACAATTGGAACTTTTTCATTTTTCCCCATCTTGATCTCAGAGTGAATATTTTTGTCAATAGAGGCAAACAAGTTCTCATTACCACTCATGTGGTTACTACAAGCACTATTCAAGAACCAAACCTCATTGTTGCTTTGCTCAACAACATTACATACAATGAACATGTTTGATAGATGTTCAGATTCACTTACTCTCTCATTAGCAACATTTTCTCTTTGGCTTGATTGGTTGTGTTTCCTCTTTAAACAATCAATATAAAAATGACCATACCTAAGACGATAGTAACATTAAACTTTACTTTGATCATACCTTTGATTTGAGGTACCACTCCTCTTGTTGTACTAGGAGTTTGACTGTGAGCTACTTGCTCCTTCTTGATTACTTGAGCTTGTTCTTTGATAGTAGCTTCTTCCTCTTCCTCTGCTTCTGAAGCTTCTACCTCTATTTTCTCTTTCTCTCCCCCTGCCTTTGAAAGTAGCTTGAGCCTTGAAGACTTGATCTAAGGAAGGAGCAGATCTGTTTAATCGCTGCTCATGGATTTGTAGCGAACCCATCAACTCGTCCACTGTCATTCTTGAAAGGTCTTTAGCCTCTTCAATTGCAATGACCATTGGATCAAATCTCAATGGCAAACTCCTCAGGATCTTCTTAATGATTCTTTGATCTTCCATTATTTCACCATTAATTCTTATCTAATTTGTTAAACTAGAAATTCTAGTATTAAAATCTGAAATGGACTCACCATCATTCATCTAACAAGTTTCAAAATCTCATTTAAGCATTTGGAGGTTTACTAACCATCCCTGATCAGTACCTTGGTAGGAATTTTGGAGGATCTCCCATGCCTCCTTTGAATAGTTCATTGCTTCTATTCTGGGATATATGGCGTCTACCATAGTTGTCTCGATCAGATTCAAGGCTTTTGAATCTTTTCTTCAATTCTCCTTCAACAAGGTCTTTTGGGCATTTGACAATGCATTGTAGACTATTGGATCGGTCATGTCTATGAATCTAGTGACCACACAGTCCCACAAGTCATTGGCAACCATTATCGTCTTCATCTTCTTTGCCCATACGTCATAATTCTGACTGTCGAATGTTGGCGGATGTTGCCAACTATTTCCTTCCGTTCTAGCCATGCTATTGATTTACACGGATCGATGATAGACTCTCGGACCAAATACGCTAGTCTGTATGTGCATGGATTTTCACAGTCTCAGCGGTGTACCTCGAACAAACTTTGTTTGGTTTCTTTCTTCTCTTTCAACAACACAGCAGCTGCTGTTGCTTCTTTCTCTCAAGAGCTTTACTATATTTCTATAGTGGATGAAAAGCTATTTTATTAACAATAATATCTTACTCTCGAGTACAAGCAATGTTACAGACGATGCTTTACCAGTTGCGCTCCATCATGCATTCTGTCACCATTTTCACTATACTCTTCATCATTAAAAACGGTGCCTTCCTTTCTTGCTGCGTGTTTGCTTTATGGCTGTTGACTGTCAACGGTTTGCCTACTATTGACCATGCTTCTGCTGCGCCCTTTCTTCCAACTCGGCTATTTCTGCTTGCTGGCTGCTTGGTCTGTGCTTTTCCCACTATCTACTGCTCTCCTTACACAATTCTGCTACTGTTGTACCCTGACTGAGCTCTATCAACGAGCTCCTCTTTTCTCTCTATTGGCAGCAGCCTAGACAAAGCAAACTGTCTTCTACAACTGTTAGTTTTATGATCAGAATTGAAATAATCAGAAAATGCAACACAATGAACAATGAACTCAACAATATACCCTGGGAAAATCCTCCAACTTGAAGGAAAAAATCGAGCAACAATATATCTCTTATTATTGAATAATAAGAACAACAATCTGCTTTACAATGAATTATCTTTCTTCTTCTTCATGAACAATGAGAAATCACTCTATATATATATATATACAAGTGAAAGGAAAGAGACGCATCTCTTCAATTTCCCTGTTGGCCTCCACCAAACAAATTATGTCTTAAATAATACAATAAGTTGGGCTGAAAGTGAGAGCCCGACGCTGCTCCTTCAACATCAACAACAACTTCCTTCTAACTGCAGCGATCTTACGCTGCTTCACCTTCTCACTTAAACTGGCTCTGATACCAAACTAAAAGAAATAACGTGCTTCAGAAGACAATGAGAAAGATTGTTTTCATTGCTTACTGATTAACAATACAGGCACCTCATTAAATAAGAGGTTTAACAATAAAATATTGATTTCATGTGGTAAACAAATTCTGCGTTCAAACCTCTACAAGAGGGCTGTTCAAAACACGTGTTATTGACCTACCAGGTTAGACAGTCAAACTAGGATTTGGCCGAGTGGAGTTGGAGCGGGTGAGCACCAAATTTTGACTGTGGGAGGAACTACGTTCCAACAATTAGCAGATGCTTCCCGCACGTCGAACAAAAAACAAGATGCACTGTATTCTGAACGCTTGAGATTAAACAATTTTTTGGCCAGAGTGGTCTTTCCAGACCCACCCATCCCATTGATCCCAATGATTTTATTTTCAGTTCCCACCTCGTTGGCGCAGTGCCTTTCAAAATCATCGACAAGGTCATTAATTCCCACAGGATGCTTCGCAATATCTAAAGGTCTTGTCTTTTCTACCTCTCTTAGGACAGCAGAGACAACTTTCTTACACAGCTCCTCAACATTACTGAAATTGTACAAAGAAAATAGCAATTACAATTTAAAGACGTGGGTTCAGCTAAGCTAAAATTATTCAAGTTGGATTGCCAGATAGGAAGTCTTACCGATTACGATGGCTGAATTCGTAGTCAGTGATATCTGAAACAGATCTGAGGGTTTCTTTCCAGCTGTCAAGTTTGTTGAGATACCTTCCCTTCTCTTTGTATTTACACTCCCTTTTCTAAGTATCGCAGATCAACAGGTGCCGCATCATAGAATACTGGAATAATTTTACTCTTGGTCTGTAACATGAGAGCAATCTCCTCTAAACACCAAGCAAACTCAGCATATCGCTTAGAAAATATGGCAATTTGAACTGAGGCGGAGAAGATGGGATTGTGGATGGTAGAAGGAAAGAAATCTCCTAATTCCATCTCTTCACAGTCAAGAAATGCCCGGATTCCCACATTCTCAAGAGAATTACAAAATAGTTATAAAGTAAAAGAATGCAACTTATAAATGGTTCGATACAAAGTTATTTTGCTTCTACTTCCAAGAAATTTTGTAATAGGTATACGAACATAAATTCTTTGACATAAATTATGATAAGTGATGTTTACGAACCGTATTAGTTTATCTCCATATATCTCTCAATCCAACTCAATATTAAGTATTTATGCCACTGCTTGCATGTTGTATTATGGAAAATGTCAATGTAATGTAATTGTCTTCAATGCTGTAGATATAATTTTGGTATAAGGGAAGTTATTATTTTATAATTATATTATTCTAGTGTATTTGTGTGTTTGTTGATCATCCATTCATATTACGTTTTTTATAATCAAAATTTCCAATATTAATAACTATTCTAATATCTTTTTCCTCTCTTTCCTCTTTCTCTATTTTTTTTCGCACTTCTCAATTTATTTGAGTTCTTAGAATTTTTTCTAAGGCATCAGGGCCTTGTAACCCTTTTTTTGGGTTTTATATGCCTTGTGTCCCTAATTTATCTGTGTTTACCCACCCACTGTGTTGACTTGCTCGCTAACTAGATTAAATGATATAATGATGTGGTCACTCACACCACCACTTTTCTCAGATACTTTGATAAGCAAGTGGAGAATGATCAAAAGTGTGTTGATAATGTCTTTGTAAAATAATTTCAAAGGGTCATGATAGATCTCAAACAGAGCTCTTTTGATTTTGAGTTACATTAAATGGAGTAAAAATATATTTGATAAACTAAAATGAGAGAAGCAATACTAACAAATTCTTTGAGCTAACAGAATAAGAGAAGTGGAATACACACAAGATTACACCATACACACAATTTTACTTGGAAAAAAAATTTTGGGTAAAAAAACCCCAATACAATAACTCCTTTATTGTATTAACTCAATCATTACAATACAATAATGTACTACCAAGTTCTACTTTAATCCTACTATATGTGTAAGTATATATGGTCACATCAATAAGTAACTACCTAAACATCATTACAATAACATGGGCACCAAAACCATGGGCCAAGAATACAACCCATAATGGTTCTCCATAAATATATGGGTCATAACATAGCCCATATTACTATGATAGGCAAAAAAAACTTATGGGATTAAAAAACAAATATAACACATGTAATGTATACAAAAAATATCCAACATGGAGTGGATGATCATCTCAAACACACGTTTAAGCTTTGCAAAATGCGACACTACAAAAGGCACCCAAGTCCATCCCTATTTATATTGCCTCAAAGAGGAAGATTGTGCCTCAAAATATTTTTTTAAATCTTTAGGGACCAATCAAGTCAAATATTAGATTAAAGCCATTAATTTTTTTAATACCCACCTCACATAGCTTCCCAAGATCTTTTTAGCCTTCCTATACCACTATAAATTGTGTTGCTAGCTTAGTAGGACTCTTTATAATGTACTCAAGATTTGAAAAAAATGTGATGATGTTGTTCCTTGCAAGCTTAGCTCATTTACTCAATCTAGTTGTTACACACCACTTTCTCTTGATGAGCTTAATGTGGTAGTTCAAAACATGGTCAATGATAAAGCTTTGAGAGTCAATGGGTTCCCTTGTGAGTTCTACAAAGCCATGGAATTTTGTTAGGCTAGATTAAATAGTAGTATGTGGAATGAAAAATTAGGTAAACATGATAGTAACCTCTAGTCAATGAAGTTTGTGAAATTATAAATGGCCAAGATAATTGTTCAGTAAATGGACAATCTATTATTTATAGATGATTGAAATTATCTAAATGTGAATTAAGTGGATGTGGTTCCATACAAGATAAAAGAGGAATTAATATTGACAAATTAAGTTATTACTTGTGTTCTCTACATTCTTAATTCACAACTACAAATATAGTTTTATCAAGGTTAGAAATAGCTAGATCGATGCACCAGTGTTGCATGTAATTCACACTTCATTTTGTTTATTGTTGTACTAACAAGTAAATAAACACAATAGTAAAAAGTGTAACTAAACCCAAATCTATATGATCCTTACACTGTAATGTTATCTCTCTCACAAACATATATAGGTAGGTCATTGTTTCTACACAACCTGTTATGGGCATAATGAAAAAGTGTATATAAAGGCCGAAATTAGTTGGAGATAAAATATCTTCATTGCTCAACTAAGAACTAGTTCTCATAGGCTTCAGTGTGAGACAGGTAGATAAAGGAATCGTAAGAAGTAGTGGGGTGATAGGGTTTGTGTTCTTTTCACCATAGGGGCGGTCAAAATGAAGGAGAACTTCATCCTTGAATGTCTTCAGCACATAGACATACGAGCCAAATATGTGACAAATTTAAGATTTACCTACATGGTTGATATATTTAAGAAAAACTGACTAAAAGTGTTGGGGTGATGTTAATCCAGTTCAATAAAAGATGGAGCAATGTTATAAAAGATGTTTTGTATCTCTAGAATCATTAAATAAATGGAGCAATTGGTATTCCCATAGATCATTTAGTTTCATGGACGTAATTAAAACCATTTCATTTCATATAAACGTCATACTCTAGGAGATGAAATTCCAACTATCAACTATTATTGAATGGCATCAAACTCTATGAGACCACATTCCAATTATCTATGAATAGAATCCTACGAATTGTCAACAAACAATTTTGGACAAGTTGTTTGGTTTGGGTGGTACTTAGAGGTACGTGTCACTCCTTAACCAACTTAAAATATTGATTCAAATAAGTTGTATTTGCCCCATGGATACATGTTACGTTCATACATTTGAAGAGAAAGCATCAAACAAAATACTGAGATGAATCGAAGCTACCACCATGCGAATATAAAACCTTTGGCATAATTATTAATGGTAGAAACATCTACAAATTTATAAAAGAATGGATTTTGAAATAAATATTTTTAATTCAAATGCACATTTTATTAATGATAAAAAAATCATATTAAAAAAAATTGAAATATATTCTTAAGTGGGTAGTATTGAGGCAATTGTTATTAAAAGCTTTAAAAGTTTCAAACTCCACGAAAGTTAATAACAAAATTAAAGAAAAGAATTGACTTTTTAAAAATCCACGAATGTTAGATGCCTTATTTACAAAATTATTTATAGCTTATGCAACTACTCCTATATTCTCAATTTAAAATATTAACTCTACTTCAAGTATAATAAATATACCTTATTGTATAAAAGTCAAACTTATACCCACATTAACAGATAAAATTTAAAACAAATAAATTTTAAAATCAACTTGTCAAGAACTAAACTTAGAGCACACTTGCCTGACAAAAGTCCGAAAGATGTTGACTTCACTTTCATGACAAAACCATATTAAGTGATTAAAATACTAAGCAAAAGTCATATCATAAACAAAAATAAGATATAATTGACAAGAGAAGATATAATTGGCCGGCAAAAGAAAGGAAGAATGAGTGGATTTGTATCATAGTCGGTGGCGTACATTAAAGAAGAATTCGTTCACCAACATTGTTGTTATTGATGATAACGTATAAAAAGAGCTCCCTCCTCTTTTTATGACTCAAAAGTATCTTAAAAATATCTTCTTTTATGACTGAAAAAAAATTCTTAAAATATCTTCTCACATGCTGCATCTAAAATGTTTTACTATCTCAAATTTATTATGTTTAATTTGTGCGTTATAAAATTATTTTTATAATTATAATTTTTTTAAATTTATTTAAAAATTTAATTTTATATTAAAATGAAAAGTTTAATTTATAATATATAGTGATTTTTATATTAATAATGTTGATGTTAAAGTGAAAGTGGGCTTTCTACTAACATAATGATTGATTGATTATGGATGAGTATGTTTACTTATTCCACAACATCAATCCCTTCTTTCTCTTATGCAATACATTTCAGAATGTATTGCAAAATGTCATTTTGGGAATGTCAGCCTCATGAATACATGTTTGATGATGGCCAAAGTGCACATCCAATTTAGAGAAAAACTTTGCACCATGTCGTTCATCGAAGAGCTCATCGATGACTGGAATGGGGAATTTGCAAGTCCTGATAGTCAATGCAGAGTCACCATGAACCATATTTCTTATGAATGAGCAAGACAGGGGAAGAATAGGGATTAGTCTTGGATCGAATGATGCTTTCCTGTAGAAGGTCATGCACCATATTTTTAATCTCAGCGTTTTGATGAAATGGGTAGTGGTATGGCCGAATGTTGGGGGTGTAATGCTAGGAAGAAGATGGATATGATGGTATTCTAGGTGGTGAGGTGGTAATCTTGTTGGTTCTACAAAGACAACTACATGCTTGACCAAAACATCTTACAAGTCTAAAGATTGACTCGAATGCAGTGGATTAGTGTGCAAAGAGAATAATTGGGCAATGATGCTGTGAGACCCACATTTAATAATTTTTTCCATGCTGTGGGAGATAAAAACACTCATGGAGGTAGGAAGAAAGCTTTGCAGAGTGTATTGATGATCATTCTTAGTGAAATACATCCATAGTTTAGAAAAATCCCAAAGAATGGGTCCAAGAGTGCATAACCATTGGGCACCCAATACAACATCACATCCACTTAAAGACATAGCAAACATGTCAGTCCTGAGGTTATAGTCACCCAAAAAAATTGGAACATTTTGACACTTTCCTTTGCATGGTAAATTTCCCCCAATAGCAATCATTACTTTAAAGCTAGAATAGGGGTGTATAAAATAGTCTACTTGTTTAGCCACCTAAGGTTCAATAAAATTTTGAGTGATGCTAGAATTGATGAGAATCGTGAGGGGTTATTTCTTAAAAATCATTTGACACACATTATTTAAGGAATGGTGACTCTAGCCAGAACATGCATGGAGATTTCAGAAGTAGAATCTAATTGTCTGAAATCATCAGCTTCCTATGCTAGCTTTTTCGTGGTATCCTCATAATCTTTGGTATTTTGTGGAGAATCAACACCTAGTAGGTACAATTTTTGTTCTATGCATTTGTGTCCTAGATCCCATTTATCATCACAATTATAAAAAAGCCCTTTTTCATGATGTGCATGAATTTCAGCTTCTATGAGACATTTGATGGGGGTTGTCCTAGTGTTGGGCAGCTGGAAAGAGGGCTTGGATGGTGCCTAATTAGAAGTGAGATGCTGGGAGGTGATTTTGGTGAGACCCAAGGATTCCATCATGGTGTGAGGTTAGAACATTTTAAACTTTGATTGAAGCCCATCCTTAAGGCCACTAATGAAGCAGATTCATAAAAAATCATCAAAGAGACCCTCTGTGTGATTTGAAAGTTCTTTGAACTCATTTTGATACTCCCACATGGTGCCAATTTGATGCAGTTTAGTCAATGCTCTTGTGAATTCACCACAGACACTAGGCCCAAAATGAGTAAATAAGAGTTTGGTGAACTCGGTACACGCAGGTTTGATGTGTGTCTTGTGGTACCATTGATACCACTAAAAAAATCTTTTTCTAGGTAGAAAGAAGCAATAGAGACTCTTTTTATAGGTGGATTAAATATAAAATATTGTTCATCATGGTAAATCCAACTAGTGGGTTCAGTGTCATCAATTTTTGAAAAGAACTAATTTCAGACCATAGAATGTTGCTTGAGAAGAAATACCATTAGAGTGATGATCCCCATGATTTATGAGTGCAATATTTTCAGCATGGATGTTAGAAAGTTATTCACATATATCTTGATGAAGAGCATCAATTTCAGACCAAAGTTTAGCAATGTCATTGGCCATGGTGTTAACATGTGTAAAAACCATTTACTAGGGGGAGTAGGAAACACTATTTAAAGTATGGGAATTTGAGATTTTTTTTGTAATGGATAGAAAAACAAGTTTTAATACATGGTAATTAAGGAACTTGTTTAATTTGGACTAAATTAGAAGGGTTAAATGTACTTTTACTAGCCTTTTGACACCTTCTGTGTAGGGTTGATGAAGGCAATGGAAATTTAAGAATCGTAATAGAAAAATTGGAAATTTTTTTTAAGAGGGATAAAGAAGCAGAAAAGTGAATTGAATGTTGTGAGAAAATTTTGAAACAAGAGGAAAAAAATTAAATAAATTATGGTAAAACCTGCAAAAATCAAAAATTGAGATTTACGACTAATAGAAGTAGAATTGGGCTATGGACTCTCAAGGAATAAAATGTGCAGAATGGAATTTCAAGTGTTCCAATAGATTTTGAGAATAAACAAAACTATAGATGGATAGATATTTTTTAATTGAAACTAGTTTCACTTGGTTGTTCCTGTGATAAGCCTATTAGCAAGTGTGGAGTTACCAACTGTTCTCAACTATAATCACCAATTGTTCTCAATTGTAATCACTATGTTGATAGTCTATTCAATGTCTAAATGTTTTAAGGAGTCTCTCTGGCCACCAATGCTATCTGAATGAGTACTGCTCTCCAAAACATTTCTAGCCATGGATTTACCATTAAGCGACATCTCTTGGTTTACCTTATGAGTGAAAACTAGTCAATTGGGATGGGGTTGTTGCCCTTTTTACTAGCAGGTCCTCTTAATAGGCTAACTACTTTGGAGTTCTTATGGTACTCCTCACATTGATTTTTAGGGATTATTCCAAGTACTTCCCATAGTTATGCAGAGAGGTATTTACCCTTATCCGAACTAGATGATAGGATCCTAAGTAGAAAAACCATCACTGCAGGTAGACAGAGTGTCAAATAAGACCCGTAGTGATGACAGTCTTTTGCCAAAAAAGGTTATAGATCTAGACGCATGTACAACCTGTAAAACATAGACTATGGCACACAAGGGTTGTAAAATGATCTATTACCACTTATTGATCACCAGTGTCTTGTTAAGACAAAGTGAGAACATATGGTGGGTAGAAGAAAAAATGAGGGCCTATAAAACACTTTGATACCAGTTGATAGGATCTTTCTTACAATATATTAGACTAGACTACAAATATAAAAAATTGAAACATAAATAACAATATTATATTAATTTAAAGGAACAAAATTGTACTACAATAACAAAATTACAGAATCGTAGGCCTCTTCGAGGAGGCAACCTCCTTTGAGCAAGCTTGATTCAATATAATTCGTGGATGCCTTCATACTAGACTAAGCTCCTATTTATAGTAATCCCCATGAGTTCCCATCCACATATTGGTTAATAAGTCCCCATAGATTGGTTCACAAGTCCCCTTCTATGGTTGATATGTTATCGAGTATAGATTGGTTGATGTGTTCTTGATCATTATAGTGTGTGTCAAACACATGTTGATTATAGTATTTGAGTGGTGTTTTGTCCCCCATCTTCATACTAAAAGGGGAATGTTGAAATAATCTAAGTTGTTACGTATTTAAGTATATAATTCACATTAGAGTAATGTATGTGAATAATTAATTGTAATAACAACTCATTATAAATAGGCTTTAGAGAGAGATATTTTAGAAATTATTTTAGTTTTATAATACTAAATTCCACAAAAGTAAAAGTTAACTAACCTATATATATAATCATCTATCATCCAATAAAGTTAACGAAGTTTTCAATGTGTATTTTTAATCATTTTCTAAAGAAAAACATGATAGACTCTAAACACCAAAGAATTTGAGTTTAAGCTCTATTTTAGCCTCTAAAATTTGGTTAAGACAAGTAATTTAAGTTCAAGGATAATAAATCAAACTCCACTGACTAAGGATCAATAATATCATTCAAGATTGAGAAAATTGACGAGACAAGTCTTACTTAGCTTTGGTTGTATTCGGCCGGTAAAAGAAAGCAAAATCCTTCATGCTCATCATCTCAGGATTGCGTGGATTTGTCTCACAGTCGGTTATACCATGCGTGAAGTTCATGATCACGTATAAAGGTGACAACCAAGATTAGGCTCCTTGCTCTTTTTATGACTCAAAATATCTTAAAAGTATCTTCTTTTACGACTGAAAAAAATTTCTTAAAATATCTTCTCACATGCTGCATCTAAAATGTTTTTACTATCTCAAATTTATTATGTTTAATTTGTGCGTTTTAAAATTATTTTTATAATTTTAATTTTTAAAAATTTATTTAAAAAATTTAATCTTATGTTAATTGAAAAGTTTAATTTATAATATATAAATTTAATATATATTGATTTTTATACTAATAATGTTGATGCTAAAGTGAAAGTGGGCTTTCTACTAATATAATGATTGATTGATTGTGGATGAGTATGTTTACTTATTCCGCAGTGTCAATCACTCCCTTCTCTTATGCAATACATTTTAGAATTACTTCTACAACTCTAAAATCCTCATATCATCTCAAAAATAAAAATAATTTTTTTGGATCACTTTCATACTAAAAATGAATTTAAATAAAGACTTCACTTGCTGTGATATATTTTGAAGTTTCTCCATGTACTTTCATTTTCGCCCAACATGTCTATTACACAATGATATTTGATATGTTTATGAAAACAACTATAATCACAATCTATTTCATGAAATTGTATATTATCACAATCAAACAAAACTTAGAATTTTGTTGTGAAAGTAAACACTTACCAAATTAAGTGTTTAAAAAAGGGTGTTAAGAATCATTTCTATTTTTAAAAAATATATCTTAATATGGGTTTTATGTTTAATTATATGTTATTGTTATATAATTCTAACATGTCATTTATTTTTCTCGTAATTTAATTAGGATTGAAGATTTAAAAAAAAATAAATAAAAATTAACATGTTATTTTTTAAGCTTTTCAAATTAAAAATTATAAACATTAATAATTAAAAATTAAAAATCAAAATTGATGGTTAATAATTATAATCTTAATTTAACTATAAATTTGGTTTCAAATTATTACTCCCTAACATTTATAATTTAAAAAATAATTAATCTCAAATTTTAATAATTACAATTTAGACTTTTTAAAATAATTTTTAACTGTTAATTTCTCAACAAGGTATTCCTTCTATCTTTTTCCTTTTTATTTTCTCAACTATTTGTCTCATTTTTCTTTTCCTTTTCTTTTCTTTCTTTTTGTCATTATGATATTTTATTGATCCCTTAGGGCATCCCCACATCTTTGATTATTAATGACATCATTGGATTTCATTGTTATATTTATTATTAGAAAATCCCAGTTTGTAAATTTACCGTTTTCTCACCCTGATAAAGGTTCATAGAGTGTGAACTAAAACATCAGTTTATAAACTAATACACAGTTTTATCTAAAAACTCTCTACTACAATCAATGGACTATGAAAATATAATCTCTTTAATTTGACAACTACTACATTATATTTTAAGCATAAAATTTAACTTAATTATATTGTCTACATATTTTTTTGTGTTGTATGAACCAATTTAGTCTTTAAAATATTAAAAGATATTACCATTATCATTATATAAAAACTGTAAATACTTAACAATTTACAACAATGGTCTTAAGGAATATAATAAACATTATAGAATATGTTCTTATTATACTTAATTTTATTTTAATAGAATGTGACACAATGGTAAATGATAATATGCACAATTGGGTAAATCTATGGCATATGAAAAAATCTAGATGTAAATGCTGAAATTCAATAAATAAGACTCACTTAAGGTGCTTGATATTGAGAATCGAAAGTTTGAATGATTGATTATAGAAACTTAAAATAGATAAAGATGGGGAAAGAAAGATAAATGACTGAAATAAACACACATGGGTTGTATATTTGACTTTTGATAATGGAATCAGTTATAAAAACTAACTAGAATCAAACCCTAGAATATGAATGCAATTTAGCAGGTGACCGAAATTATGAGACATAATAAAAATATGCATCATAATCGGTTGCTAATTCAAACAGGTTTCTATTGATTATGGCACATCCTGTAATAATTATGGAAATTTGGAAATTATGGATCTGATTTGCTTTTAGATGCGTCACAAGAAACTGATGATTGTTATCATGGCTTTGCTTCTTGAAAGTTTGGTATGTTGTCCTTTAAATTTTATTTTATTTAACTTATCCCTAATTTTCCATAATGTCATAAGAATAAATAATAATTTCAAGGTTAGTGGCCCAAGCCTTCATGAGAGTTGTAGCTACATATTTCACACACTCAAAATCATGGATCAATGTAATTATAGTGTTTTGTGAGTGATCCCAAACCAAATGAGAGAAAATGAAATCCTCCTCCTCATTTCATGGGTGAATGCTAAGTGTCAACATCTCCTTCATTGATTTTTTTTTTATGTGTCTTCCATATGATATGTGCTTGTTGTATATGTGCAATACATACCATGCATCATGTGTCAAACTATCCTTCATGTGTTCTTGATCTGGTAAGATTTAAATTTATAAGTATCCGAGAATTTAATGTGTTTCACACCTGCATCAAACCTTGGATAAGTTTTTATAATTTCATTAAGTATAATTCGTCAAATTCCTTCCACTTCTTCCTTATATACACATTAAATTTTGGGCTTCCTTAAAAATTTCTACACTTTTTTTTTTAAATAAATCTATTGCCTCATACATGTGATTCATTATATCTCTATTTGTCTATTTGTGGTGACTTCCTTGCTTAGTCCCTCCTTTATATATTCGTATGCATTTAAAAATTTGTTAAGAATATTTAAAACTTCCTTCACCTTCAAATGAAGTTCATTGATTTTCTTAGTCATCATCTCTATGACACCCTCAAACTGTGTTTCAACTCTACAATTCTCTCAACTCATATTCATTCTTCCTTGATAATTTATCATGGATTTAGTGTTGCACACAACAATCAATCAATTCATATACTATGTTTTTCCATGGGTCATTTATGGAACACATCAACATCCTCATTAAAATCCTCTTCATATTTATTCATAGAGTATTGATCTCTCTACATTCATTTTTCAAGTACTTGATATTGTTATTTCCTTTCAAATCTCTCTTTATCATCTCTTTGGCTAGCTTCATGATTCCTAGCTTGGTAACCTTTCTTGAAACATGAATAAGTTGAGAGAGTAAAAGGAATTTTCCATTACATGGACAGGTTCTGGAATAGAATATTACTATATGTGAAAATAGTTGGCATGATATTTATCCAAAAAAGATGAGTCAAAGATAACAATAATGGGCTTAGGATGTCTCGAAAAACTATAAATAAAGACCTTGGTCTGTCATTTAAGAATTCAAGATTTTATGTTCCATTATAAGTTGGAAGCTTTACATTTGTTGAGTCATAGTTTATTGTGGAGAATAATTGAGCTAGGGTTCGAATGTAGAACCTTTGAGGTTTGAATGTAAAGAATGCTAATAAAATATCATTCTATTCTCTAATTATGTTTGCTTTGTTCTTATCTACTGATGGAAACATATGAATGAAAAATTGGATTTTGTACATGTTAAGTATTGTTATCTTGTTTTGTGTTTACATGGATGTGGGGGATTATATTTTATTTTTTAGTCTAACATGATATGTATGTGTGTCATTATGCTTTGTTCTAATAACAAGAATCTTGATGTTTCTTGTTTTGGCCTAGGTGAGTGCTCAGGACTTTAGGCTTAAGTTATAGGTTTGTGTGGTAAGAGTTGAGTGTCTTTTATTTTTTGTGCTTACACATGGTTAAGTTAAGCAATAAATTAAGCACAAATCCTCATTTGGAGGTCAAAGTATAATATTGTGTCCCACTAGATGAACAAAAAATATTTAAAAAATTAATTCAAAAATAAATCCTTAAAAACACTTAACATTTTTTTTAAAAATTGGAAACATTTAAACACACTTCATCTTTGTATATATAATTTAAAAAATAAATGTTATATTAATATTAGCGACCCAAACACATGTTATTTTAAGGAGAGATTAGAAGTGTATGCAACCTCTTTATGCTAAAAAGTGGTAGACACTATTATTCTTCAACTGATCATGACTCCTATTTATATCAACCATAGAAAATAACTAGAATTATGCCAAAATTATGTGTATGTATAGCTCCCAATTCTTCAAATTTTGTAAATAAGACAAACATTAAAAATAGAAGCAAAAATATTAGCTTTCAACCTAAGAATGATTCCAAGAATGTGGTCAGTACCATAGGGAAACTATAAAAAAGACCAGTTTCTAAATAGATCATAGGCAATTCCCTAGCATTAGTGAAAAGTCTAATACATGTCACCTTTTACATGAAACCCTCAATAACTAGTTGGATATCTATGGAATCTTTCAATTATTTCATGTAGTCAACATCAAAACATTCATTTATTTGGTTGAGTTGAGTAAAACCATTCCATATCATGGCATATCACATGCCTAATGGGCTGGAATATTTGATTAAGAAGTCTCATAGAGGGACCGATAGCCTAGGTAGTTCAACCCAAACATGGAATTTGAGTGAGGCTTACTCAGTAAATTTAAAATATTGAATCTCACATGACAAAATCATCAAAGTATTTCACAAGAATTAACACCTAGATTCACAATCATAAGTTGCACATGCAACGACTCCTTAAAAGAGAATATAAAAAATCCTCAATAAGGTTATGAATCTCTCCTAACTTGATCTCATAGGTTTTACAATGGTGTTTAACCCAATTTTAGAGAGTGTTCTCAGAGGGGATACAATTAACATAGTGAGAAATAAGGCTATGACATTCATAATAGTTAAAATAAATTCAACAACATTAAGTATAACTCATTCTAAAGCTTAAGTATAACTTTGTGAGCTCATTTTGGTGCCATGCTCCCCATTGACTGTAACAACAGTTACATCTTATTATTTAAAAGCCATTTTTGCAGCTTAATCTCCATAAAAAATAAAGTTAATTCTAAAATTAATTTATGAGAAGGCCAAAAAAATATTACAAAAACAATATAATAATTAATAAAACAAAATTAATAGGGTCTCTGGTTCACAAGCTTTTGGTTTTGATCTAAAGTATGAAGATTTTGGGGAATACTCTGACCAGAATGAGGTTGAGGCAGTTTGAGATATTGTGTCTGGAGCTTCTATAGACCAAAAGGAACCATGCAAAAAAAAGGAGGTCTTCTTAAAGGTTTTCTCATTAGTACTAAACATAAGGTGAATGAGGGGAGTAAAGCTTTAACAAAAGGTTTCAAGGCTCTCCAAACTGTTATTTTTTCACTTCAAAATCCCTCCCTTGTGTTGCCTTTTCTTTTGATTCTACTTAGTCTCGTTGAATCAAGGATTAACATTGCATTAATCTCATTTCATCTTGTGGATTTTGGAAATATTTTATTAACTTTGAAGGCCTCCCATTCAAGGGATTTTGTTGTTATCTCCTTGAATATCATGTTGTTGGGTGCTCTTCGAAAGGCCTTATTTCCTCGATGCCTTCTTCTCGATTAGTTTGGAGGAAGAAGGAAGGGGTTCCAAATAAGGAGTTCATATGATATAATTATAATAAATTATTTCAATAATCAATGTCTCCTCCTCTTTCTCCTTGCAGGGTTCTCTCACTTAAGAAGGAGGATCAACCGAAAGAAGCATTGGTTCCTGATGCGGATTCAATTCAAGCTTTTGCCAACACCCTTTCTCTCACACTAAGACCTAAAAATTTTATGGAATATACAATAAAAAATAAAGGGTGAAGATCATAAGGAGAGAGATTGAGATTGAAGGTAGAGGAAATGATAAAAGATGGTACTCAGTGGATGATGGAGGGCCTTATATCTCGGTGTGGTATAAAACTAATCTAAGCCCATAGTTAACTCTTGTCTTGGAACCTTTCCTTTGCTATATTTTTCCATATTTGGTTTTCTATGGCATTTATTTGTATTAGTAACTTCTTTTCTGGTGTCTTTTAGTAGCGTAGTATGGTGCAGTATTAGGATCTTGCCCTTTTTGCTAACTGAAGGCATACATCTTGTTGATTGTTAGGTTATTTTGATGTTGATCGATTTGTTATTCCTTTTTTGATTGTTGATTGGTGTTTCAATAAATTGGTTGGCTTATCTATTTTTAATATATTGTTTCGTGTTTCTTGAAAATTTATTTAACATTATTTTAAGTTGTGAGTTCTTCTAAAACCTTTACTTTTACATTAAAAAAAAACACAACAATACATACTTTTAAAATCATACAAATATTTCTAAATTATAGATAATAAATATATTTATAATAACCATGATATGTTTTAAAAATAAAACAAAAACTTATGAACACAAAATTTTAAACAAGTTAATTATAAAATCATTTAAGTAGAGTAACAAAAAAAAATCCGACGGATGTTGACTTCAATTTCAGGGGGAAAAAACTCTTTGATATTAACTTCGAACCATATTGAGTAAAACCTTCGGGCTATAAAGCCAAAAAAGATATACATATAACGAGAAGGATATACATAAAAAATATCTTGGGTTTGATTGTATTCGTCCATAAAAAATATCTTGGCTTATCTCAAGATTGCATATCAATGTCTTCTCATCCGTCCAACCTTCACCAACCAAACTTCTTGTCAACCAAAGTTATATCAAGATTAGATTTGGCAGATTATGTCAAAGTTAATATAATTCAGTAACAGAATGTAAAGTGTATATATATATATATATATATATATATGAAAATAACATATGAGTTATGAATATTTAAAAAGGTGGAAGAATATAGAGTGAGAAGTCCAACATAAATAAATGTAGTGTTTGTTATCAATAGTAACAAATAATAATTATATTTGTATGTTTAACAGAATGTATTTTAATTTTATTAAACAATTTGATAACTGTTTTGTTTTGCATTAATTTTATAGAGGTGTCAAATATAAAAATATAAACTAGATGTTATATTGATTAAATATAATTAGTTTTGTATAATTTTATATAAAAATATTTTGTATTTATAATATTGTATATTTAGCATTACAATATATATTTAAAAAGTAAAAGAATTGTAGAAAGTGAGAAAAGTAGAAAAAAAAATTTGTAAGAAGAACTTAAAAAAAAGTGAAAAAATAAATAAGAATTCTATGAATTAATTAACTACAAATACTTGTGTATAAATATTTTTATAAAAAAAATTGTAGTTATAATTTTATATAATAAACTTTCTAATATACACTATAAATTATTGTCTTGATTTTTTAGAATTAAATTGATTTTAAAATGTATTCCATTCATTGTTTTTTAAAATTAATCCTTTCTAATGAACCAAAAAAGATAAATGCATATATATGTTTGTATTGAATTTGATTTCTTTATGTATTATCCTTTAAATTTATATTCACATGTGCATGTTTCAGTTTGTTATAAAGTTTCATGAAAATAATTACATTGGTTTGCATGGTCCTATGTTATACAAATGTTTATATAGATTTCATTAAATTGTATTAGTATTGAAATTATGTAAATTATATATACACATACACACATATACATACATACATATATATTTTATTTTGACATTATACATTCATGTTCGAAAGACATATACCCAAAAAAAAAAGTACTAAGCATGATTGATTATTGACATTGAATAATTAAGTCATTACTTCTACATGAACATAACATTGCACTCTTAAATAATTGAAATGTTTCCTTATGAGCTAGTTGTTTATAACTATTAAATTATTTTTAAATTCAATTTTGAAATAAAATATTAAAATTATATTTAATGAATTTATCAAGACATGAAAAATAATGAGTATTGTTAATTATTTCAAGGTATAAAATATTTAAAAATACTCTCCAAAACAAATGGGATATGAACAAAAACTGAGGTTACAATCATTCTAATCAGAATATAATGTGAGTTCATCAAGCAAAAACAAAGGGAATGATAATTTATGCTTGACTTTCCTAATGAAGTTAGCATTTAGTAGTTTGAAAAGTAGTTTAATAGTTTGAATTTTTCAATGATTTGTTTATTTTTTATTTTTTTATTTTTAAATTTTCAGATTAGAAAGCACTACAATCAATTTGAATTTACTATTTTGAAAATACCTTTATTTAGAATTTGTTTCTTATATAAGAGCATATTGATATTAAGAAATGATCCAATATATATATCATAAGGAGATAATGTCAATTTTAATTTACATAAATGTTATTGAATAGTTATACAAACAAATGAAAAATTGGAACAAATAAATGAAAATAGTTTATTGTTAACATTTTGTTAAATAATAGATTTTATTTTAGAGAAAAAAGATCATCATTAAGATTATTAACCAAAAAGTGATGGTAAAAGTTGTTAGAATAAATGTCCCAACGAAAAGTATTAAACATTGTTGGTCCTTGACATTGAATAATTGATTTATTATTTCTACATCCACATAACACTATATTCTTAAGTCATTGAAATATTTTTTATGATCATATCATTTTATTTCATAATAATAATAAAATTATCAAAAAATTAATTTCAAATTAAATTAATATTTACTACTAGCGAAAATATTGTCTGTGACTTATACTTATATATATATATATATATATATATATATATATATATAGGATGTATGAATAATTATGTTAAAGAGATGTTACAACTAGCATGGTGTCGATCAAAGCATTATTTAATTTGAGAATAGAAAATAGAAATTATATCAAAGTTTGCTTGAAATAATAATAAAGGGGAAAAAATTAAAATGATAATTATTTATCGCAAAGTTGAAAATTAATATCTTTAACATGCATATGAAATACTTCTAATAAAACATTCTCCAAATATAAGGATGAGAGATGAAAATCTCAGATATTCACATGAATGTACAAACATAATAAGAAATGTAATTATGTGTCAATAAAAAATTAACTTAAAAACATGCAATGTGTTAAAGATAGAGCAAGAATACTAGGTAAGGCACACAAACACTTTCTATGCTTAAGAAACTAAAAATAAGTGCTAAATATTGTTAAATACCAATTTTGGCAATGCTTTGGACTAACATAGAAAGCATTAATAATTTAAAATGTAAAATAAATAATAACATTTAACCTATTTCCTCTCTAACTTCTTAACTCAATTCCAACTTGCTAACTCAATGCTAACTTTCAGCTTAACATGGTTAACTACTTCAGAAGTTTGTATGAGAAGCCAATGAAGATTAATGCTAAAGTTGGAGTCTCTAAGATTTTTAAAAAATGCAAAAACTTATACTTTCTTGTAAAGTATTGTCAATTCCGAAAAAAAAGTGCACAAAGTGCAATGCCTTTGGCTAGATAAAATACCCATTATTTATTAATTGATTTTTTTTTTTATATAGTTAAGAAATTATTTTTGCCAATGAAAAAATATTTTTTTTTGCACTTTTTTTTATTGAAGCATAGGAAATGACATATGATGAATTATAACTGAATAGTCATAACTCTGAAAGGATAAAATATTATCACTCCATGACAATTAAATGAAGAAATCATTTTACACTTATAATTTTATGTATATAAATATATCAAAATAATTAAATTATGATAATATAAAAAATGTTAGAATCTTTGATATTTATTTGAAATAGTTTGAAAAAAAATTATATTTATTATATTTTTTTAATATATATATATATATATA
This sequence comes from Torreya grandis, assembly GCA_037957365.1. NCBI lineage: Eukaryota > Viridiplantae > Streptophyta > Pinopsida > Cupressales > Taxaceae > Torreya > Torreya grandis. Next base: position 4,204,474 of record JARHVA010000748.1, read on the forward strand.
TATATATATATATATATATATATATATATATATATATATATATATATTTTAAAATATTTATTTTGATATCTTTCTTGAAATGTGATGGAAACTGTTAAAATATATTAACAGTGTTTAAGTTAATTGTTCATCAAAATAAAACAATAGTCAATAGTTAAGGAACAAGTTCAAATTCAACATGTTTAACGTATTCAAGTCAATCTTCTCATTACACATTTTAAAAAACATTGTCTCAACTTAACTTATCATCCAATTTAAGATGTATTGGAAAGGTTACATTTTGGAAAAGAAATTCATTCACAAACCAATTAATAAGTTTGATGAAGACATGTTTTCTAAAATTTTAAGTTAAATAAATGTCATCATACATTCCTCAAGTGCAATCATGTCAATGTTACAAAAATAAGTTTTAAATACAATAGCTACAAACACATTTAAAATTAATAAGACATTCCAAACTCCAAGTAAAATAAAATGATCTCATACACTATAAGTACGGGCATATATATATTAAAAATAACTTTTAAACATAATAAAAGAGACCTAAATTACATGCCTAGAAACACATAAAAAGAAAAATGCATTCTAACAGTAAACAACATCAAACATGTTAAGTGAAAACAATGTTTCAAAATAAATAAACTATGAAGTATGATTTTTGTGAACATTCTATAAGCATTACACCATCAAGTTTTGTAAAAAAAATATTGAATGTTATTTTTAATAATTGTATCGTACTAACAAAGAAATGTTTATAAATATAATCCTGTAAAAGATATATATTTTGAAAAAAAGAATCATTAATGTGAATATCTGAATAAATATTAATTTTAAAAATATATAAACTCTAACATTCAATAATAGAAAATAATATTTCAATAATAATAAAAAATTAAAAATAAATAAATAAACAAATCTATACTTTATTATAAAAAATCTAAAATGATATCTTAAATATAAATACATACATCACATTTTACTTTTAAAAACAATGTCATATTATAAATCTACCATTAAATATTACATTAAAAGGTATTTAGAATGTAAAAAACAACAACAACAACAACAACAACAACAACAACAACAAAATAATAATAATAATAATAATAATAATAATAATAATAATAATAATAATAATAATAATAATAATAATAATAATATAAACATAATTAATTTTTATATTATAAAATCAATTACAAAATATATGCATCGGTGATGGAGAAACAGTTATAAATTTCTCAAAATATAATTAATTAAGGGAAGATCCCCCAACACATCAGAAAGTATTAATTGACAATATAATATAAAATAAAAAAATAACAAAGCATTATAACATTAAATCATATAAAATATCATGTTAAATTTTAAGTATATCCATTTTTATGTTACAAATAATTTTAAGCATAAAAAATGAAACATCTATTATATGATTTGAAGCACGTCAAAAAATATTAAGACATTAAAACATTAAGTAATATAAAACAAGATATTAAGCTAGAGTATTATCATTAAGAATGGCATTCCATACAAAATTTATTATTTGTTACAAACATTCTATGTGTATTACTCCAACTATTTTGAAACAAATTATTAACATTATTCTCAATAATTTTATCACACTTTTTTTTAAAAGAATAAAAACTTTTTGTTTAAATAAAACTAATTTTAAGAATAAATACTAAATCTAAGGTATATAAAAATTAACATTTACTAATAGAAAGTAATATATCAATAATTATGAAAAAGTACATATTCAAATAGTAACTAATCCATGTTTTACTGTAAATAATATTTTAATTCATCATATTATCTTATACATTTTATTTTTAAACTTGAGACACAATTTACTTTTTGAAATAATTTTATATTATAAAATATAACATCAAAAGTGATAACTTATGAATTATAATGTGAAAAATAACTTATCAAAGGTGAAAACTTTGTTATCAATATATTTTTTTAATAAATTCAATGAATATTATAAATACTATTTCTTTTTTTTTAGAAACTAATTATTGTATACATTTAATTTTAACCATTTCTTTATCTAAATTATTTTTAGAATGATTTTTCGTAATCACATCTAAGTTTAATCAGAAATCTCCAACTGGACCTTATTTATCCATACAATTGCTAATTTAACCCAAAATTACAATAATACATCCCTGATTGGGGAAATGGATCATCTTGAATCATTAATCTTGTCTAATGTATATTTAATTAAATCAACTCTTTACGATTGTTTTCACAAAACAATTAGTGAATACTTAATTGATAAATAGAATCATTACATAAGCCACCTTTTTTCTAATTAATGATTAATCCCATATAATCAAGCCTAATTATTCATCTGATATGAATATTCATGGATTTGAATTATCCTATTTTCCTAAAATCAAAATTGGATTATTGTCTCAGCTAAGATGACATCATTAGGCAAAATGTGTAAGTAAGATCTCATACAAGCTCTTACATCCCTCTTACGCACTTAAGAGGAATCTATAAGTGAAACCCTCACATCTCTTATTTCATCAAACTTCCTAATGTAAATTTACTATGTTTGATTATTCCAAGAAGATTTATTGACTCTTTCTTATGCCAAGCCAAAACCAAGACCAAGTGTAGATAAGGAGAGGTGATTCTCACAAAAGAATTCAAGCATCGAAAAAGACTTCTACATCTACAAGTCAAGATTAGCCTCGTTAGAGCAATTTTCAAGCACATCAGGTATAAATGTTGTGTTTAAATTATAATATTGTATTTTTTGTTTGATTATCACATAGTTTAACCTAAAAATTAGGCTTGAAAAGTTATTTTTTTAAGTTGATTTGATTATTTCACTAACTATTGACTATTCTCTTGGATTCATGATCTACATAATGGTACAACAAAAATCAATTCAAATATGAAATAAACAACAATGTGTGTGACTAAAATGCCTAATTTTTATTTATTCACAAACCCTTATAAATTCCATTATGATCCTATCATTCATTAAACATATATATTACATATCAAATCAAGCTATTTATCTAATACATATCCTATTTTACCCTTCCTGACAACACTCTTTTTCAAAGAGACTACGAAGACATCTTGTCTAGAAGTTTGAAGTAAATAGAATAAACAACCAAATGGTAGTGGCCCTCTTGTTCATATCATTAACAAGATTCAAACATAGCTATTATTCTGAGCAGGTATTGGATAGACAATAAAGGGTCCACATTATGCATTCACCATATCCTCCTAATAGGGTTGAACTACATTGCCCTGAGGTCCTTTTTGGACTATGTGGTAGCGTTCAGTTTCTGAGGTAATCTTGGTCACCTTTTTGTCATGCTCTCACTATTTTATGAGCAACCTAAGCCATGCTCTCATCATTTTATGAGTTAAACCATTTTTCATCTCATAATCCACCATTGAGTTGATATGCCAAAAACTAAAAAAGTATTCAAAATAATTTGAAAAACCTTAAAATTTTGAAATTCCCAAGATAACAAACTAAAAATCAAAATGTTTGGAAAAGGTTCTTAAAATTTACATGAGAGATATTAAGCCACAAAAATTTTGTGTGCTTTATCATCATATTCGCCAATGGCATTTGGATCTATTTTACATGGTGTGGTTTACCATATTTATGGGGTAGGAACCTTTAATCAAATCATAATTATTTACATTTACCATTACCATTCTTGATTGTGTTCATTCCTAGTTCTGGGAGAACTACATCGGCCTTGTGATCAATAGGAATCCAAGAGGGGAGATTAGTATCATATTAGTATGATGAAAACTAAATAAGAACACTCTAATGAAACCAACACCTCTAGCTTAGATAATTAAGGAGTTAGAGAACTATACAAGTAACTACCAAAAGAAAATAAAATAAATAATATTTACCTTCCTTGATATCAATAGTTGTATGTTGGCCATGAATTGATGTGCTTGGTTATGTAATCCAAGAATATTTTAGCAATAGTGATCCTTACACCACCTCTCCTCCAGGTAATGCCTCTAATGTTTTAATGATTTTATAATTGCATTACGTTTAACATCATAAGTAGAATACTTTGAACTCACCTCATTCAATTTCTCACTGAAATATGCTAGTGGATTTCCTTATTGACTTAGCATAGCACTAATTCTCACAAATAAAGCATCATGATCAACCTTAAATACTTTGTTAAAATTTGGTGATGCTAAAATTGGTCTTTCTATAATATTATTCTTCAAAAATCAAAGCTTTACGTAGCTTCTCTAATCCATGTAAATTCCTTCCCTCTTATGCAATATGTTATTGGTGCCATAATACTATTAAAAATTTTATTAAAATTTTTGTAAAAAATTGCTAAACCATGGAAACTTCTTATCTCTATAATGTTTTTTGGATTAGGCCACTCAACAATTGTCTTTATCTTTTCTTCATCCATTCTCATACCATCTACTAAAACTACAAATCCTAAAATATCAAATTATTTTTCATAAACCTACGCTTCTTCAAATTTACATACAGCTTCTCTTTTCCTAACAAATCTAGTACCATTCTCAAATGTTGTAGGTGTTTTTTTAGCCTTATTGAATATCAAAATATCATCAAAATAAACAACCACAAACTTACCAATATATTCTCATAGCACTGTATTCATCATCCTCATAAATGTGCTAGGTGCATTAGATAATTTAAAGGGCATCAACATCCACTCATATAATCCATCCCTAGTATTGCAAGCAATTTTCCACTCATCTCCTTCATGAATTAAAATCTGATAATAACCACTCTTTAGATCAATCTTGATAAAATATTTTGTTCCTACAAACACATTCATCATATCATCTAAATGAGGTATAAGAAATTTGTACTTGATTGTAATTTTATTATTTGTTCTACTATCCACACACATTATCTATCCTCCATCTTTCTTTGGAGTTAACAACGTTGGTGTTGCACATGAACTTATACTCTCTCTTATCATCTTCTCTCTTAACAATTTTGTAACCTGTTTATTTAATTATATATGTTTTATTGGACTCATCCTATAAGCTGCTTGATTGGGTAGAGCTGATCTTGAAATCAAATCAATGTAATGTTGAATATCTCTCTTCAGTGGTAAAAGATTTGGTAACTCATCAATAATAACATCTGCATATTCTTTCAACACTCTTGTTGCTTTTATTGGTATTTGCACTATTTTCGTGTCTTTATTCTTTTCTAATAATACATAACAACAACCTAATATCTTCATATCTTGGATAAATTATTTAGTAGAGAGCATCTTTTCTATCTTCTCTTCCTCTTTAAGAGTTAAAAAGACTACTTTCATAACACCTTTTCAATAAGTGTAGGTGTTCTTTTCTCCATTATGAATTACTTTCCTATCAAATTACCGCGGTCTCCCCAATAACAAATGGTATATATCCATCAGAATAACATCTAACTATATCTCATCATTATAAGTTTTTCTTATACGAAACTTGATTAAGCACCTTTTATCTACTGTAACCTTATTTACTTTCTTAAACCATGAAATCTGATAAATATTAGGATGCTTTTCACTTTGCAAATTTAATTTCTCTATCATCTCTTTACAAACTATATTTTCACAACTACCATCATCTATAATTACTTTGCATATCTTTCCACTCGAAGTATATCTTGTTGAGAAAATGTTTAATCGCAGTCATGTATCACCACCTTCTTTATTCTGCACTTATTCTTTCCTTTAAGCGATTATAGTTCTTCTAATCATGAGATTCTCTCCAACATCTACTGGTGCAACTTTAGTATTTTGTTCTTCTATCTCAGCTTCAATTAGATTCACTCTTGGGTGTTCCTCTTGCCTCCTTTTGTGATCTTGATAGTGTGCACACTCAAATGCTTTGTGCCCTTCTTCTCCATAGCTATAACAAATATAAGATTTGTATTGATTCATAAACCATCCTCTAGTACCACCGTAACCTCATCCTCTTTGAAACTCTCTTCCTTTTTGTTGGCATTGAAACCCTTGCCTATTTTCATCTTGCCTTTCTACACCATGCGATGATTCACCTTTATTGGTAGTAAACCCACCTCATTCCCTTATTGGAGGGGATCCACCTCTTCTTGGACCAAGAGACATTATTTTAAAATTCTATCTATTTTTTTTCTGTTTTCAAAGCTAATTGATAAGCCTCTTCCATGCAAAGTGTTTTATGCATGCTTAATTAATCTTGAATAGTAAATTTTAAACCATTTACATACCTTGTATCTATATGTTATTTTGTTTTATCATGTTCCACTCGTATAGAAAGATTATAAAATTTATTTGTATACTCTTGTATACTGTGATCTTTTTTTCTTAAATTTTGAAATCTTTTGTATAGGGTTTGTGCATAATCCACAATAAAAAAATTCTCTCTCAACTTCTTCTCCATCTTTTTCCATAAATTAATCTTCTCTTTACCTTTTTCTCTGTCTTTCTTTCTATAGGTGATCCCACCAAATCATTGTATGACCTTTCAATTTTATGCATGCAAACTTTACCTTCTTATCTTCTCTCATAGTCTCCCACTCGAAGAATTTTTTCATGCTATTCATCCAATCTATCAACTCCTTTGGTTTTAAACTACCTCCATAATCTGGGACATCAACTTTAATTCTTTCATTTATTTCTTTTAAATCCTAAACCATCCTCTTTTCCATTAATGGTGGGTGATCTTATTCTTCTTCTTGCTGAATTTTTTTATCACAATTTGTGTCTTTCTCGACTTCATCACCACTTTGTCTTCTTCTCTTATTGATAATAAACTATGTTAATTATTTCAGTTGCCTCTACATCTCTTATATAGTCTAGTTCATCTGCAAAGTACCTCTTCATCCTATCTCCATTTCATACTCTTTCAAGATTCAATCTTACTCTGATACTAGATAATGAAATTGAAAACTATCAAGATAATAAAACTACCAATAGGTCAAGATTTGAAACAATAAATCAGAATTGATTTGTATTTATTTATTTGAATTAATTACAACCCAAACCATGCTTAAATAAGTCTCAATTCAAAATTAGAGTTGACATACAAAAATTCAAAAAAATATAAAATCTCAAAAAACTTCAATTTTTAATAGCTACTATTTTTAGTAAGTTTTGAATGCAAGTGCCTGCAGCTTTAAAAATCTCTCAAAATATTCTAAATAGTAAAATTAGCCTATTGGATGAATTTCAACTGAAGTTTACATTTGGTAATAAAAATATATAGTTTCAAAAATTAGAAAAAATCAATAAATTTTAATTTTGGTTCCTCAGATAGTCATGTTTGGCCTTTAAAAAATATTGAAAACATCTCTAAGAAAAAAAATGCAGCTTAGGATGGCAATGAATATTTTGAGATGGTCGCTTTGGCATGTAGAAGAGCTCAAACAAAGCTACAGATCAAAAGTTATGACCTCTGAAAATTTAGCCTATTTTCTCTACATCAGCAAATTTTGTCAAAGCTAATATAATTTAATAACAAAAAGTAATATACATATATAAGAAAATAAAATATAAGTTATGAAGAATACTTGAAAGGGTAGAATAATATAAAGTGAGAAGTTGAACATAAATAAATGTGGCATTTGTTATTTATATTAACAAATAATAATTGTACTTGTATGTTTAACATAATGTATTGTAATTTTATTTGTATAAACAATTCAATAAATGTTTTATTTTGTATTAATTTTATTGAAAGGTAAAATATAAACTGGATGCCATATTGATTAAATACAATTATCTTTGTATAATTTTATATAAAAATATTTTGTATTTATAATAAATAGTATATATTTGACATTACAATATACATCCTGTAAAATTGAATTTAAAAAGGTAAAAGAATTATAGAAATTGAGAAAGGTTAAAACAAAATTTGTAGGAAGAATTATAAAAGCGAAGTGAGAAAAGAAATAAGAATCCCATGTATTGATTAACTATAAGTACTTGCGTATAAATATTTTTATAAAATATTGTGTAGTTACAATTTTATATAATGGGCTTTCCAGAATATATATTATAAATTGTTAATTTTAATTTTTAAGAATTAAATTGATTGTAAAATGAATTTCAGTCATTGTTTTTTAAAATTATTATTTTATATTGAACCAATAAAAATTCAATGCATATATCTGTTTGTATTAAATTTGATTTTTTAACATGTTATTTTTTAAATTTATATTTACAGTATATGTTGTAATTTGTTATAAAATTTCATAAGAGTAATCACATTGGTTTGCATGGCCCTTTGTTATGCATATGTTTATATAAATTTTATTGAATCGTAATAAAATTAAAATTGTGTGTGAGAGAGAGAATGAGTGTGTATGTGAGAGAGAGAGAGATTTTTTTGGCAGTATACATTCATGTTCACAAGATATATGTCTACAAGAAAAGTATTGTACATAATTGATTTTTGACATTGAATATTAAATCATTGCTTCTACATGCACATAACATTATATTTTTAAATAATTGAAATATTTTTTATGAACTAATTTTTTATAATTATTAAATTATTTTTAAATTCAATTTTGAAATAAAATATTAATGTTATATTTAAGAAACTTATCCAGGCATACAACATAACGAATATTATAAATTATTTCACAGGTATGAAGTATTTGAAGATAATATCAAAAATAAATACGATATGAACAAAAATTGAAGTCATAATCATTCTAATCATATTATAATATGATTTCAAAGCAAAAACAGAGGGAATAATGCTTTATGCTTGACTTTCTAGAATTTAGTAGTGTAATTTTTAAAAGTAGTTCAATAGTTTGATTTTTTAAAAGAGTTAAAAAAAAAAAAAAAAAAAAAAAAAAAAAAAAAAAAAATTAATTTCAGATTAAAAAGCACCACAATCTATTTGAAATTATCATTTTGCATTGTATAAAAATATGATATCAATTTTCTTGTAATATTTGTTTTATATACAAGAATATATTTGTATGTAGAGATTATATTTGTTTACAATTTATCTCTTATATAAGAGTCTATTGATATTAAAAAATGATCCGATATTTATATTAGAAATGGAGAAAGTTAATTTTTATTTACGTAAATGTTACTAAATAGTTATATACAAACAAATAAAAAATTGAAACAATCAAATGAAAATAGCTTATTGTTAACATTTTGTTGAATAATAAATTATATTTCATAAAAAATAGATCACCATCAAAACTGTTAACCAAAAGGTGATGGCAAAATTTGTCAGGGCAATTTCTAAAAGAAAATTATTGAGTATTATTGATCTTAGATATTGAATAATTGATTCATTATTTCTACATCCACACAACATTACACATTTAAATTATTGAAATGTTTTTTTCTATAATGCTATGTTCTTCCATAAGAAGAAGAAAATTCTCAAAAATTTTAGTTTCAAATAACAGTAGTATTTACAATAACAAAAATATTGTTTGTGATCAAAATTATTACACACACATAATTACGATGTGTAATGACATAATACTAAGAAGAGGTTGTAGTTAGTGCAGGTGTGAACCAAAACATTATTTAAGTTGAGAAAGAAAATAGACAATATATAAAAAATTATTTGAAATAAGTTTAAATAAAAATAATAATTTAAATGACAGTTATTTATCAGAGAGTCGGAAAGCAAGATCTTTAAGATGCATACGAAATACCTCTAATTAAAACTTCTCCAAGTATGAGGATGGAAATATCAGATCTTTGCATGAATGTACAAACATGATAAGAAATATAGTTATGTGTCAAACAAAAAAATAACTTAAAAACATGAAATGTTTTAAAACTAGAAGAAGAATACTAAGTAAAGGCACGCAAACACTCTCCATATTGAAGAAACTAAAAACAAGTGCTAAATACCAGCTCTGGCAATGTTTTCCAACTTAAAAATATTAAGAATGAAAAAAATAATATAAAATAATAACATTTAACATATTTCGTCTCCAACTTCTTAATTCAATTCCAACTTCTTAACTCAATGCTAACTTTCAACTTAGCATGGTTAACTACCTTGGATCATTGGAAGTTTTTATCAGAAGCCAATGAAGATTAACGCTCAAGTTGTAGTTTGTAAGACTTTAAAAAATGCAAAAACATATAGTTTCTCTTAAAGTATAGTCAAAGCAAAAGAAAAAAAGTGCACATAGTGCAATTTCTATGGCTAAATAAAATCCCCATTATTTACTAATTGAAAAGATTATATAGTTAAAAATTGAAAAGATTAAATATAGTTAAAGAAATTATTTTCATCGATAATTATTTATTTATTTATTTTATTTTATTTTTGTTGGAGTGGTTAAAGCATAGGAAATGACATGATGAATTGACACTACTTAAACAAATTATTCATTTGATTAAAATAATAGTTAATAGTTAAAGAATAAGTTTGACTTCAACATATTTAACGTATTCATTTTATAAATCAATCTCTTCATTACGCATATTTAAAAACATTGTTTCAACATAGATTATCATCTAACTCGGGATGTGTTGGAAACGTTTTATTTTAGAAACAAATTTATCCACATACCAATTAATAAGTTTGATGAAGAAATGTTTTCTAAAAAACTAAATTAGATAAATGTCACCATACATTGCTTGCTTCCCCTTTGCTTTCCAACCATCCTCCTTCGTCTTCGCCGCCCCCCTCCCCTGTCGCCTTCATTTACGGCTTGGTAAACTCAAAGTTGATGTTGACACTGTGTTAAGAAGAAAGGAAGATGTTCTGACACAGAGTTACTAAAATTAGAGGCGGAAGACTCGGTGTGCAACGACTCTCAATGGATGGTAAAATCCCTTCTCTCAAGGTGTGAGAGAAGGCAAGCCCAAGCATGTGGTTGAGGACTTTGCCCTTGTTTGAGTTTCTTCCATATGTCCTCTATTGCTTTTTTTTGTTTGTTGTGATTTGGTAAGAGATCTACGAATTTGTATTATTTCTAGTCTTTGGTTCTGTAACAATTGATCGATTAAAATGTGGTTCATGTCTTTGATCTTTAACTAACCTTAATGTTTTGTGATTGTTTCATGTCTTTTATATCTTAATTAATGAGGGGATTGAACCTCTTATTATGTTCCAGTTTTAGTTCACTGCTCCAATAAAAAATATTTAGCCTATCAAATTAAAAAACAACCACTATAATATATTACTATATATAAAACCCATAAACATACAAACTTTTAAAACAAATTAATTTTAAAAACACCTCGGGGGAGCACTAAACTTTCACCTTTGATGTAACTTCATTTTCATGGAAAAAAAACCTTTTGATGTTAACTTCAAACCATATTAAATGATTAACACCTTCGCGGTATAAAGCCAAAAACATAATCAAATAACGAGTCAATTATTATTTTTAAGAGCGAGAAGGATATACATCTAAATAGACGACTCCTGCCTTTGGATGTGTTCGGCCCAAAAAAGAAAGGAAGAATGCAAAGTCAATTATCATCTCAGCCGGCCTTTAAAGAAGGCTTCAGTAACCATAATTGTTCAATACAATGGATGAAGTTGAGTGGGCCTCTATGTGTATATATTTATAAAAATTATAAAAATTAAATGAGAAAATAAATAAGAATTCTATGTTATATTGCAAATAATTGTGTACAAACATTTTTTATAAAAAAAGTTGTAACTATAATTTTATATGATAAGCTTTGCAATATAAATTATAACTTATTATGAACCTATGAATTGCGAGAATCAAATTGATTGTAAAATACATTCCATCTTTTTAAAAAAGCATTCACTTATATAAACTAAAAAATATATCAATACATTTTATATGTTTATATTGAATTTGATTTTTTTATAAATTTTTTTATATATTTATATTTACATGTATGATCATAATTTATTATACAATTTTATGAAAATAATTACACTAATTTACATGGCCTTATACTATGCATATATACATATAGATTTTATTGAACATATACAACATGTATATCTTTTATTTATTTAGTTTTGACATTATCCATTGGCTTTAATTGTATTCAGCCAAAAAGGAAAGGAGGAATGAAAAGTCCACTGTTTATCTCAAGATTGCATGTAACTGTCTTCTCAGCCGTTTATTAAAGAAGCCTTCACCAATCAAAATGGTCATTATACAATGAATGAATTTGATTATATTTATATATATAATTAATGACAAAAGTTATGGTATATATTTAACCAGAGTAAGATTTGGCAGACCTGTCGAAGCTAATACAATTCAGTAACAAAACGATGAAAATAAAATATACGCTATGAAGAATATTTGAAGGGGTAGGAGGATATGGAGTAAGAAATTACAAATTAGATGTTATATTTGATTAAATACAATTAGTTTTGTATAATTTTATATAAGATTATTTTGTATTTATAATATTATATATTTGATTTTGTAATATATATTATGTAAAATAGAATTTAAAAAGGCTAAAGAATTGAAGAAATTGAGAAAGGCTAGAACAAATTTTGTAGGAAGACTTATAAAATTAAAGTGAGAAAACAAAAAATATATTGAATATGATTAATTTTTGACATTGAATAATTTAGTCATTGCCTCTGTATGCACATAACATTGCATACGTAAATCATTGAAATGTTAGCTTATGAACTAGTTTATAACTATTAAACTATTTTCAGATTCAATTTTGAAATAAAATATTAAGGTTATCTAAGAAACTTATAAAGACACACAACATAACGAGTATTGTTAATTATTTTAAGGTATAAAGTATTTGGTGATACTATTAGAAGCAAATGGGATATGAAAAAAAACTATGGTTACAGTTATTCTAATCAGAATATAGTGTGATTTTATCAAGCAAAAATAGAGGGAATAATGTTTTATGCTTAACTTTTGTAATGAAGTTAACATTTAATAGTGTAATTTATAAAAATAGCTCAAGGGTTCTATTTTTTCAAAAGATTTATTTTTTGACTTTCAGATTACAAAGCACCATAATTTATTTGAATTTACTAATTTGTATTGTATAAAAATATAATATTGATTTTTTAATAATATTTTATTCTATATACAATAAAATATTTGTATGAAGAGATTATTTTTGTTCACAAATTATCTTTTATATAAGAGCACATTAATATTAAAAAAATGATTTAATATTAATATTATAAGGAAATAAAATCGATTTTTATTTACGTAAATATTATTGAATAATTAAACAAACAAATAAAAATTTTGAAACAAATAAATGAGAATAATATATTGTTAACATTTTGTTGAAAAATAGATGATATTTTAGAGAAATAATATCATCCTCAAAAATATTAACCAAAAGGTAATGGAAAACGATGCCAAGTCAAATGTCAAAAAAAAAAGAATTGAACATTGTTGGTCTTGGACATTGAATAATTGAGTCATTATTTCTACATCCACACAAAATTACATTCTCAAGTCATTGAATTTTTTTTTAATGATCATGTCATTTTCTTTCATAAGAAGAAAAAAATTCTCAAAACATTTAGTTTCAAATAAAAATAATATTTACCACTAGAACAAATATTGTATGTTACCAGAATTATTATAAATATAATGTTTGAAGATATTGTGTGTATGTGAAGTGTGAAGACATATATACCACACACAAATATTTTTGTATATGAGATATATCTTCACATATTATATATAATGAATGAAGACATATATCATATAGTGTATGTATGTGTGTGAAGATAAACACATATATACACACATGTCTTTGTTTATGTATGTATGTATGTATGTATGTGAAGACGTGATTTTTAAGAGTAATTATAATTAATGTTGGTGTGGACCAAATCATTATTTAACTTGAGAATAAAAAATAGAAACCATATCAGAATTTGCTTGAAATAAGAGTAAATAAAAATAATAATTAAAATGGAAATTATTTATCACAAAACTAAGATTCAAAGAGGAAAGAAAAATCTTAAAGATGATTATGAGATACCTCTAATAAAATATTATCCAAGTATAAGGATGAAGGATAGAAATGTCAGATCTTTGCAAAAATATACAAACATAATAAGAAATATAGTTATGTATCAGCAAAAAATTAAATAAAAAATAAACAATGTGATAGAAATAGAGCAAGAATAATAGGCAAACACCCTCCATGCTCAAGACACAATGTTTTCTAATGTAGAAAGCATTAATATTATCAAATGAAAAATAAATAATAACAGTTAACCTATTTCCTCTTTAACTTATTAACTCAATTCCAACTTCCTAACTCAATTTTAAATTTTATCTTAACATGGTTAACTACCTCAAGAACCTTGATAGTTTGAGAAGCTAATGAATATTCATTTTTTTAAAAATACAAAACATATAATTTCTCTTAAATTACAGTTAAAATAGTAAAAAAAAGTGCAAGCAGTGCAATACCTTTGGTTAGACAAAATATTCATTTTTTATTAATTGAAAAAACCTTATATAATTAGTAAATTATTTTCATCAAAGAAGAAAAAATATTTCTTTTTTCCAATTTTTTTTGGTGAAACTTAAGAAATAACATATGATGAATTATAACTAAATAGTCATAACTTTGAAAGGATAAAATATTACTATTGACCAAATTTCACCATATGTTAAATTAGGTTAGCCCCCTTGCATTTCAAACTTTTCATAAGGCCTTTTAGGTTTGAATATGGTCACCAAGGTCCTAAATGAGGTTAAATCATAGTTTGAGAGTCACTAAATATGTTTTACACTATGGTCACATTTGTTCATTTTATCAATGTCATTTTATGCTACCTTTTAGCCATTTTAATGAATTGCACAATTTTCCATGAAAAGACAAATGTTTAAATATTTAATCTAATGTATTAATTATCATAGAATGTTAGTTCAAGAGGCTTTGAACTTGGAAATTTGTAGATTCAACTTAGAAAGAAGGAAATCATCTACAAAAGGTTAGTTTCAGATAGTTGTACAGATAGAGGTGACTCTTATAGCATGTGTGAAGGCTTTCAGGAAGTGTCTTGAGATCTCCATAGGACATTTATAGGTTTAGGTGGCTTTAGAAGATCAAAAATTATCCAAAACTAATTTCTATCTCCTATCTCTCTCACAGATAGGTTAAGAAGGGTCAACGGCTATCACTTGGTACGGAAAGGTGAAGAAGAGTTAGAGTAAGTGCACTTGGTGGATGTTAGGGGTCCTTGTATAATTCCATTCTATGGCCATAGTTTTAGGACGATGGTCTGTATTGTATGAATATTCACTAAGATTTTTAGAACCTCTAAACTACTTATGCAATCCCAATGGCTCAGTTTTCCCATCTAATTACATTGGTCTATGTGAACCAAGTGGTGTTTGTAGACGTTTAGAGCATGTTCATCCTTTTCATGTTAATTTCAAATATTTGGCATGTGTATTCATAGAAGGATAGGCATTATCACTCTCTTGTGCTAGAACTGAACATTGTTGAGAGATGTGAATAGTGTTTTATTATTTGTAGAGTTTCTTCTCCTATAAGTGACTTTAGTTCAAAGGTAATACATTGGTTTTCACCCCCTCAAAACATGGATTGTTCATATTGTCCATTGAATTACCTAGAGGTTTATTAAGATAGGGTTCTAAGACACTAAATAAAGACTAATTAGAGCCTTAATGTGCATAGTCACCTACAGTTACATGTAGGTATTTATGGAGAATTATAGTACTATCCAAAACCTAAGAGATAGGTTGTGTAAAATTTCAAGACTTGAATGGAGTTCTCAAGTCAATCAAGGTTCATTAACACAGTCAAGATCCCCTCAAGCAATGCCTGTAGTTATTCAAGTTGAATTAAGTTGAAAATGGGATGATTTACCTTAACTTCTCTGAAAATAATTTTACTCATACACAATGTCATGTTTTTTTGGAAGTTTATGAGGTCTGTGTAAGCCTAATGGATTTATTCTTGTAACCTAGGCCTAAAGGTAGAATTTGAACATGAGAAGAGGTTGTCAAGTTAAGAGAAGATTATGGTGAGTGGGGTTTCAAATTAGTCAAGTATCTACTGGAAGTAATCAGTGAAATGAAGTGTTAAGAATCCACATTAACCTGTAACTTACAAGTGACTTATAGCATGTTGATGGTGAGGGATGATAACATGATCTTATGGAAAAAATGGATACATTCAGGTTTGAGATTGCTCTAGTGAATTAAGAGAAACCAAAAGAGTGAAGTAAAGTACTCAAACATGAATCAACACCTATAATAACCTCTTAAATTTCCTAATAAGCACATACAGTCTGACTCATACCAAGACTAGTCTCATGCTAATGAAAAATGCAATCTTGGTTGGTAGACACAAGCATAAGGTGGATGATCACGTAAGAAATCACTTTCATAGTAATAATAACAAAAAATCATGAGATTTTCAGAGGGAAAGAAGCAATAAAATATTGAACTAAACTGGTTTTTTGAATCTCATACTCAGTCAACTAAAATCCTGCATATAGTCATAAACCTGAAAGCTAGTTTGGAGAGTTTGAAGATTTGAGGGATCTTAAATCATATTAATGGCTTTAAATTTGGTAAAAAGTGTCATCATAACATTATAAATACCTCCATGATGTCATTTTTATCAAAATAATATGGGAAGTGTTCTATGTTTTATCTCAGACCCGAGGCATTCCATAAGCAAGCCAACCTACAAACCTAGTACATGGGTGGTCAAAGGATGGATGGCAGGGCCAAGAGTGACTATATAATTATGTATAAGATTTAATTCAAGATGAAAAAGTGTTTAAAAGAACCTAAATCCACTAGGAACACTCATAGGTGGTCATATGCTTTGAACACAGTATATGCGTATTAGGCTTATAACTAGGCATGAACCCTCATGGATTCTAATGTCATTCATATGACCATATGATCTTCTCAAGCAATTTGAGATCCTTTATATGAAAATTTAGGATTTATTGGATCCATTGGTTTGTAGATAACAACTCAAAATTGGTCATTTTAGCCTAATTTTCTCTTAGGGGTGTCCAAAATGCATAGTAAAAACTTGAGAAACATTTTCTTTCACTCATATTTGTACATAAAATGTGCATGGGATCTCAAGAACTTAGGGATAGTTGATGGAGGTCTTGAACTTGAAACCAATGGCATTTTTTTGAGGGTTAAGGGAATAACCTTTATAAATCATTGTTAACAACCTAAATGACCTAAAACCCTACTAAAACCCTCAAAAGAACCCGATGAGAAAGATATGGTGATAAATTAATCCATAAGTGGTCAATTGACCTGAAATATGACTTTTACCTACTTGGCACTCTCTTAGGCTCCATACCACTCATTTGTTCCATACTGTCACTTGTATGGATGAGTCAAATTCTTTGTTTTCTATAATATTTAAGTTGAATTGAAGGTACATAAGGGAATAGATAGGTTAAAATAATTGTGGGAGGTGTGTAGAGATTTATTATAATTCCTCATACCCAATTCTCATCATAATAATGCATGAAAACCCATATGCTAATCTAGTTGTTTCAATCAGTCTTGAATAAAATAGTGAGCAAGAAGATGACTATTAAATTGGATATGAGGAGTGTGATATTGAGTTTTATTGAATTTTATTTGATATACCATAGTATAAATAATTTTTTAATAGGTGTCACACATCTCCTTGAGTGTGTGCAAGTCACCCAAGCAACAAGTTTGAGACTCAGGCCTAGAGGGCTAATAAGTGACTACAAAAAATTGAATGGCAAGTGGTAAAGAGAAGGCCATTAGTTGAGGGATGTATGACTTCACAGATATTGTTCCTACCTTATCAAATTAGGGTACACATGTTTTAATGACTTCGAAGATATTTTAAGATAAGTTTGTGGATTCCTCATCAAAGAAGTAGTTTCAATAAGGCTAATGAAAAGTCCCTATGCCAACTTGAGGAAAATGTCATACTTTAGATAGACAGTTTTCCAAAACAACTTCATGACCTATCTTAAAATTCTTTCAATTTCATTGGAACTATTTTTCTAGACTTGACACTTGGTATAGTGACTCTTCAACATCACTCTTTCTCTCTCCTCTCCTATGCTCTATATATTAAAGCCATGTTAGCATTGTAAAGAATATATGATTGGTATGGTGAAGCCCTGCTAGTTTTGACATTTTGTTTTTCCTTTGAATAAAGTATTCTCAAGCTAGTTTATTAATTGAAATTCTTGCCTAAGTATGTCAAGTAGTCCATTTGGATAACAAGTGATAAATGTTTTCTCCTTGCTTCCATTCTGCTCTTGTATGCATTGTGTGAATAATACATTTCTTTGAACATGTCTCATTTAGTGTATATGTTTTTTAAGTGTATTTTAAAGTGTGAGAGAGATTAGTAGTGTCTAAGATCAGACCTCCTAGTTATCCAAATTTATAATTTCATGGCAATCTGCCTCCATGTAGAAACACTTATGGTAGAAAAACCTTTGAGTTGAGATCAATTTTAACAGTATGTCTTCTTAGTGTAAATGCAAGTATGTTTGTGGATTTATCTTTGGTGTATCACATCCATTTTATAGGTTAATTTTATGTTTACTTCTTCCCTTTTCACCCCTAACAAGTGATTATTCTAGTGTAGTGTGTTAGCTTAAAACATAGATAAAGGGAGATAGCCCTTCAACCTAGAGGTTTACCCTTGTTATAGACAACCCATAGGTCTAAGGGTAATCCCATATTTAACCAAATTTAGAGAGGTTTGAAAAACCTTCTCCTTATGGTGAAAAATTTGGTCATAATAGTTCTAGCACACCTAGTGTGACTAAGGTCCAAAAGAATGGAATAATTTTTTTTTGTGCTCTTCTACCTATCCACTTTTGGAAGCATTCAAAAAACACCAATGGTGACTCCAAATACAATCAGTTGTTTATAATTAGCCTAGGTACTTATTAAGAAAATATTTTGATCATATCTTGTGTTTCATTTGACTAATGAATTTGATATGGATGGATATAATGAGAGTTCCTATTATACACCTCCCTATCAGCCTTGTCATAACCCATACTAAGTTTCTCAACATCCCTATCAATATTTTTATCATCCCTAAGAGCCATGGAAGCCTTATGGTCAGCCTATTCCTTCTCCATATGATCATAATGTTGTTGATAATCCTTATAAAGAAGCCTATTAATAAATTTGTCATGAAGAAGAAGATGTGATTAAGACTCTTGAAGAAGAAGTTCAAGCTCTTAAGAGGCATCTTATTGGAGGCAATCTTCCTCAAGCTATACCTATCCTTCCTCAAAAGTCCTCGTATGTTCCATATCTATTTTCTTATGCTCCTTATGAAATAATTCACTATCCTCAAGAAGATCCTCCAAGAGAACCAATCCAATCCTCAAAAGAGCCTACTAGCTTCAAAGTTCCAACTTTAAACCAAGTAGTGAAGTCTTGGGGAAAAAAAGATGAAGAAAGTAAGGACCAAAAAGTTGATGTCAAGAAAGAAAACCTTGTATTTTTTCAAGCCCCATTTCCATCTCCCCTAGAATATATAGCTTTTCCCTCATGGAAGTATATCGAAGAAGATTTTTAATGTAAAAAAGAGGCCTAAGTTGAGAAGGTGAAAGATAAATTTGTAGATATTGAAGAGCCTCTATAAGGATATGAGAAAGGTGGGGTGATTTTTGAATAAAATGAAATGTATATATCCCAATTGAACCTTCTTTTGCTTCAATAATTCCTTCAAGAATATCCCATTTCCAAATCCCAAAATTGCAAGAGTACTCCTTCCATCCTCATGCCCATTAATGAAACATCCACCACACCTCATACTCCATCTCCAACCCATGAAATTGTTCATCACCATCCTACCTCATCCCTTCTTAAAGGATAACCCATCTTATGGGATATTAGTGAAGAAGATCAAGCCAAAGTTGCAGTTGACTAAGAAGATAAATCAGGTGTCTATGATGAAGAGTTCACTATAGGGACTCCCCTTAGTGAAGACAAGTACAAGTTAACCTTATTTAATGAAGAAAAGAAAGATCTAGATCATGTTACAACTATTCATAAGGAGCTTTATCAAGACATAAGAAAGGAGGTGTTTTAGAAAGACATCATAATGGCTGAGTTGGTTAAGATTCATGAATATGGTCAAGAGGATGAGTTTGAAGACGTTGTGGTTATTAAGGAGAATGAAGACAAAGATGATTGGCAAAAAAATATTCAGCTCCTAAAAGAGCTTGAAGGTTTTTTCAAGGTTGAATATCACGTTCACAAAGAGATTGTTTAAGATGTATTCATTGAGGATAATGATGAGGATTGGGTTAAGTATGCTAAGCTCCTTGAAGAGATTTAGGATCTTGTAGTAGTTGATGAAAAGTCTAATGCCATCCAAATGCCATGGAGATCAAAAAATCATGTTTGAATGAAGCATCATTGGAATTTTTAGCTAAGGAGTCTCATGAGAAGATTGAGATTATTGAGTCACAAAAATAATTCACTCTCATAGGTGATATGTTTTTAGTTATTGTTATTGCATTGGAGGTCATGCCGAGAGGATTGAAAAATATGAAGAAGTTGAAGACACCAAGAACAAGATTCAAAGGAAAATTTGCTTCATGTCCTTTTTCATCTCATAGAGCAAGATATGGCATAAAATTCACCTTTGGTCTAGGAGGAATAAGTTATCTTTGGGTTAGTTGTTCATAGCTAGTTGTTTTTTGTTCTTGTCATGTTTTCCCTAAGTGCTTAGAGAGTACAAGTGTGTGTCTTGGTGTCTTTTTTTGTGTGTTTGTTGTCTATTCAAAGGCATATCAATGTCAATTCTAGCATATGGGTGACTCCATTACCCAAGGACAGGAGAAGGTAGTTGGTCCTTAGCATAACACATATGTTACCCCCTATAAATCACCAAAATATTGACCAAATTTCATCATAGGTCAAATTAGGTCAACCCCCTTGCATTTTTAAACTGTTCATAAGGCTTTATAGGCTTGAATATGGTCACCAAGATCCTAAATGAGGTTATTTCATATTTTTAGGGTCACTAAATATGTTTTAAATCTTGGTCACATTTGTCCATTTTCTTAATGTCATTTTATGCCACTTTTTGGCCATTTTAATGAATTATATGGTTTTCCACAAAAGGAAAAATGTTCCAGGATGTAATCTAATGTACTACATTTAGAGAATGTTAAAAAGAGGCTTTGATATTGAAAATTTGTAAGTTCAATGTAGAAATAAGGAGATCATCTGCAAAAGGTTAGTTTTAGATAGTTTTACGGACTAAGGTGAATCATATGACATGTGTGAAGGCTTCAAAGAAGTATCTTGAGACCCCCATAGGACATTTTTAGGCTCAGATAGCTTCAACTCATCTAAAAGTTTCCATAACCAATTTATCTCTCTTATCACTCTCTTGGACAAGTGAAGAAGGGTCAACAATTTTCAGTTGGTGCAGACAGGAGAAGAAGGGTTAGAGTGAGTGCTAAGACACTAAGTAAAGACTAACCAATTCCCTATTTTTCATAGTCACCTATAGTCACCTGTAGGTATATATAGAGAATTGAAGGACTATCCAAAACCTAAGATATTGGTTGTGTACAATTTCTAGACTTGAATGGTTTTTTCAAGGCATTCAAGGTTCATCAATACAGTCAAGACCCTCTCACGCAACACCTATATTCAATAAAGATGAAGAAATTTTCAAATGGGATGATTTACCTTGAATTTTCTAAAAAGGATTCTGTTCATACATAATGTCATCTGTTGGTGGAAGTTTATGAGGTCTATGTAAGCCTAATGGCTTCATTCTTGCAGCCTAGGCCTAGAGGTAGCATTTGAACATGAGAGGATGTTGTCAATTTAAGATAAGAGGATGGTGAGTAGGTTTTTAACTCAATAAAGTATCTACTAGAAATACTCAGTAAAACATAGTGTTAAGAAACCACATGAACCTGTAACTTGCAAGTGACCTACAACGTATTGATGGTGAGGGATGATATCATGGTCTCAACATAGAAATGGACACATTCAAGTTTGATATGGCTATAGTGACTTGAAGAGAACCAAAAGAATGAATTAAATTACTCAAACATTAATCAACACCTATAGGAACCTCTTAAATTTCTTAATAAGTACCTACAGTCTGATTCATACCCAGACTAGTCTCGTGTTAATGAAAGATGCAAGCTTGGTTGGTAGACATAAATGTAAGGTGGATGATCACATAATAAATGACTTTCATATTATTAATACCAAAAATTCATGATATTATTAGATATAAATAATCAATTGAACATTGAACTAAACAAGGATTTTGAACTTCATACTCAGTCCACTAAAATCTTGCACACAGTCATAGACCTAGAAGCTAGTTTGGAGAGTGTGAAGGTTTGATGAATCTTGAATCATATTCAGGGCTTAAAAATTTATACATAGTGTCATAAAAAATTTATAAATACTTCCATGATCTCATTTGGATCAAACTAATATGGTAAATATTATTTGTTTTATCTCAAACCCAAGGAACTCCATAAGCAAGACAACTTGCAGACCTAGTACATGGGTGGGGAAAGGATGGATGACATAGCCAAGAATGAAAGTAGAATGATGTATAAGATTTAATTGAAGATGATTTTTTTTTAAAAATAACCTATAGCCACTAGGAAATCTCATAGGTGGTCATATGCTCAAAACATAGTATATGCCTATTAGGCTTAGAACTAGGCATGAACCTTCATGGATTCTAATCTCATTCATATGAACATATGATCTTCCAAATAAATTTGAGGGCCTTTATGGGTGAGTTGAGGATTTATTAAACCCAGTGGTTTATAGATAACAACTTAGAATTGGTCATTTTGGCCTAATTTTCTCTCAGGTGTGTCTAAAATGCATAATAAGAACTCAAGAAGAATTTTATTTCACTCATATCTATATAAAAAATGTGCATGGGATATCAATAACTTATGGATAGTTGATTAAGGTCTTGAAATTAAAACCAGTGGCAATGGTTTGATGGTTAAGGGCTTAACCTTTATGAATCATTATTAACAACCTAAATGACCTAAAACCCTCTTAAAACCCTCTCAAGAACCCAATGAGAAATGCATGGTGATAAATGAATCCATAAGTGGTAAATTGACTTTTAATATGGCTTGGACCTACTTGTCACTCTCCCAAGATCCCTACCACGCAGTTGTTCCATATTGTCATTTGTACGAATGAGTCAAACTCTCTATTTTTAATAAGATTTGAGTTGAATTGAAGGTAAAAAAAGTAATAAATAGGTTAAATTCATTATGGGAGGTGTGTAGATATGTATTATAACAAATCATATCCAATTATCACCATAATCATGCATAGAAACTCCTATACTAATCTAGTTATTGCATGCAATTTTGAATAGAATAGTGAGTAACAAGGTGACTACTAAGTTGGAGATCAGGAGTATGATATTGAGTTTTATTGAAGTATATTTGATAAACCAAAGGAAAAATAAGGTTTGAATAGGTGTCTCACATATATGCAATTAATCTCCTTTAGTGTGTGCAAGTCGCCTAAGTGACAAGTGTGAGACTGAGGCCTGGAAGGCTAATGAGTGACTACAAGAAACTGAATGGCAAGTGGTAGAGAGAATGCCATCAGTTGAGGGATGTATAATGAATTCAAAAATCTTGTTTCTACCTTCTCAAATCATGGTACACAATATTTAATGACTTTCAATAAAATTTAAAAAAACTTGGTTGATTCCTCATCAAGGAGGCAGTTTTAAGAAGGATAATGGAGTGTTTCTAAGCCAACTTGAGGAAAATGTCATAATTCAAATAGACACTTGTCCAAAACAAATTTATGACTTATTTTCTAACTCTTTATCTTGCATTATAACTATTTTTCAAGACTTTGCACTTGGCATGGTGATTCTTCAACATCATTCTTTCTCTCTCCTCTCCTATGCTCTATATATTGAAGCCATTTTGGCATTATAAAGAATCCACAATTGATATGGCAAAGCCTTACTAGTTTTGGCATCTTGGTTTTCCTTTGAATAAAATATTCCCAAGCTAGTTTATTCTATGATATTCTTTCCTAAGGATGTCAAGTAGTCCATTTGGATGATAAGTGATGAATGTTTTCTCCTTCCTTCTATTCTACTCTTTTATGCATTATGTGAGTAATACATTTCTTCTAACATGTATAATGAAGTGTATATGTTTGGTAGGTGTATTTTGAAGTGTGTGAGAGATTAACAGTGCCTAAGATCATACCTCCTAGTTATCCACCTTTTGAATTTCATGGTAATCTGCCTCCATGTAGAAACACTAATGCTAGAAGAACCTTTGAGTTGATATTAGTTTTAGTAGTTTGTCTTCTTAGTGAAAATTCAAGTATGTTTGTTGAGATATATTTGGTGTATCATCTCCATTAGTGTAAGTTAATTTTATTTTTCATTCTTCCCTTTTTACTCCCAACAAGTGATTAGTCTAACTTAGTGTGTGAGCCTAAAAGAGAGATCAAGGGAGCTAGCCCTTCAACCTAGAGGCTTACCCCTGCTATAGACAACTCACAGGTCTAGGGGTAATCCCATGTTTAACCAAATTTGGAGAGGTAAGAACAACCTTCTCCTAGGATACAAAATTTGGTTATAATAATTACCACTCTATAAAAATTAAATAAATTGATCATCTTACTCTTATAATTTTATGTATACAGATATATTAAAATAATTAAATTATGCCAATATAAAAAAATTGGGATCTTTAATATTGCTTTGAAATGGCTTTGGCATAGAAAAAATATATTTATTATAATTTTTAATTTTTATATCCATTTATTTTGATACATATATAAAATTACATCTTTTTTGAAATGTGAGAGAAACTATTAAAATGTATTGGCAATGCTTAAGTTGGTTGTTCATCATAGTAAAACAATAGTTAATAGTTGAGAAACAAGTTCAAATTAAAAATATTTGATTTATTCATTTTATAAATCAATCCCCTTATTATAAAAATTTAAAAACCTTATCTCAGTGTAGACTATCATCCAACTTGGGATGTATTTACAAGGTTTCATTTTAGAAACAAATTAATTTACACACTAATTATTACGTTTGATGAAAGAATGTTTTCCAAAATTTTAAGATAGATAAATGTTGTCATTCCAACATTAAACTATATAAAATGACATCTTAAATTGTAAAGTATGCCCATAACTATATTAAAAATGGTTGTTAAACATAGTAAAAAAAACATCAATTACATATTTACAAACACACAAAAATAAAAAGGCATTCTAATAGTAAACAACATGAAACATGTTAAAAGTATAAGCAATGTCTAATAAAAAAACTATGAAGCCATGATTTATTGTGAATATTCTAGGAGCATTACACCATCAAGTTTTGTAAAATAGTAATGAATGTTATTTTTAATAAGTTTATCACACTAACAAATAAATATTTATAAATATAATCTTATAAAATATGAATAATTTTTAAAAATAATTAATTTTTAAAAAATATGAATATTCGAGTAAATATTAATTTTAAAGATATATAAATTATGACATTTAATAATAAAAAATGATATTTAGATAATAAAAAATAAATTAAAAATAATGAAATAACAAAATGTAATAAAATAAATCCATATTTTATTGCAAACATACAAAATGATATTTTAAGCCATAACATTATTTTACAATTTATTTTTCTAAACAATGTCATATTATAAATCTATCACTGGATACTATATCCAAAGGTATCTAAAATTCAATCATAATTAAAAAAAATAAAAATAATGTCATTCTAATATTGAATAATATAAAGCATCATCATGAATTTTCAAGCATGACTATATTTATATTACTAATTATTTTTAAGCATAAAAATGTGATATCTATTATACGATTTCAAGTACGTCAAAAAAAAAAGTTATTACAATACTAAGTAATTAAAAAAAGATTTTAAGCCATAATATTATCATAAAAATGGCATTCCATACAAAATTTATCATTTGTTACAAACATTTTATATACATTACTCTAAAATATTTTAAAATTTTATCATATATTTTGTTTAAAAAATTAAAAAAAATCAAAATTTACAAATAAATATTAAATCTAAAAATATATAATATTTAACCTCTATTAAAATAAATTAATAAATCAAAAATTATAAAAATATAAATTCAAATAATAACCAATCCACACTTTATTGTAAATAATACAAAACAATATTTTAATGCATGATATTATCTTATACTTACTATTGTTAAATTTGAACAACCATTTACTTTTTAAACAATTTTATGTTATAAAACATAACATCAAAATTCATAACTTATGAATTATAATATGAAAAGTAACTTATCAAAAGTAATAACTTTGCAATCAATTTGTTTTTTTTTTTGGTTGGGGGGGTTGTGCGTAAATTTAATAAATATTATAAATAGTAAATTATTTTTATTTTTTATAAACTAATTGTAACTTAAAATAAATATATAAAATACACTTAAGAAATAATTATATTTAATAAACTAATATATTTTCATAAAAAAATATTTATTAAATGATATAATGAATTATATATTGAGGTGGCTCATCCCCAGTATACATTTAACGAGTTCCCAAACTCAAACCTAACTAAATAAGAAATACATACCAAAAAAATAAATCAAATATTAAATTTCTAATATTTCTCTAATTCAAATATCACAAATCTAGAAAAACATGAAAAAAAAAAGAAATGTAATGAAAATAAATTTTAAAAACAAACTTACATTCTTATATCACAATTAAAAAAAGGCAAAGCAGAGATGAAAAATAAAATTTCTAGTACAATAAAATGTTTTTCATAAACACAAACCAAATAAATATGTTATCTTGGATTACAAGTTTTTATCAATAGAGACATTAAAACAAATATTAAATTTCCTCTTAGAAATGAATATCCCATATATAAGTTTTGACTATTCATACTACCTCAATATAGCTTTTTTAAAAAATTATAAGAAAAAAAAAATCATATACATGCAAACCAAAATAAATGTTATATATTTGGAGGTTCAAATAACTTTACTAGCTGAATAAAATATTAAAAAAATTCTTAGGAATTAATATCAAATATTTAGACTTTAACTACTGAAATCACTAGGGACATGTAATGAAAACCAACTCAAACAATGGACCCACGTCACTATATTACAATAAACTAAATAAGCAGACATGAAAAATAAAATTATTAGCACAAGAATATATTTTGGATACGAACAAACTAATTCAATCTTCTTTCATAGACTGCAACATTTTACTAGTAAAATCATTCAAACCAATTTTTAAATTCTTCTCATAAATTAAAATAATGAAGTAGCACAAAAAGATGCTTTTCATATATAAAAACCAAAATAAAAATTAAATATTTTTATGTATAAAGATCTCTACTAATTCAAGAAGGCCCATATCCAACTCAATCCAGTTTCTCAAACTATAATTTCTTAAAAATAGAGGTATTCAATGCAATATTACACTTCCTCTCACAAATTGATCTCACATATAATATTTGTGTATTGATACCACTAACATAAAAAAATCATAAATAAAAATAAAGTGATATTCACTAAAAACTAGTTCAAAAGGAAGGCACATCTTTGTATCACAAGAAAAGAGCAAAGCAAACATAGAAAATAAGCTTACTAGCACTGCAAAACTGTTTTTGTATGTACAAACCAATTAAATATGTTAATTTCAACTATAAATTTTTTACAATGAAGGCATCTAAACAATTATTAAACAACTTGTTTGAAATTAAAAGTGGAAAACAAAAAAAAGAAAAAATTTCATATGCACAAACCAAAACAAGAGCTAAATAATTGTAGGCACAATGAAATCTACCAATTCAAGAAGACCCGAATCCAACTCAATCTTCTTTCTAGAAGTACAAGGTTTCACCAACATAGGTATTCAATGAAATATTACACTTCCTCTCACATATTGATATGTTATATATAAGTTCATACTATTGATACCACTAGTGAAAAAAATCCCTTAAGTAAAAAAACCCTAATATGCACTCAAAAGTGGCTTTAAACATCTCTATTTTTCCATTTCAATTTTTGGGATGTTTGGAATTTCGTGATCATCGATAGAGAATATGAATTGATTACATAGATGAGGAAGGTTTCAAAAAGAGTAATAGGGGCTACTTGGATTCTACTGTTGAAATAAAGCAGACCATAATTTCCTCTATTAGATCCTATGCATTGGCTCTATCCAAATCACACTCCAATTTTTCTTTAGTCAATACCTATCTCGGTAGTTCAGAGGTGAAGTCTTCAAAGAAGTGGTGTATTTTTACTGACTACAAGAATTTTAGGTACCCTTACCACGAAGGTGGGGATTTTTTAAAGTCTTTGTTAATGTAAGTTATTTATTTTCCTTTGACTAGGTTTATTCCTATAGTCATGTGTTTATTCCTACACTTGATTTAGCTTGCTTAGATGTATTTTTGTCATAGGATTTACTCTTTTATTATTTCATCATAGGGATTACTCTTTGATTATTCTATCATAAGATTTATATGCCTATTCTAGGTCCTTTGTGAAAGATTTATTACCTTTATCTCCAATTTATACATCTCTTACTGAGCTATTCTACATGGAGTGTTGGATATTTGCTCAAACTCTCTTTAGTAGTATTCTCATGTTTTTTTATTTCATTCAACTTATAATTGTGTCTTGAATTTTCTTGAATTGTGTTTTCACTTGAACCTATTCATCTGGGTGATCCAGAGGTCTTGGCATCCACTTCTATATGGTATTAAAGTCCCAATCTAGTTTGTTATGCTACTAGCTTATTTTAAAATCTTGTGTTTTATTGTGTTAGTTACATCATGGATTGTTCAGGCTTCTTATGTGTTTTTTTATCTTGTTTCTTTCTTGATTATTAAGTGCATGTCATTTTCTCTCTCATTGGGACTCCATCACACAACACAATGTAATCTCCTAGTCTCACATGCCCTGTTGAAAGATTTTGATCCTTTCTAGTCACTCATGCATTGGGTTTAGATCTATGAGGGGTGTTAAATTGATGCATAATCTCTATTTTTAAAGGGCCATGATTGTTTTAAATTATCTCTCTTCATGGAGTTATGTTTTGTTTTGATCCATCCCAACTCAAGAATTTGCATGTTGGTTCCTTGGGTTAGAGTGAGAGGAGACTGGTAAAGGCAAAAATTAGTTCCTACGTATGGGTAAATGGATAAGGTATATCTATGGAGTAAACATGGAACATACATCTATCTATGGAACCCTTGTAAGTTGAATAAAATCACCTTCATGTTTCCATCCAATATTTCACCATCATATATTGCTTGTGGTCTTCCAAATCCTACTGGTCTTGGATATATGTAGCCAAAACTTGCTCCTCAAACCATTCATGGGTTTATACTTTGTTAGTGGTTTGGCATTTTTAAAACAAGTCAAAGTTAAAAAAAATAAAAAAAATGTCATGAATGTTTTTTTAAAACATACATTATGATTAAAGTGGGATTTTGATTATAAAGTCCACCTTTTATTATGTCTATGGTGGGGTTCATTGTGGTTAATAGAGAAAATTTTGATTTTAAATCCTAAGTGGTGGACAAATTAATGGTGGTGGAGGCATTTTGTTATGAAATAAGTAGGGTGAAATTATAAAGGTGGTTGATATTGATATTGTGAGGAGATTTTATTTGGGGGATCTTATTAATGGTGGATGGAGTGTTATTTATTATTATTTTTTATATAAAAACAATATTTTCTAAGGAGACATAAGGAGATATTGTAAAAGCTGATTTACTTGGTCATATACCTCTTTTTCTACTTGTCGAAGATGGAGGGTGAGGTCTCTTTTGGTAGGTGGGTAAAGACCTTCACAAACAAACCAAACTTTTTTTTCCTTTTCTTTTTGCTTATTTGTTACTCCTTGCTTGATTTCTCACTTGTACTTCTCACGGAGGCATTCTCAGTGGTAACTAATGTCTATTTGTAGGAGGTATTTTTGGATTAAAATGATGAAATATGGGAAATTACAATGGCCACACAAGCTCCAAATTATGTTTGGCATCGAGGGTGCTACCCCTCAAGCTTGCCCTATATCGTGACAAGTAATGCATCAAGGGCTCTACCTTTTGACCTAATTAAGGGTTGTCACCTCTATATCCTCATGTCATGGCCCCTTACTTATTACTTCCAATGTATTTTCTTCCACTAGAGGGTAAGGTCTAATTTGACAGGCAGTTAGGTCCCCTCACAACAATATTTTATATGTCTTGTTGATATTTTCACATAGATGCATTATCAATGGAGCTTGATGACCTCATGTTTCACATTTTTTATTTTTCATATGTTAACTAAAATGATATCTCATTCTCATGGACACATTGTTAGTAGAGCATGACATCAATTTTTTGAGACATGCATTAGCATGTATGCACTATTTGCTCTTACCTATTTGGACATATTGTCAGTTGAGTCTGACATCCATACATTTTAGAGTGTTGTGTTACTTGTAAACATGGGGGAGTCATTTTTTATTATCTTCAAGAGGTTTTTTTGAGCCCTATTTTCTCTCTTGTATTCACACTCAGTTTTTTACAACTCATGTGCCACTTTAGTGAGCACTGCAATGATTGATCTTGCATTCTTAGACACATAGTTAGCTAAGCCTAACATCCATTTATTGAGTGTACATTATCACTTGTGAAGTGTTTTTTCATTGCACTTATTTGGTGTCTTCTCTAGATCATGTCGACTCTACTTGAGAGATACCAACTGATGAGGAGAGTTGATTCTACACTAGTGGTTATTTTTAGAAAGGAAAACTATGCTTCTTGGTGTGCTTACATAAAACACTTACTCACAATAAATAATCATACTCCATTACTATATGGATAGATTCCTACCCCTTTTAAATGGGTTCAATAAAATACTTTGGCTAACACTTATGACTAGGTTCTTAGTACCTTATTGTTACATGCTTCCATGGATATTTTTTTCCATGTGGAACATACAACATGTCCCTACACTATTTGGAGCATCCTACAATCTCTTTTTAGAGATCTTGATGAGATCTATATCACTTCTCCTCCTACTCTTCCTATCATCTCTTGAGAGAGTATTATACTCCCTCCTCCTGTTGTTAATTGTGATGACACATTCATAGTGGATTATGATCTTCCTTCTCTTGAGTGACCACTAAAGGATGATATTTTGATCGACTTAGCTATCCCATTATATATTCTACTACCATCCCTATTCAGGATGTTGCTCTTCTAGATCATTCACTATCTTGTAATTCATAGGAGTCTACTATTTCTAGTGTGAGTACACACATTTAGTGCTTCAATGACTCGTATGTTCCTATGGATATATCAAAGATCTATGTACTTCATCTATAGTATCTTCTTCAATTTTGACAATTGTTGAGCCAGGCTCTCATCTTCACATGGGCATTGTTCTGATGAATGTTCCATGTCCTTCTGATAGAATAAATTTAGTGGAATTACATCTAATTCTTGTGCATGATCTTGCCACACCTTATTTTTGGACCTCTTTAAGATATCTTCTTACTACTACCTTCATCCTCCTTTGTGTAATGGGCATACTTTTAATACATCTCTCGTTATTCCTTTGGCAAAAGGAATAAACATTCTTTAATGCAAATGGAGCTTCTAAAGTCTTCAAGGAGAGGATCTTGTTATTAGCATTGGTCATCTTACGAGATATAGTTAGATTATAAACTACTTCAGCATCATTTTTAGGGGGGATTATATATCTCTCTTATCATTTTCTCTCTTTTGGGGGGAGCGTTTTTGTACGGGTTTTCTCCTTTTCTCCACTTTATGAGAGTTGCTTTGTACATGGGTACCTCATCATGCCTTGTTATTAGGACCCATTTCCTCTACCCACCTAAGTTATATTTAAGGGTATTTATTGTCCTTTTATTAGGTTTATTCCTACACTCATGTGTATATTCCTACACTTGAGTTAACTTACTTAAGCTTATTTCTATCATAGGAGTTACTCTTTCATTATATCATCATAAGAGTTACTCTTTGATTATTTTTGTCAGATAAGTTACATGCTTATTCTAGGCCCCTTGTGGAGGAGTTACTACCTTTCTATCCTATTTTTACATCTCTCGGTGAGCTATTCTACATGGAATGTTGGATATTTGCTCAAACTCTCTTTTGCATTTTTATCCTATTTTTTTTTTATTTCATTCAACTTATAGTTGTGTTATGCACTTGCTTAACTTGTGATTTCACTTGAACCTACCCATCTGCTTAATCCAAAGGTTTTAGAGTCCACTCTAATAGTATTTTTTTTCATTTGTTCTTTTTTTATTTTCCCTCCATGATTAGATCGTATAGGTTTTTTAGGCTCTCCCATATGCATCTATGGGAGATAGTGTCACTATTACTACCTCCCAAGCTCTAATTTCTCACCCTTATTCAAATTTCCTACTTGGGGATCATGTCTCTATGTTATTCTCAAAATGAGACTCCAAAGATGGAAATCTCTGACCCTTCTATTCATGAAATGGAGCTTGATATTGGCAACAAATCCTTGTTTGGTAAATGTGTGGGATTTCATCTCTCGTTAGTCGATCTCTCAAACAAGGCCTTGACTATTTGGATCTTTGTTACTACTCCATTTTATTTACTCAGCTCTGGTTTCTTCCAAGTGGTCTTCGAATGCTCTGCAAACAAGGACAATGTTTCTCATCATGACCATGGTTTTTTGGTAACTTTTATTTCTTTTTCTACCCATGGTTGCCCTTTTTTGACATAGTTAAGATGTAACGCTTGGTTGTCCCTCTTTAAATCAAATTGTATAATATTTTTCCTAGCATTTGATGAAGATTCTTTGGGAAGCATATCTATGAGAATGTGTTGTTATTGATATATTCAAACCTATCTTTCAAATTCAGTAAATTTGATCTCTTCCCAAGGCAATTTGACTCACTTTCTCAACTACGAAGGTCTTCCTTTTAGATACTTTCATTTTAATATCCTTGGGCATTGTGCAACTATGTGTTCATCTAAGTCCTATTTAGTCACCCCATCTCATTCTCAATTGGTTTTGAGGAAGAAGGATGGGTCCCCTAATCAAGTTTTCTATTGGCATAATCATGGAAAGTTATTCCATCAGCCACTTTCCTCCCCTCATCTTTCATCACCTAGGGATCTTACAGGCCCCACTTAGTAGGTGGATCCTTTAAAGGATGTGGTTGTTCCTTTGTTGCTCCTATTTCTCTCTAGTCTGTTGAGATAGTCTCTTCCCCTTCTTGACTCAAATATGTGAGACCAAAAGCTAATTTGGGCTCAACAACGAAAAATAAAGGGAGAAGATCAGAGGTAGAAAAGTTAAGATTGGAAGCAAAAGAATTGGTGAAAAAATATTCTTAATGGACGATGGAAGACCTCCTTTCTAGACAAGGGAGAAGATTGACTTCTACACACAATTAACTTTTTTACCCCTTGCTTTGGTCACTCTGATATTTGGCAGGTTGTGAATCCATTTAATCTTTTCTCTTTATTTTGGTATGTTTATTACCTTTTCACCACTCTTTCGTTGACATGCAGCGGTGTTGTTTCTATGATTTTTCTCCTACAGTTTAAGTGTCTCTCATATGATTGAGGTTTCCTTTTTATACCGGTAGTATTTATTTAGTCCTCTCTGATTTTTTGACGACTCTGATTTTTTGGGGGTCTAAATTTCCTATTTATATTCCAAAACCAGTTCATAACTCCAATCAAAACATTTACTTTCATCATTTTTTTAAAAATCACATAAACTTTACACCATAATATGTATTTAATTAAAAAAAAAATGTAGGCCCATGAACATACAAACTTTTAAAACAAGTTAATTTTAAAATTGCCTTAATAGAGCACTAAACTCGTAGCCCACTTTCATAATAAAATCCCCTTTGATGTTAACTTCACTTTCATGGAAAAAAACACTCGTTGATGTTAACTTCGAAGCATATTAAATGATTAAAACCTTCGCACTATAAAGCCAACAGGATATACACACATAAAATGTCCAACAGGATATACACACATAAAATGTCAATTATTTTTTTAAGAGCGTGAAACATATACATCTAAAATGTCATTCAAGACGGATAAAATTGACAAGACAACTCTTGTCTTTGGATGTGTTCGGCCCGAAAAAGAAAGGACGAATGCAAAGTCAATTATCTCAAAATTGGGTATCTTTGTCTTCTCAGCTCGCCTTTATTAATAAGCCTTCACCAACCAAAATCGTTCAATACAGTGGATGAACTTGAGGTTGTATATGTCTATGTTTATATTTATATCAATAATTATTAATAATAAAGGTATTTGTATACGTTTAAGATGGGTAAGATTTGATATTATAATTTAGTGATAAAATGTAAAGTAATATATTTATAAAAATGACATATAAGTCAAGAAGAATATTTGAAAAAGTAGGAGAATATATTTTTTATTCGATAAGGTTAAATGTGTTTAGTTAGAGTTATGAGTTGGTATTGGAGTACAACTGAATGACCAGTCCGTGTCATAAACTAAAGCATTGATGAGACAAAGACACAAATAAGAATTGCGATAAAAATAAGAGGATATAAAGTAAGAAGTTGAATAGCCTTAAATAAACGTGATGTTAATTATTTTTAGTAATAAATAGCAATTGTACTTGTACGATTAATATGATGTAATGTAATTTTTTTATATATAAATAATTCAATAAATATTTTATTTTTATATTAGTTTTTTGAGAGATAAAATATGAAATGAAAATTGAATGTCATATTGATTAGACACAATTAGTTGTGTATAATTTTATATATAAATATTTTGTATTTATAATATTATATATTAGACTTTATAATATACACTATGTAAAATTGAATTTAAAAAGACAAGAATTTTAAAAATTAAGAAAAACTAAAACATTTTTTTTAGAAAAATTATAAAAACAAAGTGAAAAAATAAATAAGAATTCCATGTTATATTGATTAACTACAAATATTTTTATAAAAAAAATTGTAACTATAATTCTATATAAAAAGCTTTGCAATGTAAATTAATTCCATGTTGTATTGATTAACTACAAGTAATTGTTAACCAGGGTTGTTGGCATGTCTCTTCTTTGGTGGATTTCTTTGTTCAATGGGGGAAGGCTGTTATTGAGACCTTTTTTCTTCGAGTTGCTTGGGCTCTACGACCAACTTTCATTATTTGGCATATGTGGCTGGAGAGGAATCACAGAATTTTCCAAGATGTGCAGCTGAGTGTCCATCATTTGTGGTGGAGGATTCTTCATTCTATGGGAGAAACTACTGTGGCTAAGTGTGACATCGTTGAGGCTATGGATCCTAGAGACGTGGTATTTTGTACATGTCTTAATCTTCATCTTCAACGAGGGACTGCTTAGGCTGTTGGCCATATTATGAGTAATAGATGTTGTCATCCCCTTAGAAAAATAATTAGGGAGGGGCGTTGGTGTCCTCCTCCTCAGGGGGTGTTGAAAATCAACACGGATGGTTCCTATCATATAAATTCGGGCCATGTTGGTATTGGAGGTGTTGGGCAGACTAGTGCTGGGACTATTAAGTTTATCTTTTCTATTTATAAGGGCTGGTATACTTACAATGTGATGGAGGCTCTTGCCATTCTCTATGTTGTGGAGCGTCATTGTGCTCTCGAGTGGAGACAAATCATTTGTGAATTTGATTCTCAGTTGTTGTGATGTTGCTAAAGAGGTAGCAGCTTGAGGATGCTAGTTGGCATTTGGTTGTCATTATAAAATAGATTCTTAATCTATGTGCTTCCTTGGATTTTGTTTCTTTTTGTCATGCAGGAATTGGATGGGGTTGCAGATTGTTTGGCTAAATGGGCTTCTGAGCATCTCCATGATTGGAACATTGTGGAAAGGGGTCAATTACCCTCGAATTTATCTCAAAAGTTGTATCAATTAATGAAAGTTGATAGGGATGTGTAATGCACTGCTTTATATTGTTCTTTTCTCATATTGAATAAATTTTTACCCCTCTTTATATTTTTTTTTAAAAAAACAAGTAATTATGAACAAATATTTTTTATAAAAAAAATTGTAATTATAATTTTATATAAAAAGCTTTGTAATATAAATTATTACGAACTATAATTTATTATTCTTAAAAAATATTCATTTATGTAAATTAAAAAATATCAATAGATTTTATATGTTTATATTAAATTTAAATTTTTTTATATAGTATTCTATACATTTATATTCACATATAAAATCACAATTTATTATACAATTTTACGAGAATAATTACACTCGTTTACATAACCCTATATTATGCATATATACATATACAATTTATTAAACATACACAATGTAAATCTTTTATTTATTTGGTTTTGATATTATCCATTGGATTTGATTGTATTCAGCCAAAAAGGAAAGGAAGAATGAAAAATCACTATGCTCATCTCAAGATTGCATGTAACTGTAGTTATACAATGGATGAATTTGATTATATTTATATTTATATATAAAATTAATGACAAAAGTTATGGTATAGATTTAACCATGGTAAGATTTGGCAGACCTGTCGAAGCTAATACAATTCAGTAACAAAACGATGAAAATAAAATATACGCTATGAAGAATATTTGAAGGGATAGGAGGATAAAGGGTAAGAAGCTAAATATATTTAAATAATTGTGGTGTTTCTTATCTATAATAAGAAATAATAATTATAGTTGAATGATTAATATAATGTATTGTAATTTTATTTGTGTAAATAATTTATTTTACAATTAATTTTATTGAGAGGTAAAATATAAAAATATAAGTTAAATGTTATGTTGATTAAATATAATTAATTTTGTATAATTTTATATAAATTTATTTTGTATTTATAATATTATATATTTGATTTTACAATGTACATTATGTAAAATAGAATTTAAAAAAGTAAAAGAATCGTAGAAAATTGAGAAAGGTTAGAACAAAATTTATAGAAAGAGTTATAAAATCAAAGTGAGAAAACAAAGAAAAATATTAAGCATAATTAATTTTCAACATTTGCTTTTATATGCATATAATATTTACATACTTAAATTATTGATGTATTGTCTTATGAACTAGTTTATAACTATTAAACTATTTTTAGATTCAATTTTAAAATAAAATATTAAGGTTATTTAAGGAACTTATCAAGACACACAAGATGACAAGTATTGTTAATTATTTCAAGGTATGAAGTATTTGGAGATACTATCATGTGCAAATGGGATATTAACAAAAACTAAGGTTACAGTAATTCTAATCAGAGTATAGTGTGATGTCATCAATAAAAAATAGAGGGAATAATGGTTTATGCTCAACTTTAAAAATGAATTTAGCATTTAATAGTGTAATTTTTAAAAAAAGTTCAATAGTTTTATTTTTTTTAGGATATTTGTTTTTTGAATTTCATATTACAAAACACCATAATTTATTTGAATTTACCAATTTGTATTGTATAAAAATATGATATCAATTTCTTTATAATATTTATTTTATATACAATAAAATATTTGTACGGAAAGATTATCTTTTATTATAATTTGTCTCTTATATAAGAACATATTGATATTAAGAAACAATTTAATATTAATATTATGGGAAATAAAGCTGATTTTTATTTACATAAATGTTATTAAATAGTTATACAAATAAATGGAAAATTAAAACAAAAAAAATGAGAATAATATATTGTTAAATTTTTTTTGAATAATAAATTATATTTCAAGGGAAGAATATCAACATCAAAAATATTAACCAAAAGGTGATGGCAAATGCTATCAGGTCAAATATCCAAAAGAAAAGTATTGAACATTGTTGGTCCTAGACATTGAATAATTAAGTCACTATTTATACATCCACACAACATGATATTCTCAAGTCATTGAATTTTTTTTAATGATCATGTCATTTTCTTCCATAAAAAAAGGAAAATTCTTATTTAATTTAAAATAAAAATAGGATTTACCATTAACAAAAATATTTTATGTGGCCAATATTACTATATATATATATATATATGAAAATTATTATTTAATTTAAAATAAAAATAGGATTTACCATTAACAAAAATGTTTTATGTGGCCAACATTAATATATATATATATAATGTGTGAAGACATATATCACACACACATATATATACTTCTATGTGTGTGAGATATGTATTCATATATTATGTATAATAAGTGAAAACATATTTCATACATATATCATTATATATAATGTGTAAAGAAATATAACACACACACACACACAAAATATGTGAAAACATATATTATTATATATAATATATGAATACATAGATCACACATACACACATCTTTGTGTGTGTATGATATATTTCTTCACACATTATATATAATGATATATAATGTGTGAAGATATAAATTACATAATATATGTGTATGGATGTGTGTGAAAATATGATGTGTATATGTGTGTGTGTGTGTGTGTGTGTGTGTGTGTGTGTGTGTGTGTGTGTGTGTGTGAGTGTGAGTATGAGTGTATGTGTGTAAATAGAAAGACATGTATGTATGTATTTATATATAATATGTGTAAAAACAAACACATATACATATGCATATGTATGTATGTATGTATGTATGTATGTGTCTATTTATTCACACACATTACAACATATAAAGGCATAATATTAAAGAATAATTATAATTAATATGGATGTGAACCGAACCATTATTTAATATGAAAATAAAAAATAAAAACTATATCTAAAATTAATTGAAATAAAAATAAATAAAAATAATAATTAAAATGTCATTTATCTATCATAAAGTAGAGAATCAAAGAGGAAAGCAAAATATTTAAGATGCTTATGAAATATCTCTAATTAAATTTTCTCCCAGTAAAAACAAGGATGGAAGAATGAAAGAGTAAAGCAAAATGTTTAAGATTCTTATGAAATATCTTTAATTAGATTTTATCCAAGTGAAAATGAGGGATGGAAATGTCAGATGTTTGCATGAATGTACAAACATAATAAAAAATTCAATCATATATCAATGAAAAATTAAATAAAAAACAAACAATGTGATAAAAGTAAAGCAAGACTACTAGGGAAACAACCTCCATACTCACAACAATAAATACCACTTTGACAATACCTTTCAACATAGAAAGCATTAAGAATGTCAAATGAAAAATAAATAATAATATTTAACTTATTTTCTCTCCAACTTATTAACTCAATTCCAACTTCCTAACTCAACTTTAACTTTCAGTTTAATATGGTTAACTACCTTGAAGATTATTATTTTTTAAATGTAAAATATGTAATTTTTTTTAAGTATACTCAAAAATAAATAAAATAAAAATGTACACAGTGCAATTCCTTTCTAAGATAAGATATCCATTTTTTATTAATTGAATTTTTTTTAATATAATTGGAAAAATATTTTCGTAAAATTATATATATATATATATATATGGGTGAAGCATAAGAAATAATATATGATAAATAATAACTAAGACAAAATATACCATTCCATGACAATTAAATAAAGCGATCATCTTACCCTTAGAATTTTATGTACATAGTTATATCAGAATGATTAAATTATGACAATTAAAAAAAAGTTTGAATCTTTGATATTGCTTTGGCAGAGGAAAAATATATTTATTATAATTTTTAATGTTTGTTTTATATATATATATATATATATATATATATATATATATATATATTTGAAATGTAATATAAACTATAAACTCTATGGACAACCTTTAAAAAATATAATCTTGTTAAAGATAAATATTTTTTTAAAAAGAAATCATTTTTATTTATTTTTTGGTTAAAATGTGAATATCTGAGTAAATACTAATTTTAAAGATATATAAAACGTAACATTTAATAATAGAAAACAATATTTTGATAAAAATATATAAATTAAAAATAATAAAATAAAATAATTTTATATTTTATTTCAAACAATATAAAATGATATCTTAAATTATGACATTATTTTACATTTTAATTTTCAAAACAATATCATATTATAAGTTCACCACTGAATACTACATCCAAAAGTATCTAAAATGTAGTCATAATAAAAAAAATTAAGTCATTATGACATTGAGTAATATAAAGCATCATCTTGAATTTTCAAAGTATGACTATCTTTGTGTTATAATAATTTTTTTCCATAAAAATGAAATATCTATTATATGATTGCAATCATGTCAAAAAAATAATAAAGCATCATAATTTTAAAAAAAAATAAAAAAATAAAAAAATCTTAACCTATGGTATTATCATAAAAAATTATATTCCATATAAAATTCGTCATTTATTATAAAATTT
The DNA here is from genome assembly GCA_037957365.1 of Torreya grandis. Classification (NCBI taxonomy): domain Eukaryota; kingdom Viridiplantae; phylum Streptophyta; class Pinopsida; order Cupressales; family Taxaceae; genus Torreya; species Torreya grandis. The sequence goes on from JARHVA010000748.1 coordinate 4,244,816, forward strand.
TTATGTATATTATTTGAAATATTTTAAAATAAGTTATTAATATTATTCTCAATAATTTTATTACTTTTTTTTTTGAAAAATAAAAATCTATATTTTAAATAAAATTTAAAAATAAATACTAAGCCCAAAATAAATAAAATTGAGAATAATATAAAAATATATATTCAAATAGTAATTAATTTATATTTAATTATAAACAATACAGAACAATATTTTAATTGATAACATTATCTTACCTACTGTTGTTAAATCTGAGGCACAATTAATTTTTTTAAACAATTTTATGTTATAAAACATAACATCAAAATTGATAGCTTATGGATTATAATATGACAAGTAACTTATCAAAGGTAATAATTTTGATATATATAAATATAAACTTTGTTTTAAATTTTCATATATAATTTTTATAAATTTAATAAATATTATTTTTATCTTTTAAAAATTAAGTGTAATTTAAACTAAATATATAAAATAAATTTAATAAGTTGATAGATTTTCATAAGAAAAATATTAATTAAAAAATACAATAAAATATATATTATAAATACTTTTTTTATCTTTTAGAAGCTAAATGCAACCTAAAATAAATATATAAAATACATTTAAAAAATAATTACATTTAATAATTTGATATATTTTCATTAGAAAAATATCAAATAAAGAATATATATATATATATATATATATATATATATATATATATATAAATATAAAATTATAATTATAATTATAATTCACAAAGTCAAAATCAATAAAATTGAAAATATATTTTAAAAAAATCAATCAAACATTAAATCTCTATTTGAAAATGTAATTCAAAAGTTTGCCAATTAAAAACCTACTTTCTAATAGCTATTAAATTTAAATGTCACAAATCTATAAAAACATGTAAGAAAAAAGAAATGTAATAAAAAAATAAACTTCAAAAACAAATTTACATCCCTCAATTACAATAAAAATGCAAAGAAGACATGAAAAATAAAATTCCTCATATAATAAAATTTATTTTATAAATAGAAATCAAATAAATATATTATTTTAAACTGCAAGTTTTTATCAATAAAAACATTCAAACCAATATTAAATATTTTATATATAAATTCAAACTATCCATACCATTACGAAAATAGTTTTAATAAAAAATTTAAAAAAAACAAAAAAACATATATACAAACCATAATAAATATTACTGTAAAATTCATACAATATTAAGTGATTAAAATATTAAGCAAAAGTCATATGCATATTACATCAATAATATCATTCAAGATATAGAGAAATTTGACGAGACAAGTCTTACTTAGCTTTGGAGGTACTCGGCCGGCAAAACAAAGCAAGAATGCAAAGCAAGATTGGGAAAAAAAATATATATTAAAAATATCTTTTTTCATGATTGGGAAAAAAAAAATCTTAAAATATCTTTGACACTTTGCATTATAATGTTTTACTATTTCAAGTTGAATATGCTTAATTTGTGGGTTTTAAAATTAGAATTTTAATTTTTTATATTTACATAAAAATTTAATCTTATATTTATTGGAAAGTTTAATTTATGATAATACATAAATTATGTATATCATGATTCTTATATCAATGGTAGTGATGTTAATATAAAAGTGAGCCTTTTATTAATATAATGGTTGATTGATTGTAGATAAGTATGTTTACTTACTCTTCAACCCTAAAAAGATTGTAGTCAATTCATTGAGCTTAGTGAAAAATCTAATATAGGTAACTTTTTGTATGAAACACTCGACCACTAATTAGATCTCAATAGACTCATTCATGCATTTCGTAAGGTCAACAACAACACATTCATTTATCTAACTGAGTTAAGTAAAAACATTATATCTCATGACATATCACATGTTTAGGTTGAGTTGCCCAATAAATAGTCTAGGCAACTCAACCTAAACATAGATTTTGAATGAGGCTTGCTCATTAACTTTGAAATCCTACATCTAACATGACAAAATCATCAAAGTATTTCACATTAACCAACATCTATACTTCACAAGCATGGGTTGCACATACAACTCCTTAAAAGAGAATATAAAATATCATTTAATGAGATTGTAAATCCCTTCTAACTTGATCCCATAGGTTTTTCAATAGTGTTTAACCTAAACTTGGAGAGTGTTCTTAAAGATGATATAATCAGCATGGAAAGGAATAAGATTATGGCATTCATATTACTTAAAATAAATTCAAAAACATTAAAAATTAGGAGAACATCTACAAACTAAAAGAATTAACAAAATCATTACTTCGTCATAAATTTTAAGTACAACTTTATGACTTCACTTTAATACCATGCTCCCATTAACTATAAAAATAATAACATCTTAGTGAGTAGAAAAAATAATATTCCAAGAATCATAACGATATAAATTGAAAGTTCATGTTAACTTAATAAAACATAATGTATATTAGATAGTAAGAGCAATGATAAAGGATAGAAGAGGAGGAGGTGGGTGATCGTCGAGTTTGTCACCCCATGCTCTCCAACTCTTTGATTTTGGTGGCTTTACAACATCAAGTACATAACTCTAACCATATTCATCCTTCTCTTTATACTTATCTTCAACATTTTCTATCTTGGTAGGAGAAATAACAAGGGCCAAGTGCAACAACTTCCTTTGTAGTGGTTGTGATGACCCAGAGTGGTCAACACCACCCCCTTTATCATTCCTGTAGGTACCTCTGTTGTCACCATCCCAACCACTACCACTAGTTCCTCCATGGCCATGAACTTGAGGTCTCAAAGATGGAAAATGTCTCTAGAGAGAACCACTATAGTGTTAGCTACATCAAGTGTTCGTCCCCTAGGACCTGTGCTTACATTCCTATGGAGGTGATCAACAATGTGGGGAGTCTAGAGGGACTCTACTAGTTACATAGGGTGCAACAAATACGATCTATATATGGGTAAGATGCAAATATACTTTTTCAGTGTGAATAAAAAATTGTAACATAACATTAGATAACACATTAATCTTGTTAGTAGTAGAAAAAAGATTATCTAACACAACTTGGTTAGAAAAAACCACATTTATGCATTTTCATAAATAAAAGATTATTCAACTTGAAAAATATGCAACATCTTCTAGGTAAACATCTTAGGACAAAAGGGTTGGAAGAGGGTGTGAATCTACAATCAAGTAGAATGAAAAAGCTTACAAAAGTAGAAAATATGTTTTAAAGATTTCGGATGTTTGAACATAAAGCAAATTGGGTAAGCCATACCAAGGTACACCAAGAAAGAGCCAACAGAGAGGCTTTGGTAGAGAATACACCACAAAAAAGTGTTCTTACTTTGGCTCAATGATAACTAACTATAGATTATAAAATCTTCTTCTCCAAACTTTTTCAGTGAAATTAATCTTCGATTTAAAATTAAAAATTTTCATAAAAAACTATGAAAGAGTTGATAACTTAATAAATTATTTTACTAATTATGGAAGTATATTTATAATAACAATTATGATGTATATTTTATTTTTATAAAAAAAATCAATAAATATACAAAATTTTAAAACTAATTAATTCTATAATCAGTTCACTTTTTTTGGTACTGGAATATTCCTTCGATAGAAAATTTAAATCATGACATATCTGACTATTTTACTATGCAACTTTTTGTAATTTAAAAAAAAATAATAATATAATGTAAAACATTATAGTAATAAAATCAACACACTTTCATAACAAAAAAAAATCTTTTAATATTAACTTCACATCCATGAAAAAAAAAATGCTCCGATGTTAAATTTGAATCATATTAAGTACTTGAAAAAAACAAGCAAATAGACGATATATATATATATATATATATGTTTGCTTGTTATATATATATATATATATATATATATATATATATATATATATATATATATATAATTTTTTTGTTTGTTTTATATATATAGACCAGACAACTCTTAGCTTTGGTTGTGTTCCACCATGCTCATCTCAAAGATTGCATTACAGCTGTTCGTTAAAGAATCCTTCACCTACCAAAATTGTTGTTATTCAATAGATAAAGTTTATATACAAAATGATAAAGAGTTGGATAAAGTTTATGTACAAAATGATAAGAGTTATGATATATATTTTAAAATATTTGGTGGACCCTATCAAAATGAATACAATTCAACAATTGAATAAAGTAATATACATATGAAAAGGAAATGTGGATTATGAAGAATCTTTGGAGGGGTGGGATGATACAGAGTAAGATTTGAATAGGATTAAACAAATATGGTGTTTGTTATTTGTAGTGATAAATAATAGTTATTTTTGTTAACATAATTTATTTTATGTAAAGAATTTAATACATGTTTTAATTTATATTAGTTTTATTAAGAAGTAAAATATAAAAATAAAATTTAAATTAATTAATTAGACATAATTTTAATTGTATATAATCTTATATAATAATATCTATATTTGTAATATTATATATTTCATTTTACAATATATGTTTTGTAAAATCAAATTTCAAAAAATAAAAGAATTGTAAAAATTGAGAAATGCCAAAACAAAATATATAGGAAAAGTTATAAAAGTTATGTAAGAAAACACATAAGAATTATATGTTGTATTTATTAACTACATGTATTTCTATATAAATACTTTTATAAAATATTAAGTAGCTACAATTTTACCTAATGGGTTTTGAAATATATATTATAATTTATTATGTCTATGATTTGTGACAATTGAAATGATTGTAAAATTCATTTCATTTATTTTTAAAAAAAATTATTTTTTTATATTGAACAAAAATAATTTCAATGCATTGTGTATGTTTGTATTGAATTTGATTTCTTTATATAATATTCTATAAATTTAAAATTATATGTGCGTGTTGCAATTTATTTTATGATTTCATAAGAGTAATTGCATTGATTTGCATGGTCCTATTCTATGCATATATACATAGATTCTTTTGAATTGTACTAGCATTGAATTTATATAAACAACATGTATATCTTTTATTTTTTAGGTTTTGGCATTATACATTCATGTTTAAAAGATATATGTTGAAAAGAAAAGTATTGGATATGATTGATTCTCGACATTAAATAATTGAGTCATTACTTTTGCATGCACATAAAATTACATTCTTAAATCATTGAAATGTTTTTTTATAAACTAGATGTTAATAACTATCAAACTATTTTTAGATTCAATTTTGAAATAAAAGATTTAGGTTATTAAAGGGACTCATGTAGACACACAACATAATGGTATTGTTGATTATTTCAAACTATGAAGTATTTGTAGTTAATATCAGAAGCAAATGAGATATGAAAGAATACTAAGGTTAGAGTTATTCTATATAATTTGATCTGATTAAGCAAAAATGGAGGGAACAACATGATTTATGCTCAACTTTCTTAATGAAGTTAGAATTTAATACTATAATTTATAAAATTAGTTCATTTGTTTAATTTTTTCAAGAGTTTTTTTTTAGTAATTAAAAATACAAAGCACTATAACTTATTTGAATCTACCATTTTGTATTGTATAAAAAGATGATATCAATTTCATATATGTGTTTTATATACAAGAACATATTTGTACAAAGAAACGATCTTTGCTTACAATTTATTTTTTATATGAGAGCATATTAATATTAAAAAATAATCCAATATTTATATCATAAGGAGATGAAATCAATTTGCATTTACATAGACTAAAACAAATGATTGTTATTGAATAGTTGCACAAACAAATGACAAATTGAAACAAATGAATGAAAATAATCTATTGTTAACATTTTGTTGAATAATAGATTATACAAACAAATAAGATCACCATCAACACTGTCATCCAAAAGGTGATGGAAAAGGCTGTTAGGACAAATGTCCAAAAGAAGCCTCAAATCTAATAACACTATGCTTTCCATGAACACTTTCAGGTTTGCACAAAGCAATGATTAAAGAACAATGATTTTAAATTTAGAATTTCATATTAGATTATACAAAATTAATAATAAAAATTAATCCAATATTTATATCATAAGGAGATGAAATCAATTCGCATTTACATAAACTAAACCAAATTACTATTATTGAATAGTCACACAAACAAATGACAAATTGAAAAAAATTAGTGAAAATAATCTATTGTTAACATTTTGTTGAATAATAGATTATACAAACAAATAAGGTCACCATCAACACTGTTAACCAAAAGGTGATGGAAAAGGCTTTTAGGACAAATGTCCAAAAGAAGCCTCAAATCTAATGACACTATGCTTTCCATGAACACTTTCAGGTTTGCACAAAGCAATGATCAAAGGACAACGATTTTAAGTTTAGAATTTCATATTAGATTATACAGAAATGTAAACATTGTATAGTTTGTTGAAATAACAAAAATTAAATTTTAGTTTTAAATTTAAAATTTCATTTCAGATTGTACATAAATGTAAACATTGTACAGTTTGTTTAAATAGCAAAAAGTAAATTTTAGTAAAAAAAATACATTTTAACACGCATAATAGTTTCCAATTCAACATGCATTGTAATTCAATTTTAAGTTCAAAAATTCATACCACATTATATAGAAATTTAAACATTGTACAATTTGTTTAAATATCAAAACGTACATTTTTAGTTTTGACATGCATAACCATTTTGCGTCCATTTCAGAATTGTAAATCACATTTTCATGTTTTTATGTCTCCATAGTTCATAGTATCTTTGATAATCCATATTGTCAAATCTATAGTACAAGCAAACCGGTAGGTACTAAAGTCATTCCACAACAGTTGTTTTTAGCTTTGTGTTTTGATAGATTCTTACTATGTAGAAAATAAGGTAATACTTATGTTTGTTTCATTTCATACACATGAGCTTTGATTCAAGGTTTTTTGGGTATTTATAAAATTTCATATAACATTTTATCCCTCAATAAATATTTAAATTCATTTATCTATGCCTTCATGTATATGTGTATTAGAAGGTGAGTATTATTCCAATGCTCACTTACTATTTGGTGGCAACTGTTGTTTTATTATGTGTTTCATCTACATATCAATTATGTTATTTTTAAGATCCTATGTTCGAAGAGAGTGGCATCAAATATCAATATTGCATTCATGTGCATCAATGCTACACATCCACATTCAATTATTTTTTAAGTTTCATTTAGAAGGAGGGGAGGAGTGTGTTTATGTATGTTATAAAGTTATGTGGTGGTGTAGTTTTTTGGGATAAAAGGGTGTCAGTGACTTCATCTATGAAGTGGGACATAGATACCTAGCATCGGCACTATTTACCCCTTTCAACTATATAAATGCATGGATAATTGGTTCCCTAGAGCCTGGGGGTTAGACCTTGGGTAGGTGTTGTCTATACGGTCGTATATCATGGTTTTTTACATTTATTGAATTCAATATAACCAAAATTATAGTATAGGTTTGTTTAAATTTTAAATTTGTCTTATTAAATTATGATTCATTTTTATAAATTTTAATAGTTTATAAGGTTTAATGATTTAAGTTTGATAGGATCCTTCCTACAATATATTTGACTAGACTACAAATATATGAAATTGAAATAGAAATAACAGTATTATATTAATTCAAAGAAACATAATTGCACTAAAATAACATAATTGTAGAATCATTGGCTTCTTCGAGGGGGAAAACTCCTTTGAGCAAGCTCAATTCAATACAATTTGTAGATGCCTTCATACTAGACTAAGCTCCTATTTATAGTAATCTATCACTAGATAACTACTACTCCCTTGAATGTGGAATTATTCTACTATTACACTATCACATTCTACTATTATAACTATTATAATGAGCTTTAAGGATGTCTTCCAAAGCATATGCATCTATTACCTTTTATTAAATAAACAAACTACGAAAGGTTGGTTAAGATGAAGGGTAATAATATGCCCTCCCCCATAAAATCTTTGCCCTCAAAGCATAAAGTGAGGAAAGTACTGTTGAATGGAAAGAATAGGTTCCAAAGTTGCATCTGCTACCACTATACTAGAACTTTGATGATGACTTGATTGCGGAGTGAACAAGAGTGCTTGATGATGATAGACTTAGGTTGTAAAATGAGAGACCCTTTTGCATCAATTTCTAAAATCACTATCAAAGTGTTGACGTTGTATCCAAAGACCTTCTTCAAGAAGGAGAAATGAAAAATAGGGTGTACACATGATGATGATGGGAGTTCCAACTTGTAGGCGATAGGTCTACCTTGTTGGATAATTTTATAAGGCCCATAAAATTTTGGAGCTAATTTTTGGTGGCCTTTGAGCTTTAAATAGGATTGATTGTAAGGTTGTAGATGAATAAAAACCATATCTCTAGGCTGATAGGATTGTTTAGAGCATTGTTGGTCTGCCTATTTATTCATGTGATTTTGTGCCATGTAAAGATTATCCTTAATAAGGTGAAGGATATTGTCACATTTGCTAAGGGTTGAATCAACATCTTGGACTTGGGAGCTTCTTGGTAAATACTAAAAAAGAGAAGGTGGATTTTGACCATATATGGCTTCATATGGGGTTATCATGGTATAAATGTGGTAGGAGGTGTTGTACCACCATTATGCAAGAGGTAATCAATTTACGCAGTGATGTTGTTTCTCTATGAAAAAATAATGAAGATAGGTTTCCAAACACTTATTGATAATTTCAATCTGGCCATCAGCCTGTGAATGATATCCCAAACTCATTTTTAAATTTTTACCAAGATGCTTGAAGAGTTCTTGCCAAAAATGGTTTGTGAAGGTAGAATCATGATCTGAGATAATAGAGGCAGGAACAGAATGGATTAAAAATAATTGATCAAGAAATGTCTAAATAATGGTGGACGCAGTGTAGGGATGTGCTAGAGCACATAAATGACCATATTTGGAAAGGCAATCTATTATAAAGAGAATCATTGATTTCTTTCCAAAATTGGGGAAACCTTCAATAAAATCTATGGAAATGTCTATCAAAATATGTGATAAAATTGGAAGTGGTTAGAGTAGAGCAGGTGGGGTGTATATTTTGCCTTTGTTGCATTGGTAACTATCACATTTAGCAACAAATGTTTTGATATCCTACTTGATTCCTATCCAAAATAAACTGTGGTGAACCCTCTCATATGTTTTTAGAAATACTGAATGACCAGCTGAAGGGGAAGCATGGATCTTTTATACAATGTTGTGCTTAAACTTGGATCCTATTTTTACAAAAGGTGACCTTTATTTTACAATGTGTAACCATCCCAAGTATAGTGAGGTTGAGCAAATGAATCAACAGATAGTTGACGAATGAGTTATTGGGTTGGGCTATCATTATGCCATTATTTTTTAATATCATGGAGCCATGTATAAATGGGAATAGAGACTGCACAAAGGTGCATTAGGTCTTTGAATTGGCAAGAGAGAGCATCAGCCACCACATTTTCCTTGCCCTTTTTGTAAGTGATCTCATAGTCATATCCCATGAGTTTAGAAACCCATTTTTGTTTATATGGGGAAGATACTTGTTGCTCTAAAAAATATTTGAGACTATGGTGGTCAATTTTGATGCAAAAATGTCAGCCAATCAAGTATGGATGCCATTTGTGGACCGCATAGAGAATAACCATCATCTCTTTTTTATAGGTGGAGTAAGATAAATTGCAGTGAGCAAGTGCATTTCAAGTGAAGGAAATGGGATGGCCTTATTGCATAAGTACCACACCAAGATTCATTCCACATGCATCACACTCAATGATAAATGGATGTGAGAAATTAGGCATGGATAATATGGGGGTGGTGCACATTGATTGTTTGAGGCTATCAAATTTTGTAATAGATGTTGGTGACCATACAAAGGTTTATTTCTTGATCATAGCTATTAATGGTTCTACAATTTTTCCATAATCCTTGGCAAATTTCCTATATTACCTTGTTGGCTAAGAAATCCCCATATACTTTTGAGTGTTGAAGGTGTTGGCCAGGTTATCATAGCTTCAATTTTGGTGGGGTCGACATGAACACCATCAAATCAAATAATATGTCCTAGGTACTTGACTTCTAATTTCCCAAAATAACTTTTGGAATGATTGGTACATAAGTGGTTTGCAACAAGAATTCCCAAAGTTGAATATAAGTGTTTGAGATGATCCTCTCATGTGTGTCTATAGATGAGGATGTCATTAAAGAATACCAAGATAAAATTCCATAAAAATGGCAAAAATACTTGATTTATTAAGCTCTGGAAGGTAGAGGGGGCATTGCTGAGCCCAAATAACATGACCAATAACTCATAATGACCATCATGTGTGTGACATATCATTTTGGGAATGTTAGCCTCATGAACAGAGATTTGATGATGGCTAGAGTACACATCCAATTTAGAGAAAAACTTTTCACCATATAGTTCATCTAAGATCTCATCGATGACTGGAATGGGGAATTTATCTTTGATTGTGAGCTTGTTCAAGTCCTGAAAGGTAATATGTAGTCACCATGAACCATATTTCTAATGAATGAACAAGATAGGTGAAAAATATGGATTAGAGTTAGATATAATGATGCCTACTTGTAGAAGGTCATGAACCATATTTTTAATTTTAGCCTTTTGATGAAATGGGTAGTGGTATGGCTGAATGTTGGGGGTGTAATTCTAAGAAGAAGATGGATATGATGGTATTTTAGGTAGTGAGGTGGTACTCTTTTTGGTTCTACAAAGATACCTACATGCTTAACCAAAACATCTTACAAGTCTGAAGGTTCATTGGAATCTAGTGGAGCAGCGTGCAAAGAGAATAATTGGGAAACAATTCCATGAGATCCACTTTTAATAATTTTATCCATGCGGTGGGAGATGAAAACACTCTTAGAGGTAGGAAGAAGGCTTTGCAGAGTGTATTGATGATCATTCTTGGTGAACCAAATCAATAATTCAAAAAAATCCCAAATAATGGGTCCAAGAGTGTGTAGCCATTAGGACAAAATCACATACACTAAAGGGCATAGCAAACATGTCAGTCCTAAGGTTATATTCACCCATAAAAATGTGAACATTATGACACTTTCCTTTGCATGGTAAATTCCTCCCATTGGTAATCATTACTTTAAAGCTAGAACAGGGGTGTATAAATAATTTGCTTGCTTAGCCATCTAAGGTTCAATGAAGTTTTGAGTGCTACCAGAATCGATGAGAATAGTGAGGGGTTATTTATTAAAAAATCATTTAAAACACATTATTTATGGAATGGTGACTCCAACCAAAACATGCATGGAGATTTCATGAGGGGATTCTAAGTGGCCTAAATCATTAGCTTCATGTGCTAGCTTCTTGATGGCATCTTTATAATCTTTGGTATCTGGTGGAGAATCAACACCTAGTAGGTACAATTTATATTCTATGCATTTTTTTCCTAGATCCTATTTATCATCATAATTATAACAAATCCCTTTTTTATGATGTGCGGACATTTCATCTTCTGTGAGACATTTGATGGGGGTTGTCCTAGTGTTTGGATGTTGGAAAGAGGGCTTGGATGGTGCCTAATTAGGAGTGAGATGATGGGAGGTGATTTTGTATTTGATGAGTTTGGTGAGACGCAAGGCTTCTATCATGGTGTGAGGCTAGAATATTTTAACCTCAAATCGAAGCCCATCCTTAAGGCCACTGATGAAGCAGATTCAAAAAAATTCATCAGAGAGTCCCTTTGTGTGATTGGAAAGTTTATCGAACTCAGTTTGATACTCTCACATGGTGCTAGTTTGATGAAGTTTAGTCAATTCTCCTATGAAGTCATCATAGACACTAGGCCCAAAATGAGTAAACAAGAGTTTGGTGAACTCAATACACACAAGTTTGATGTGTGTCTTGTGATACCACTGATACCACTAAAAAAATATTTTTCTAGGTAGGAAGAATTGAAGTCGTCATCAATTTTCAAAAAAAATAATTAAGGACCGCATAATGTTGCTTGAGAAGAAATACCATCAAAGTGATGATCCCCATGATTTTTAAGTGCATGATTTTCAGCATGGATGTCAAAAAGTTATTCATAGATATCTTGATGAGGAGTGCCAATTTCAGGCCAAAGTTCAGCCATATCATTGGCCATGGTGCCAACACGTGTAATGACTATTTATTAGGGGGAGTAGGAAACACTATTTAAAGTATGGAAATTTGAGATTTTTTTTACAATGGATAGAAAAACAAGTTTTAATACATGGTCATTAAATAAGTTGTTTAATTTGGACTAAATTGGAAGAGGTAAATGTACTTTTACTAGTTTTTGGACACCTTCTGGGTAGAATTGATGAAGGAAATGGAAATTTAAGAATAGTAATGGCAAAATTGGAAAATTTATCCAAGATGGATAAATGAGTAGAAAATTGAAATGAACATTATGAGAAAATTTTGAAACAAGAGGGAAAATTAAAGAAGTTATGGAAAATCCTGAAAAAATCAAAAATTGAGATTTGCTACCAATAGAAGTGGAATTGGGATATGGACCCTCAAGGAAGAAAATGTGAAGAATGGAATTTCAAGTGTTTCAATAAATTTTGAGAATCAACAGAACTATAGATGGAGAGATATGGTAAAAAAATAATTGTTTTATTGAAACTAGTTTCACTTAGTTGTTTCTTCTATAAGTCTATTGGCAAGTGTACAATTACCAACTTTTCTCACTTATAATCACCAATTGTTTTCAACTATAATCACTCTATTGATAGTCTATTCAATTCATAAGTGTTTTAAGGAGTCTCTTTGGCCACCAATGCTATCTGAATGAGTACCATTCTTCAAAAAAACAATGGCCATGGATTTAACCCTAAGTGACAACTCTTGATTTGCCTCATGGGTGAAAAATAGTCAATCAAGATGGGCCCATTACCCTTTTTGATGGCAGGTCCTCTCAATGGGCCAACTATTTTTTGGTTCTTATGGTACTCCTCACAATTATTTTTAGGGATTATGCCCAAGTACTTCTCATTATTATGTAGAGGTGTATTTACCTTTATCTGAACCAGACGATAGGATTTTGAGCAAAAAAACCATCAATATAGGTAGATAGAGTGTCAAACAAGACCCATTGTGATGATAACCTTTTACCAAAAAATTATATATTTGGATGCACGCACAACTTATAAAACATATACTATGGCACAAAAGGGTTGTAAAATGATCTATTACCACTTTCTGATCACCAGGGTCTTGTTAAGGCAAGGTGAGAGCATATGTTGGGTAGCAAAAAATTTGGACCTAGAAAACACTCTGATACTAGTTGATAGGATCTTTCCTGCAATATATTAGATTAGACTGCAAATATACAAAAATTGAAATAGAAATAACAATATTATATTAATTCAAAGGAACAAAATTGCACTATAATAATAGAATTACATAATCGTTGGCCTGTTCCAGAGGGTAACCTACTTTGAGCAAGCTCAATTCAATACAATTTACGGATGCTTTCATACTAGACTAAGCTCCTATTTATAGTAATCTATCACTAGATAACTACTCCCCATGAATGTGGGATTATTCTACTATTAAACTATTACATTCTACTATTCAATCTATTTGTATCTATAGCCTTTTATTAAATAAACAAACTACTAAAAGATGGTTAGGATGAAGGGTCCTAACAAAGTCAAATTTAATTTATGGCATTTTAGCGTTATAGGGTTAGGGTCTTGATTCTATAATAAAAATAGTGGTATTTTAAATTATGTAGATGTCCAAGGAAGTGTGTTTGTATGTTGGTATTAAGTGTTAAAGTCAAATATTTCATTCCCCTTTATAAAGGATGTAATATTGGGAAAATCTAATGTCCTAAAAAAATATTTATGTGTCAAGTCAAATAATTCCAAGAATGGTAGTTAGTGTAGTGGTTGTTGCTCACACTAGACATGATCAGGTGGTAATGATCAATGATAGAGTTATGAATGTCAAAGTCATTGATAAGCCTAACACTCACTTTAAATATATGTTTGTATTCCCTTTTGTGACATTAAAGTGGAGGAAGTCCATACCATAAGTACTATACAGTAGAATGTATTCTTGACCAAAGTTGTACTGAGGCCATTCTAGTTTGGTCAATGAGTTCCCATCCACATATTGGTTAATTAGTCCCCATAGATTGGTTGATGGGTCCCCATCTATGGTTGATATTTTATTGCATATAGATTGGTTGATGTGTTCTCGATCATTAGAGTGTGTGTCAAACACATGTTGATTATAGTTTTTGAATGGTGTTTTCTCCCCACGTTCATATTAAGAGGGGGAATATTGAAATAATCTAAGTTAGTACATACTTAATTATATAATTCACATTATAATAGTGTGTGTGATTAATTAGTTTTAATAACAACTCATTATAAATAGGCTTCAAAGAGAGAGATTTTAAAAATTATTTTAATTTTTATGATACTAAATTCCATGAAAGTAGGAGTTAACTAGTCTATATATATAATCATCTATCATTGAATAAAGTTAACGAAGTTTTCAATGTGTATTTTTAACCATTTTCTAAAGAAAACATGATAGATTCTAAAACACCAAAGAAATTGAGTTTAAGCTCTATTTTAACCTCTAAAATTTGGTTAAGACAAGTAATTTAAGTTCAGGGATAATAAATCAAACTCCACTGACTCTTTAACTTGCTCGTAATCGAATAAAAGGGATTTATAATCTATTTTGAATGCCATTCCTTCTGGGCCATGAAAAAAGTCCTGGCTCAATACGTATTTACACCTTGCAACAGGGTCTGAATTTAACTATATTTAAATTTTTCAATCATAAAATACAAAGAGCTTGTTGGTAACCATATTAAATGTAGCAAAAGTCATGCATTTTAAATCAATAATATCATTCAAGATTGAGAAAATTGACGAGACAAGTCTTACTTAGCTTTGGTTGTATTCGGTCGGTAAAAGAAAGCAAAGTCCTTCGTGCTCATCATCTCAGGATTGCGTGGATTTGTCTCACAGTCGGTTATACCATGCGTGAAGTTCATGATCACGTATAAAGGTGACAACCAAGATTAGGTTCCTTGCTCTTTTTATGACTCAAATTATCCTAAAAATATCTTCTCTCATGATTGGCAAAAAGAAAAATTAAAAATATCTTCCGACATGTTGCGTTAAAATGTTTTAATATTTTAAGTTAAATATGTTTAATTTGTGTGTTTTAAATTTGTAAAAATATTCTATCTTGTGACATATTACATGTTTAATGGATTGGCCTATTTGTTTAAGGAAGGTTCATAAGAGGACTGTTAGTCTAGGCAGTTCAACCCAAACATGGATTTTGAGCGAGGCTTATTGAGTAACTTTGAAATTCCATGTCTAATGCGACAAAAGCATCAAAGTATTTCACATGAATCAATACTTAGAATTCACAAGTATAGGTTGCACATACAATGATTCTTTAAAGGAAAATAGAAAAAATCATTTAATAAGATTGTAAATCTCGCCTAACTTGATCCCATATGTTTTTTTAATGGTGTTTAACTTAAGCTTAGAGAGTGTTCTTAAAGAGGGTATAATCAACATGGGAAGTAATAAGGGTATGACATTCATACTAGTTAAAATAAATTGAACAACATTAAAAACTAAGAGAACATTTATAAACTGAAGGGACTAATAAAATTATTATTTCATCATAAATTTTATATACAATTTTGTGATCTCACTTTAATACCATGCTCATTGTTAATTGTAACAATAATTACGTATTATTGGTTACGAACCATTTATATAACTTTAATTCACTTAAAAATAAAATTAATTTGTGATATTAATACCCAAAAAACTTACAAAAATCTCACAAAACAAAATGACATAAAGCAAGCATATAAACCCCCAATAAAACAAAGTTTCTCTAATTTCCTTCTTACCCACCTTCCCCTTTTTTTTTCTTATAAAAATAACTCTACTTAAAACAGTGACCACCTCCATTTGTAACACTAACTTCAATAAGCATTTTGATTTGATAAAAATATATATTATATCCATGTTCTATATTTGTAGAGAAATATGTATAGAATTTTGATTCTCGATTTTCAAATTAACACTCGTAATTTATTATCAAAAAATCTAACACTATTTTCTTTTCCTTAAAAATAAATAACAAATGTTAATCCAAAATATCAAAAATCAAAATTTTATACACAATTTTTTTTTATAAATATAAAATATTATTATATAAACTATAAAAATATAAAATCTTTAATATCTATCATTAAAGAAAATAATGAATGATCGACCAATTTCTCATAAATTTATGTCAAAAATTTGCATTCAACTAATTAATTGAAATATGGTTTCAATATATCATTAGCCAATTTTAAATGCCATTCTTTTAGGACTAAACTCTCTTGGTTCAATCGCTTTTCAGTTTCTCAAAAGTAAATTTAATATATTTTCAAATAGTAATTTTTTTTTAATGTCCAATTAAAAATGCAGGAGTATGAGAGCATGTTCTTAATAAAAGTATAACAAAAAAGAAAAATATAAGAAAAAAAAAATCGAGAGAAAATCAAAGTCACAATTCAAGACCCACAACATTACTAGTACAATATTCTATTAATTATATGAAGAATTTAGAATTATATAAATATTTATAAATTATATATATATATATATATATATATATATATTTTTAATTGAAAAATTAATTGTATTAAATTTTTAAAAAAAATTACAAGTCATAAAAAAGTGAGTAGAATAAATTATATTTCAAGAGTTACATCAACTTAAAGTAAGAAGTTACATTGATATAATAAAATACAATTCATATTAGATAATAAGAGTAACGATAAAGGATGTGGGGGGGCGGGAGGGGGCGGGGCGATCATCGGTTTTATCATCCCATACTCTCCAACTCTTTGATTCTTGTGGGTCTACAACATCAAGTGCATAACCTCAATCATATTCAATCTTTTCTTTGTTCTTATTTTTAACATTGTCCAACTTGGTAGGAGAAATAATAAGGATCAAGTGTGAAAAATTCCCTTATGGTGGTGGTGACCACCTAGAGTGGTCAACACCACCCCTTTTGCCATGACCATAAGTACATCCGTTGTCTATATCCCAACACCACCACTAGCACCTCCGTGGCCACAAACTTGAGGTCATGGAGATGGAAAATGTCTCTAGAGAGAACCATTAAAGTGTCAGCTGCATGATGCATTTGTCCCCTAGGACCTATGCTTACATTCCCATGGGGGTGACCAAAAATGCGGAGAGTCTAGAAGGACTCTACTAATTACATAAGGCGTAACAAATAAGGTTTGTATATGGATATGCTGCGAACACACTTTTTCAATGTGAATATGAATTTGTAACATAACATTAGATAACACATTAATCCTATTAGTAGTAGAAAAAAATTATCCAACACAAATTGGTTAAAAATAACCTCATTTATGTGTTTCTATAATTGAAAGGTTGTTTTAACTCGAAAAATATGCACCATCTTCTAGGTAAACATTTCAAGATGGAAAGATTGGAAGAGGGTGTCAATCTACAACTAAGTAGAGTGAAATTTTTTACAAAACTAGAAAATATGTTTTAAAGACTTTGGATGTTTGCACACAAAGCAAATCGGGTGAACCATACCAAGGTGCAACAAGAGAGAGCCAACATAGAAGCCTTGGTGGAGAATACACCACAAGAAGTGTTCTTATTTTGACTTGATGATACCTAACCACAGATGATCAAATTTTCTTCTCCAAACTTTTTCAATGAAAATAACCTTTCATTTAAAATTAAAAAAATCATTAAAAACTACAAAGAAAGGAGTTGATAACCTAATCGATTTTTTTACTAATGAAAGTATATTTATAATAAAAATTATGATGTATATTTTATTTATAAAAAAAAATCCAATAAACATAGGAAACTTTAAAACTAGTTAATTTTAAAATCAGCCTATTTTTTTCAAAGTTAAGATATTCCTCCAATAAAAAGTTTGAACCATGATGTGTTCGACTACTTTATTTTGTAATTTTTTGTAATTTTATTTTTTATATTAATATAATGTAAAACGTTTCAATAGTAAAATCGACACACTTTCATGACAAAAACTTCACATTCATGAAAAAAGAAATACTCCGATGTTAACTTTGAACCATATTAAATAATTAAAAAAAAAAGAAAACAAACAATCTGTCTGTCTGTCTATTTATTTATCTTTTTATCTAATCAATTATTTTTAAAAATATACATCAAATATATCATTCAAAATGAATAAAATTGACCAGACAACTCTTGGATTTGGCTGTCTTCGGTCAGAAAAAGAAGGAAGAATGGAAAGTCCACCATGCTCATCTCAAGATTACGTGTAACTGTCTTTTCAGCCATTCATTAAAGAATCCTTCACCTACCAAAATTGTTGTTATACAATGGATAAAGTTTATATACAAAATGATAAGAGTTAGATAAAGTTTATGTACAAAATGATAAGAGTTAGATAAAGTTTATGTACAAAATGATAAGAGTCATGATATATATTTAACAAGATTTGGTGGGACCTGCCAAAGTTTATACAATTCAACAATAGAATAAATTAATATACATGAGAATGAAATGTGGATTATGAAGAATATTTGGAGGGGTAAGATGATATAGAGTAAGAAGTTGAATAGGTTTAAATAAATATGGTGTTTGTTATTTGTAGTGATAAATAATAATTTTATTTGTTTGATTAGTATAATTTTGTTTATGTAAATAATTTAGTATATATTTTGTTTTTTATTAGTTTTGTTGAGAGGTAAATTATAAAAATAGAATTTAGATTAATTAAATATTATTGATTGTGTATAATTTTATATTATTGATTGTGTATTTATAATATTATATATTTCACTTTACAATATATATTGTGTAAAATTGAATTTCAAAAAATAAATAAATAAAATTGTAAAAATTGAGAAATGTTAAAACATAATATGTAGAAAGAGTTATAAAAGCTAAGTGAAAAAACAAATAAAAATTATATGTTGAATATATTAACTACAAGTACTTATGTATGGATACTTTTATAAAAGATTATGTAATTATAGTTTTATATAATGGGCTTTGTAATATACATTATAAGTTGTTATGTCTATGATTTGTAAGAATTAAATTGATTGTAAAATCTATTTCATCTATTATTTTTAAAAATTATTTCTTTATATTGAATAAAATAAATTTCAATGCATTGTGTATGTTTGTATTGAATTTGTTTTTTTATATAATATTTTATAAATTGAAATTCGTATATGCATGTTGTAATTTATTTTATGATTTCATAAGAGTAATTGTATTAATTTTCACAGTACCATTCTATGCTTATGTACATATAGATTTTATTGAATCGTACTTACATTGAAATTATATAGATAACATGTATATCTTTTATTTTTTGGGTTTTGACATTATACATTCATGTTCAAAAGATATATATATATATATATAAAATAAAAGCACTAAGCATGATTTAGTCTCGACATTGATTAATTGAGTCATTGCTTCTGCATGCACATAAAATTACATTCTTAAATCATTGAAATATTATCTTATAAATGAGATGTTAATAACTACTAAATTATTTTTAGTTTCAATTTTGAAATAAAAGATTTAGGTTATTAAAAGGACTTATATAGACATACAACATAATGAGTATTGCCAAGTATTTCAAGCTATGAAGTATTTGGAGATAATATCAGAAACAAACGGGATATGAAAAAATATTGAGGTTAGAGTCATTCTATATAATTTGATCTCATTAACCAAAAAAGGAGGGAACAATATGAGTTATGCTCAACTTTCTTAAATGAAATTAGTATTTAATACTCTAATTTATAAAATTAGTTTATTGGTTTGATTTTTCAAAGAAGTTTTTTAAGTAATTCAAAGTTAAAAGCAACATAACCTATTTGAATTTACCATTTTGCATTGTATACAAATATGATATCAATTTCCTATATGTATTCTATATAAAAGAACATATGTTTATGAAGAGACGATATTTAATTACAATTTAATTTTTATATGAGAGCATATTAATATTTAAAAATATCCAATATTTATATCATAGGGAAATGGAATCAATTTTCATTTACATAAACTAAAACAATTATTGTTATCAAATAGTTGCACAAACAAATGACAAATTAAAATAAATGAATGAGAATAATCTATAATTAATATTTTTTGAATAATAGATTATACAAACAAATAAGATCACCATTACAATTTTCCCAGCATGAGGATGGTGGTGAGCAGGTAGTGTGAAGATGGTGGTGAGCGGAAAAAAAAAAATCAAATATGGAATCTAAACAAGAGAAAGGTGATGGTGATAGGAAAATCATAATTACATGGGAGTGCAAATTCAATTCCCTTCTAGGGAACCAAGGATAAAAAAATGGAATCCTTACATGAGGTTCCATTAGATTTGATAAGGAGAGCCCTAGAAAGGCACCAAGTAAGTTGTCTTAGAGTTCAAAATTGTTTGGTTCGATGGATAAGAAATAAATTTTTCCTGTTAAACTTATCAAGACTATCAAAGATGGAAAAAATATCCATATTCAAGGCACACCCTCTCTCATAATCCGAGCCTCATCCATAATGGAACAAGCCTTGATGGGTAAGTTTTTGGGAGACAGACCCAATATTGATATTTTCAGAGCATGGGCTAGAGAAAAATGGAACCCTAAAGGTTATATGGACATTCTTGCCATGGTAAATAGGTTTTTCATGATTAGATTCAATAATCTAGTAGACTGTGTTAATATTTTAGTAGGGGACCCTGATTTTTTGAAAATCAAGACTCTTTATAAAAAATGGCATCTAGGGTTTGATCCTTATACAAAGAATATTAATATTATGCCAATTTAGGTGCACCTCCCTGACCTCCTTGGTAAATTCTAGGAGGAAGATCTCTTTATCAATATTACCAAAACATTTGGTTACTTGATAGCCTTTGATTCTACTACCAAAGCTAGATCCAGACTGATCCACACTAGATTCTGTGTCAACACCTTTGTGAATCATGATATTCCTTCTTAAATCATCCTTCACACCCACTTTGGTATTAAAAATCATATAGTTGAATTTGAAAAATCTGCTCTCTTGTGTAATAAGTGCCATAAATTGGGACACTCTTCAAAAGTGTGTTCCTCTTCTTCTAAATTGATTATTCATGACAAAGGAAAGGGGGGGGGTTTGCTAAAATAACCAAATAAACCAGAGGTTTTATATATTTGTAATAAGGATTTGGTAGTTATAGAGAATATGGGATACAACATTTTAGTCAAACCTACATTAGAAGTCTATGAAAAAGTAACACAGGAAAAGGTTGGCCCTTCGAACACTTTAGATCCATGTAAGTCCAAATCAACACTAAGTCAAGATAAGCAACATAGTTCAAGAAAGGATGAAGATGCTATTATTTGTTAGATTGATAATAAGCAATTAGATAATCAATATTTGGTCATTCATCAGTCTCCTAGTCATTTTGATATCCTAGTGCAACTATAAGATATGCAGCTTAAGGTTAATAATAAGATCAGCTCAGAAGTTTTGGATATGTCTGATATGCTTAATCATCCAATTAAATTTATCCTAAAAATTCATAAGAGGAAGTCAAGGATTCTCAATAGATCCCAGCCATGCCTAAGAACAAATCAAAATCAAAGTTCACTTCTTCAGTTATTACTAGAAGGGGAAGTAAAGGGCCTGTGCATAAGATGCTACCAAAAGTTGGAAATCTTCTAAAAAATAAAATTTGAAAAAACTTACAGAGGTAGATATTATAAATGGACTTTAAAAAACCCTTATGTTCAAGGGAGGTAATTCTTTACCTTTTAGTTAACCATGTTTTTTTTTCATGGAACATCAAAGGAATGCATGGTTCCTCAAAGCAAATTTTTTTTTTACGGATTTTAGGACTCACAAACCTATTATATTAGATATTCAAGAATGAAAGTTAGAGATTTTTTTTTAATGAATCATAAGAATGCTTATTGGAGTGAAGTTGAAGTTGTATGTTTTAGTGCTTTAGGATCATCTAGAGGTCTTATTACCATTTAGGATACTAAATTCTTGATGGGGGAAGCTATCCTCAAATCTCGGCATCATGTGGAAGTACTCTTCATGGATGTGATAGACTATAAAAAATGGATTTTTTTCAATATCTATGCACCATATTCTACATCCACTCATACAAAAATCTAGGAAGATATTAGAATTTTTAGGAATACTTGTGTAACATCCCCACTAAGATCTACCTAAAAATATGCAATTTTAAAAAAAAAATTAAAACAACATATAATTTAATTAGATTACACCATGAAAATCTAATCAGTGACCATATAAAATACTCTAAATATAAAGATTGTAAATGAAATGTATGACATCATACATCATTGATCACTATCATCATAAGAAACACATCATAATTACAAATATCTAGCCATGACTAGTAAACACTTACAACCACTAGTGTCAATGTATAATAAGTAAATAATTATAGATCATCATGATAATGTTTCAATAATAAATACAATATAGTGTTCATATATAAGATACATAGCTCCACGGAGCATAAGTTCTTAGAACTCTAGTATTTGTCATAATCTCAAGTTTTATCTCCATGTACATACTATTGTGGGGAGGGAGAGCATCATTTGAGTGATTTTTCACACCAACCACAGACTATCAATATCCTACACAAATATCATTAGGAAATGGACCTCCCTTCATGGAGGATTATATAGTGATGGCAAGGGAATCTAGAGAGACAAGATAGTACTTATGTGTTGTATGATTTTTAAAACTAAACATGCAGTGTATCATAAAGAAACTCATTTTACTCAAGATATTGCAAAAACATGTAAATCATACACATGAAATGACAATATCTCACTAACATTACATTAGCCAAAGTTTTCAATAGTTAATGATCTAAAAGATCATTCAAATTCATACATACCACTTAATCGGATTACCTTCATCTCGCATTTTGTTACTAATAAGATAGTGAAGTCCATCTCACTACTTACTCAGTATCAATAATGTGAGATTTGGTTAACATAGTATAGCCAACATATTCATACAGATTCCATCCTACTAACAATCATATAATATGTTAAACACATGAATAATCTAAATGCATACATTTATTCCATCAAACATATGAATGAATCTCACAATATTATCTATCACATAAATAATGTTAAGGTGTGGAGCTAAAAGCTTCACCAAGTGAGCAGATTTGATAGTTGTAGGTTTACACAGTCACCGACGTCGGTCAGTAACGACCGACGTCAGTCATGAGCAGTTTAGGAGATGTCGGCGTCGGTAGGAATCAATTGACGTTAGTCACAGGCAAATAGGCAGGAACCGATGTCGGTTATCTATGCGTCTAGAAAGCTATTTTCGTGGACAGAACTGAGTGTTTGCATGATGGGATTAAGTGATAGTCTTAAGTCCGCGTCTCTATTATTAGTAAGACTGTTTTAGAGCCCTTGTTTAAGAGGCATAACTATTGGTTGTAAATGCATGCTTATGTTTCCTAATTATTATATAATAGGATAGATCTTCATAGCTTATTGTATTGTAGAATGTTAAACAGTATAGAATTGTATATGTGAATCATTCCAGGTTGTTGGAGTTGGTTGTACTTGAGAGAGTGAGCTCTTGAGGGAAAGAGATCTAGAGAGAAATCTGTACATCTGAGAGAGGTGTGAAAGAAAGAAGTTTCTTCAATTGTATTCTTTCTTTAAAGAGTTTAATACAAGTTTTCAGGGTGGTTTCTTGTATCTCTTGTTCTTTGCTATTTATCATTCTAGCTACTTATCATTCTGATTTAATTTCATGTTTATTGCTTTCATAAGTGTAATCAACATTGTTAGTTGATTATTGTTAGGGTGTGGAGCTAAAAGCTTCACCTTGTTGCAAACAGAAGTAGGATTATGAGTATGCAGTCACCGATGTCGGCAGGCCACAACTGACGTCGGTCAGGGATCAGTGTACAGCAACTGGCATCGGCAAGATATCGGCTGGCGTCGGTCACCTCTAGGAAGTCAGGGACCGACGTCGATCACCTATGGTGGTCAGAACTGCTATTGACGAACAATTAGTTAAGTGAATGGAGAGTTTGCATGATGAAGACCAGTTCGCGTCTTTGAGCCACTTGTCTAATTATTGTATGCATGAGATCTATATAATAGACTCATGGGTTGTATTGTTAAGTGGAAAACTTGAAGAACTATGTATAACTTGGAGAGTTCTTTCCATGGTGGAATCAAGTAGGATTCCCCATATATGTAAGATTAGGTTTGATATGCAGGGTGTTGCAGGATCATGGTGGAGATCTACATGTGATAAGTAAGATCAGGTTGGTCTACAGGGGTGTGTGTATGCGAGGGTCAAAAGGAGATCGGCAGGGGAGCAGGATCCAAGGTGACATCAATACATCAAGGAGCAGGATCATGGTGAGATCTACTTGGAGTACCAGTTCGTACTCGGTTGTACTGAATGTATAATGAGGTGAACAACAACTTGTGTTAGCTGTGTGTTGTGACCTATTGAGAGAAGATTACTCAGGAGGGAAGATTACTGGGAGCCCTTGAGGAGGAAGCCTCATAGAGGTGGAAGAAGAGTGTGATCTCTTTATTGTAATTTCTTTTGTAATGAGTTGAATACAATTGTGTGTTGCCTCTCATATTCTGTGTGTTTTCTCATTGATAGTTATTTGTTCTTCTGGTTATTTCTGCATGTTTAAGTTTCTTATACAATGGTAATCATGTGTGCTCTTAAATCTGACAAGTTGTGTCAGAGCTTTGGGGAACTTAGGTCCTATCAAATGGTATCAGAGCACGGTTAGATGTTCTTAGAGCGAGTTTGACTAACAGATGGCCAGATCTGGTTAGTGCTTTGTTGATTACAGGTTACTCACAGGGGTTTCTGATTGAGTGGGAGTATATCAACGACAGAAGAAGGTAAGCTGAGAATGAAGAAATTCAGGCACGGGATTAACACCATAAGGAGTGTGGTGGGTAGTCTTCAAGATTGAGCTTGAAGAGGAATACAAGCCAGGATGCAGATTAGACAGAGTACTGGTATGGGTACAGGTGCAGCTGTTTATCTCTAAGTGGGAGATTGTTAGGGTGTGGAGCTAAAAGCTTCACCTTGCTGCAAAAAAAAGGAGGATGTTGAGTATGCAGTCACCAGCGTCGATAGGCCACAAATGACATCGATCAGGGATCAGTGTACAGTAACCGACATCGATAGGATATCAGTCGGCGTCAGTCACCTCCAGGAAAGTAGGGACTGATGTCAGTCGCCTGTGGCGGTTAGAACTGCTGTTGACGAACAGTCAGTTAAGTGAATGGAGAGTTTGAATGATGAAGACCAGTTCGAGTCTTTGAGCTACTTGTCTAATTATTATATGCATGAGATCTGTATAATAGACTCATGGGCTGTATTGTTAAGTGGAGAACTTGAAGAACTATGTAGAACTTGGAGAGTTCTTCCCATGGTGGAATCAAGTAAGATTCCCCATGTATGTAAGATCAAGTTTGATATGCAGGGTGTTGCAGGATCATGGTGGAGATCTACATGTGATAAGTAAGATCAGGTTGGTCTGCAGGGGTGTGTGTATGCGAGGGTCAAAAAGAGATCGGCAGGGGAGCAGGATCCAAGGTGACAGCAATACATCAAGGAGCAGGATCATGGTGAGATCTACTTGGAGTACCGATTCGTACTTGGTTGTACTGGATGTACAACGAGGTGAACAACAGCTTGTGTTAGCTGTGTGTTGTGACCTATTGAGAGAAGATTACTCAGGAGGGAAGGTTACTGGGAGCCCTTGAGGAGGAATCCTCACAGAGGTGGAAGAAGAGTGTGATCTCTTTATTGTAATTTCCTTTGTAATGAGTTGAATACAATTGTGTGTTGCCTCTCATATTCTGTGTGTTTTCTCATTGATAGTTATTTGTTCTTTTGGTTATTTTTACATGTTTAAGTTGCTTATACAATGGTAATCATGTGTGCTCTTAAATTTGATAAGTTGTGTCAGAGCTTTGGGGAACTTAGGTCCTGTCAAATAATAGGTATAATGACTATAGTTTATACCATCCAGGTATAATATACATCTAACTATAAATTTTTAAATACTATAAGTAGTTTTTAAATATACTTCACCCTATGATAACCCATATTATCATAGATCAATGTTGTTAAGCATAACTACTAAATAACGCAATCAATCACAAAAAAGTAGTTATAAATCAATGAAAATATAATCTTGTATTCAAACAACTAGTTATAAAAAAGAAAGTCTCACTTCTCACATAACACATAATATTCCATTCTAGCATCTAGTATACTATCAGGGGGGTTGTATGCACACATAAACAAAGTCCTTCTATACAAAAAACTATGATATAGTTTTGAACCACTAAAATAACTATAATTAGATGTACACATCCCTATGTATAGGGATTAGCTATTTAGGCATAGGTGTACTTATATTCTTTCTAAGCATCCTATTATATAATTTGTAACTTATTATAGTATTATATCCCCACTACATAATTTATTTCACATGCTACATATGATAAGTGATCTCATGCATATCTCAAATATTATCATAGGATAATGAAAGATTGCATTGAGTTATATATGCTTTCCATTATGTTTTCAATACAATTATAACTACATATATGCTGGTGGAATGAATCAAATATAATTCCATGAGCTACTTTATGAGTAATTATTTTATGAACATTAGCAATCCAATATTACAAGTCATATGCCTGTATAGGGCGATCCACCAAACTTGACCAATTATATATATGACTAGTGAATTCTTGTAGTTCCTTCCATCAACGCCCTTTTTATAGAGATTACTAATTATATATGATACTATTCAATATAAATGTTCTTATTATTTATCTACAGATATCGGGCATTAGTTATTGAAGTGAATCATGATATACATAATCAAATTATTTAATAATCAAGTATATCCATACTACTATTACTTACATGTTGTCTATGGATAATTATACTTTACAAGATTCATGGAATAATGATACTTGAAATCTATGTAAAAGTTATATCAATGCATGGAATCTAAACTATATTATAGATTTCATGAAAAGTATAATAGTTATTCAACTTATTTTAGATAGTATTATAGTTAATATAAATATTATAAGAATTACTCATCTTATTTTTGAACCACTAAGGTCCTACTATTATATCTGTTACTCAGCTTCTTTTAGCTATCCACATGTAAATAGTATAGTATCATTTTAATAACCATCTGAGTAAATAACTATCAAAATGTTAAACTAAGTGCTTAAACCAAATAGTAAAGAATATATTTGTATATTATTTTGGCTTCATATTGACTCAATATATTATTATATTATGTTGACATCAATATATTGTATTTACATCATATTGACTCGATATATCATGTATGTGTATGATGCTCATTATCATATAATATTATATAATTCATATATTTGATGAACAAACCTGAATATAAATATAACCATAGGAAGTAAGATAATTCTATATTTTTAAGTGTATACTCCATAAATACTCCCTATAATAAATGACACTAGTTTTATCTAAACAAATCATCGATTATGTTTAGGCAACTTACTGTTGTGCATACTTATTGGAAGTCATTATATTTATGTCATTCACTATGTATACAAATGTGTATAGTTTAGTAGTTCAATAATGTCTATGTATTCTAATGTATGAATGCAAATCAATGTGCTATAACAAACTATTAGGTCGGCTATGTATATGCCTAGGTGAAAAGTTCAATCTACATTTGGGGAGCCATATATATTTGGTATAATTCACAAAATAGATTGATTCACATATTTATATAGCTACCATAGATAAATATTTTTAGATTTATATGGAAACTTAGCACCAAAATACACTAATATTTATTCTCATAATTATGTAGTCCACTGAAATCCACATATCTACAAATCATTTTCCAGAATAAGAATACATAAATTTAAATTACACTGCCTACCTTAACAATGCTCTACTAGAACTTTCCCTCTTTCTCTTTCTCCTCAAATCTCCTTTCCCTGCCCCTGTTGTGCCTTACTTCCCTTTGCCTAGAGATATTATGACCATTTTGTTTCAAAAGTTCCCATCATAAAATATGGTGTGGCTTTCTCTTTTAAGATTTGTCCCTTTTTATTTTTTTGTTTTTCTTTACTTTTTTTTAATTTTTATCAAATCCTTAATTTTTATTTTCCTAAATTTAGACCTTTCTATTTTCTCTTTATTTTAAGAGTTTTCTTATTTTTTAATTTTTCTCCTAAATGTCAGTTATCATATTTTATTCATTTTATCACTAATTACAATAATCAATATATCTACTAATTAAATTATCACTTCAAATATCATAATGACTTAATGATAAATTTATTAATCAATAATTCCAAATTCATTCTACTTATGCAAATCATAAAACATTAATGGACATACATGAAAATCATGAAAGATGAATTCCATTAATCTATGCTATGAACCATGTGTAAACAATTTTAAATTCAAGCAACATTAAACACACTATGCTAATCATTCCATAATGCATCTAATATGTACTAGCTAATGTGATGTGTGTAGGGTTCTAGTTAAATTTTTTTTATCATCCTCTAACATCTCTATCTATGTCACCCTCTTTGATGATGCTCTCCCTCCATCATGATTTGAGGGATGAGTTATCCTACATCAAATTCACAATAAGTAGGTTGTTAGCCCATAACATCATAATATACATACATCATAGAATATAGCTGAAATAATAAATTAACATGATCATAACATAATTATATACACTACAACTAACTCATAACAATGAAATCATGTAACCTAAGAAATATCTAACTATCCCATAACATCATATATATCAAAGCTTAGTTAATAAATACCAAATCAATTTATCAACTATAATAACCATGAATAATCAAGTAAGTTTGCTTAACGAGGAATCAAGATGTAACATCCTTCCCCCCTAAAGCTAGTTATCATCCTGAATGACTCTAATTCAAACATAAGTTCTAAATTAAAAACATTGTTCACCCTAAAAATAACATAGTATAAATTATCAAATCAAGCAAATAAATGTGAAAATATCATGTAGAACTCATCATAGTCCTCTCAAGTACCACTATCCTTAGAGTATTGGTCCTATAACACCTTACACTATGACATCTATATATTATGTAAATAAACTTTTTGAGTGTTAATTACTTTCACTTTTTCTACCATGACCACCCCAAGATCTAATACCTGCAAAGCATTATAATCCAACACATGTGTAGGATTAGCTTTATACTTTTTAAGATAATAAACATAGAAGATGTTATATATTAAAGCTAGGGCTACTAGCAATGCAAGCCTATATTCTACAATATTGACCACTTCTAACACCTCGAAGGTTCCTACATATCTTAGTGATAGTTTCGCTAAGTTTCCAAATTTAATCGAGTTATTCTACAACTTTACCTACAAGAACACTTTATCACCTACTAAAAACTGTCTATCTATCCTCTTCAGATCAACATAACTCTTCTTACTATCATTAGACTTGACCAATCTCTACATTATTAATCTAACTTGTTCTTTCATTTCTAAAAGCATCTCAGGTTCAAAGACTACCCTATCCTCCAACCTATCCCAACTGATTGGTATCCTACACCTTTTTTGTATAGTGCCTCAAACAGTTCCATCTTCAAAGTTGATTGGTATGATTTTTATGCAAACTCAACCAATGGATGATAACCTTCACACTTGTATTTTTGATCCATAAAATACATATGAATAATATCTTCTAACACCTAATTAACGCTCTCAGTTTGACCATCAATCTCTGGATGATATGTAGTGCTGAAATTTAGTTGCATACGCAAAGCTGAATTTAGAGTTACCCAAAATCTAGAATTCATCTTCAGATCATGATCTGAAATGATTTTCTCAATAAATCCATGAAACTTATACACTTATTTTATGAACCTCTTTGTAAGATTAGGTGTATCATCTATCAAATAACTTGGTATAAAATGAGCCACCTTGGTTAGTTTATCAATTACTACCAAAATCATATTGTGCCTATTTCATGACATTGGTAAACCTTGGACAAATTTTATACTAACCACTTTTCACTTCCATTATATTATATCATGATAATATAACAACCAAGGTGGATTCACATGTTTAACTTTCACTCACTGACATTTCAAATAATGTGACACATAGTTTGCTACATCTTTCTTGATTTCCTTCCATAAATATAGTGGTATAAGCTCTACCATGAGCTTGGTTACTCCTATATGTCCTGAATATGTGACATTTTTTAGCTATTTAGTATTTTTATTTGCATATTATCTCAATCTAGCACATACATCCTTCTATTTTAATGCAAAATACCATCTCTCTCCAATCTGAATCCTTTATATCAAGGATTCTGAGTATTCTCAAACAATGATTTTCTGAACTAATTATAAAATTCATCTCTTGGTGAGAATTCAATCACTCAATCCATAAAATTACTCTTGATATTAGCTATGACTATTATGTACCTTCTACAACTTAGGGCATCGACTACTCTATTCTCCTTGCCTTTGATATTATTGATATCAAAATCATAATCAAACAAGAACTCAAGCTAACATCTCTGAAGAGCATTCAAATTTGATTGGGTGAAGATGTACTTGAGTCTCAATTTATTTGTCTTGAGCTCAATTGGTTTTCCCAACAAGTAATGCCATGAAACTTGTAAATCATGCATAATTGCTATAAATTTCAAGTCATGAGGGGCATAGTTCACTCATGAGGCTTAAGATTCCTTAATTCATAAGCGACCACTATACCACCATATAAAATTGACCATTGAGGTTAGGATCTCTTAACGCTGGTGATGAAGTAAGCCTTCTTTTCAATTCCTAAAAAGCTGCTTCACACTTCTCTGACTAGACAAAACTTTGGTTCTTACATTGAAAATAAGTAATTGGATTATCTATCTTAGCGAAAATTAGATTAAAATTCATGTAATAGCCTACTAATGCCCATATAAATTCTTACCTCATGCACATTCTTTAGTGTCAACCATTCCATAATGGCTCTTGTCTTTCTTGAATCTATTGAGATACCATCCATAAAGATAATATGTCCTAGATATTTCACTCTCTCTTAGAAAATTGCACACTTAGATAACTTGCCATATAGCTTGTGCTTCTGCAACCATTGGAAAACCATTTCTAGATTTTAAAGGTGCTCTTCTTCATTCTTAGAGTATATAAGAATGTCATCAAGAAAAATCAAAATAAAGTGGTTTAGATCATCTCTAAAAACACTATTCATGAGATTCATGAATGTTATCATAGCATTAGTCAACCTAAATGGTAACACTATGAACTCATGGTGCCCATAATGAGTTTTGAATGATGTATTGGGAATATATTCATCCCTTATCCTCAGTTGATGGTATCCTTCTCTAAGATAAATCTTGGAAAAGACCATTACTCCTTGAATTTGATCACAAATATCATATATATGAGGTGGAATATACCTATTTTTGATATATTCCTTATTCAACATTTTATAATCAATGCAAAGTTGAATAGGACCATCCTTCTTGACAAAGACAACTGGTGTACCCCATGGTAACACACTTGGCCTAATCAACCCCTTAGACAATAATTCTTGGAGTTGATTCTTCAATTCAACCAAATCAGTGGTTTTCATCATGTATGGTGCCTTAGACTATGGTTCTGAACTAAGTATGATATCAAAAGATAAATGGAACTTAGATCTAGGAGGTAATCTAGATAATTCTTTCAAAACCACATCATGAAAATTCTTAAGGAATGGATAATATTTGAGAGATGGTTAATTAGGTTCCTCCTTTGTATTGATGATAAATTATTGATACCTTTTTTCTTGAGTCCTTTTGAGTTGCATAGCATAAATCTACTTAAGACTTAACTCTCTTTTCTCACCCTAAAATTATGTCTAATTTCCAAAATCATCTAGATAGTCAACCTTGTTCAGGTAGCATTCAACCTTTGTTTTATGTTTTGAAATCCATTTTATTCCTAGGATAACATTGTATGACCCTAGCGGTGCTACATATAGATCCACTACTATTGGGAATTCAGGCAACCTAATCTCTGCTTCAACTAAACACTTATGAACCATGACTTTTGAGTCATTCCTATAATATACTAACCATGCATTTACCATTACTCCAACTCTCCTAGATAACTTATTAAGTATTTTAGGAGATATAAAACATTAGTTAGCCTCTGTAACTATCAAAATGGAAACTAGATGTTCAAATAAAGTACCTAACAGTTTTATAGGTAATGCTTGAAATTTAGCTTATTAATTATCCACTATTACATGAATACGTTGTTGAAAATTTCCCTACTAAGGAATATGACCTTTGTTATTTGAATTATCTTGAGTGAATTCATGAGAATAATGGTCATCTCCATAAATAAAATAATCTCCAGATGGTTCTTTCCTATCAATCTATTGGTTTTCATTGAAACTACCTTTGGAACCATTATCCAATTTTTTGTTGCTTAAACCATTGTAGAATTTGGCATTCTAACTTTTGAACTGCTTCCTAAAGTCTCCATTATTCTATTTCTAATTCTTCTTTTTAAACATTGACTTAAATTTTCCAAACTTTTTCTTGAACTTGTCCCTAGCTTGTACAATAGACTTCAACTTTTATTCCCATTTGACTGCCTTATCAAAGACGTAATCCATGGTAGAAGGTCCATGCATATCCACATCTCCATTGATTTGGATTTTTAATCCCATGATAAACTTCCTAATATTTACCCTCTCATTAGCCTAATATAAGGTAAATACTTTAGAATTTTGGTGAACTACTCCCATCACTCATTCAACAATAAGTCTCCTTGCTTCAAATTCTATAAATCTATGATCTTCTGATCAAATTAAATTTTTTAAAGCCATCATGACTTGAATAAAATCACAAATTGATCCCAAGTAATGGCAATCAAGTTAGGATTCATTTCCAACCTTTTGTTAACCCACCATATAGCTAGCTCACCAACCAAATGGTATGTTCCCCAAACAGATTTAGTGACCTTGGAGTAGTTTTAAATTATGAAATACTTATCCATTTTAGTCGTCCATGCTTCAGCTCCATCACTCATAATAGTTCCATCAAACTTAGGTGGGTTTACCTTATTCATATCTCTAACCAACTCTATAGCTACTTAATCTCTCATATTTTGAGGGTTTTCTTACTCAGTGGGATGCTCTTCAATTGCATCTTGATGTTATTCCTCTTCATGACCATGAACTAACTACTCCAAGGTTGTAATATAGTTCCTGGTCTCATTTATGGATACAAAAATATGATCCATCTTTGCTATTTACTTAGTGGTAAATCAATTATGATAAAATGGAGGGTTACTATCATTGACATTTGACAGAAACTCTATGGATACTATAGCTTTCACCATCCTCTTTTCTATCAAAAAAAGGATATGAAAACATTATTGGACTTATTAGGTCCTATAGTTTGAGCTGTAGCTTTGATACCATGTTTAACATCTCCATTAGAATCTACTTAGAAATACATGAATTTTTTATTAAATTTAAAAAACATATACTTTAATTATATTACACCATGAGAATCTAATCAATGACCATATAAAATAATCTAAATATAAAGAATGTAAATGAAGCATATAATATCATACATCATTGATCACTATCATCATAAAAAATACATCATAATTACAAATATCCAACTACAACTAGCACAAACATACAGCCACTATTGTCAATGTACAATAAGTAAGTAATTATAGCTCATCATGATAATATTTAAATAATAAATTAAATAAAATTTTCATATATAAGATATATGGCTCCATAGATCATAAGCTCCCTAGACTCTAGTATCTATGGCAATCTCATGTATCATCTCCAAATAAGTACTAATGTGGGGAGGGAGAGCATCATCCTGGTGATTTTTCACACCAACCATAGACTATCGATCCCCTCCACAAATCCCATAAGGGAATGTCCATCCCTTCATGTATAAGTGGATAGTGATGGCATGAGAATTCATAGAGACAATTTAGTACCCATGTGTTATATGATTTATAAAACTAAACATATAATGTATCATAAAAAACTTGTTCTACTCAAGATATAGTATAAAAATGTAAATCATAGACATAAAATGATAATGTCCCACTAACATTAAATTTTCTAAATTTTTTAATAATTAATGATCTAAAGGATCATTCAAATTCATATACACTACTTGATCGGATTACCTTCATTTGACATTGTGATGCTAGTAAGCTAGTGAAGTCCATCTCACTACTTACTCAGTATTGACAATGAAAGATTTCATTAACATAGTATAACCAATAGATTCATATGGATTAAATTATAATAGAAATAATATAAAATGATAATCACAAGAATAATATAAATGCATGCATTTATTCTATCAAATATATGAATAAATCTCACATTATTATCTATTGCATAAACCATAGGTATAATAACTACATTTTACACCATCTAAGTATAATATAAATCTAACTATAATTTCTAATCACTATAAGTAGTTTCCAAATATATTTCACCCTATGATAACACATATTATCATAGTCCAGTGTTCTTAAGCATAACTACTGAATACCACACCTAATCATATCATAGTAGTTATAAATCAATGAAAACATAAGCTTTTGTTTAGATAACTAGTTATAACAAAGAAAGTCTCAGTTCTCATAGAACACATAATATTTAATTCTATAATTTGTTATACTATCATGGGAGTTGTATGCATGCATAAACAAGGTCTTACTATACAAAATACTATGATATAGTTTTGAACTACCGAAATAATTGTAATTATAAGTACACACCCCTATGTACAAATATATGCTATCTAGGCACATGTGTACCTATATTCTTTTTAAGCATAATATTAAATAATTTATAACTTATTATATTATTATATATCTACTACATATTTTATTTCACATGCTACATATCATAAGTGATCTCATGCATATCTTAAATCTTATCATAGGACAATGAAAGATTGTGTTGAGATATATATGCTTTCCATTATGTTTTCAATATACTTATAACTACATATATGTTGGTGTAATGAATCAAATCTAATTCCATAAATTATTTTATAAGTGATTATTTTATGAACATTATCACTCCAGTATTACAAGTCATATGCCCAAATCGGGCAATCCACCAAAATTTACCAATTATATAGATGACTTTAGTGAATACTTGTGGTTCTTTTCATTGATGCCCATTTTATATAGCTCAATAATTATATACAATATTGGTCAATATAAATGTTCTTATTATTTCTCTACAAATATTAGGCATTAGTTACTAAAGTGAGTCATGATACACAGAATCAATTTATTTAATATTCTAGTATATCCATACTACTATTATTTACATGTTGTCTATGGATAGCTATATACTATAGTATTCATGGAATATTGATACCTAAAATCTATCTAAATTTTATATCAATGCATGGAATCTAAACTATATCATAGATTTCACAAAAATTATAATAGTCATTCAACTTAGTTTAGATAGCATTATAGTTAATCTAAATAGTATAACAATTACTCAGCTTATTTTTGAACCACCAAGGTCCTACTAGTATATCTATTACTCAATTTTTTTAACTATCGACATGTAAATAATATAGTACCATTTGTATAACCATCTGAGTAAATATCTATCAAAATGTTAAACTAAGTTCTTAAACAAAGTAGTATAGAATAGGTTTGTATATTATGTTGGCTTCATATTGACTCAGTATGTTATTATTTTATATTGACATCAGTACATTATATTGACATCATATTGATTTAGTATATGGTTTCTATGTCTAATGTTAATTAGTATATGATATTATATATTTCATACATTTGATGGATAAGCCTAAATATAAATATACCCATAGGAAGTAAGATAAATCTATATTTTTAAATTTTTAGTCCATAAATACTCCCTATAATAAATGACATCAGTTTTATCTAAACAAAGGGCCAACTATGTTTAAGAAATTTATTGTTGTACATACTTATTAGAAATCATTGTATTTATGTCATTCACTATGTATACAATTGTGTATAGTTTAGCAGTTCACTAATGTCCATTTATTCTATTGTATGAATGTAAA
Organism: Torreya grandis; assembly: GCA_037957365.1. Taxonomy (NCBI): domain Eukaryota; kingdom Viridiplantae; phylum Streptophyta; class Pinopsida; order Cupressales; family Taxaceae; genus Torreya; species Torreya grandis. The sequence goes on from JARHVA010000748.1 coordinate 4,281,068, forward strand.
TCAATGTGGTGTAACAAACTATTAGGTTTGTTGTGTATAATCCTAGATGAAAGGTTTAATCTACATTTTGAGAGCCATATATATATATATATGTGTGTGTGTGTGTGTGTGTGTGTGTGTGTGTGTGTGTGTGTGTGTGTGTATGTGTATATATATATATATATGTATGTATATATATATATATATATGTATATATATATATATATATATATATATATATATATATGTATATATATATATATATGTATATATATATATGTATATATATATATATATATGTATATATATGTATATATATATATATGTATATATATGTATGTATATATATATGTATATAAATGTATATATATATATATGTATATATATATATATGTATATATGTATATATATATATATGGTATAATTCACACAATAGATCAATTTACATATTTATATAGCTACTAAAGATAAATATTTTCATATGTATATGGTGACTTAGCACCAAAATACACTAATATTTATTCTCATAATTATGTAGTCAATTAAAATCCACATATCTTCAAATCATTTTCTGAATAAAAATACATAAACTTAAATTTCATTTTCTACCTTAATAATTATATGTTGTAACTTTCCCTCTTTCTCTTTCTCTTTCTCTTTCAATCTCCTTTCCACACCCCTGCTACACCTCACTTCCCTTTGCCTAGAGATTTTATGATTTTTTTTTCAAAACCTCCCTTCATAAAATATGGCATGGCTTTCTCTTTTAGGATTTTTCCCTTTTTATTTTTTTGTTTTTATTTACTTTTATTTTTATTTTTATCAAAGTCTTTCTTTTTTTCCCTAAATTAAATTTTTCTATTTTATCTTGTTTTTAATAATTTTTTTCTTTTTTCTCTTTTTTCCTCCTAAATGTCAATTATCATATTTTATTCATTTTATCATTAATTAAAATAATCAATATATTTTCTAATTAAATTATCATTTTAGATATCATAATGACTTAATGATAAATTCATTAGTTAATAAATCCAAATTTATTCTAATCACACAAATCATAAAACATTAATGGACATACACGCAAATCATGCAATATGAAATCCATTAACCTATGTCATCAACCATGTGCAAAGAATACTAAATATAAGTAACATTAAACACACTATGTTAATTATTCAATTATGCATCTAACATGTACTAGCTAATGTGGTGTGTGCAGGGTTCTAGTTAATTTCTCTGTCATCTTTCAACATCTTCATCTACATCACCCTCTTTGATGATGATCTCCCTCTGTTACACTCTAAGGGATGAATTATCCTATGTCAAACTCACAACAAGTAGGTAATTAGACCATAACATCATGATATACATACATCATAGAATATAATTGAAATAACAAATCAACATGATCATAATGTAAATATATACACTATAACTAACTCATGGCAATGAAATCATGTAACATAAATAATATTCAACTATTCTGTAATAATATATATCTCAAAGATTAGTTAAAAACTAAATCAAATTGTCAAACTATAAATATTCATGGATAATCAAGTAAATTTTCTTAATGAGGAATCAAGATGTAACAACTTGCAAGGATTTCTATTGGATCATAGTTAGAAATTTCAATTATCCCTTACATATAGGGGATAAAAAAAGAGGGAACCTAACATTTTCAAACAGCATGGAGGATTTTTCTTCCCTCATGTTGAATACAAGGTTGACGGATGTGGAATTAAGAGATCCTAAATTCACATGAAGTAATAGGAGATTGGGTGATAATCTTATTCATTGTTGATTGGATAGAATTTTTATTTCTATGGATTGGTTAATTTTCAAGGATTTGATTCTCAAGTCCCTTCTTTGGATTGGTTTGGATCACAACCCCCTTGAATTGGGTATTGTGGATCAAATTACAAAGGAAAATAGATATCCATTTAGGATGGACAACATGTGGTTCTCTCATAAAGACATTCATGATCAGATTTTAGAATGGTAGTCCACTATTGGTAATGGTTTAATTATGTTCAAACTAGCTAAAAAAAATGAAAAATGTGAAAATCAAAGTTAAACAGTGGAACAAACAAGTTTTTGTCAATGTTCTTTTACAAAAGAAAGCTTTAAAATCTAAAATTTCAAAGATTGAAGAAGAGATTGAAAATAATGGGTATGATATTGAAAAATAGAATAAAAAAAAATACATCTTTTATAAATATCATACTATGCTTGCAAGGGAATAAACTTTGTAGAGATAAAAATACAAAAATGTTTGGATCAAGGAAGGAGATAGAAACACTCACTTTTTTATATGCCTACTTTAAAGCATAAAAAACATAATACCATCAAGAAAATCATAGACAATGAAGGAAATCTCACATATAATTTTGATTACATTAATTAGGAGAGTGCTAAGTTCTTTAAAAAATTGTTCAAAAATGATTTTAATGAAAACACAAGATTTGATCAAGAATTCCTACATGTGATCCCCAAATTGGAGAATCAGGGGGAAAATTTATCTTTTATAGCTGCCACTTATAATGAAGATCTCAAATTTGCTCTTTCTAAGATGAATCTAGAGAAAGCCCATGACCTGAATGGTTTTTAAATTGTTTTTTCCCAAAAAATTTAGGACCTAATAGAGGATGATGTGGTTGTAGTTGTCAATGAATTTTTTACTTCAGTACAATTGTTAAAAGAATTTAATCACACCTTATTAGTGTTAATCCCTAAGAAGGAAGGGGTGGTGAATTTTTTTTATTATCATCCTATCAGCTTATGTAACTCCATTTATAAAATCATCATAAAATTAATATCCTTAAGGTTTCAACCAATCATGGAAAAAATATTCAGTCTCAACAAGGCAGCTTTGTTCCTAGTAGATAAATTCAAGATGATGTTATTGTTGTACATGAATCTATCCACTCTATAGATAAGAGTGATAGTGTTTCAATGCTTCTAAAGTTGAAAATGGATAAGGAAAATAACAAATTATATTGGAATTATTTAGATAGGGTTCTAGCTTAATTTTGATTTAAAGATAAATGTTGAAAAATTATTAGATCTTGCATTTCCACTTGTATTTTTTTGACACTTGTAAATGGCATTGCCCAAGGTCTTTTAAAAGGTGCCAAAGGGCTGAGACAAGGGAACCCCTTATCCCCTTTTTATTCATCATCATGGCCATGTCTCTCAGTAGATTCATATCTAAAGCAATTGATTCATTCGATCTGAAAGGTTTTATACCATCTCACTTCGTTGAGCCCATCTCCCATCAACAATTCACGTATGACACCATTCTTCTAGCCAAGGATTCTATTCAAGAAGATAGATTAATAAAAAAGAACTAGTTATGCATGAATTAGATTCTAATCAGAAATTTAACTTTGATAATGCTTCAATTTATTTTTTTAATACTCTTGTTGATTGATAAGATATAATAGTTCTTTTGTTAGGTTGCCAAATCAAAGTTTATCTTCCTCCTACATTGGCATGCCTCTTTTCATTATTCTTCTTTCAATATCTACGTGGAATCCATTAATTGAGAGATGTCAAAGGAGGCTTGCATGTTAAAAAGGTAAACTTATATCACAAGTAAGCAAAATTTTGCTAATTAAGAGTGTATTCCAAAGCCTTCATATGTATCTTCTTTCACTTTTTAGTCTTCCTAAGAGCGTTGAAGATAAGCTAATAAAAATTCAATGGAGTTTCTTTTGGTTTGGAATTGAAGAGAGAAATAGATTCCATCTTGTTGCCTAGAACAAAGTTTGTGCTCTAAAAAAATATGGTGGTCTTAGTCTGAGGAAATTTTAGCTGATGAACAAAATGTTTATTTCAAAGTTTGTTGTAGATTTGCTAAGGAAATACCGCCTAGGATAAAATTTTATATTTAAAATACTTATAGGTCTATGATTCAATGTGTATCTTTGTAGATGATCAATTTGTCAGGGGCTCACACTTCTAAATTTTTTTGATTTTGAACAAGGATATGATTTTCTTAGGTTTTAATTTTCCTAATGGTCAGAAGGTGGATTTTTGGAAATATTCTTGGGTCATTTATCATCCCCTTAGTCAAATTTATACTTGGTAGAACTTGCAAGAGGATATTTAGAATAATTATGGTCACAAGGTACTTGATTACTAGTAGGTGGTTGAAGGTGTAAAAATATGGAAAACTTTGAGTTTAGATAACATTAACCAAGAAGATAATTTGATGTTATCTAACATGAATAATTTGTTGTGAAATTTATATTTACCTCTCAGTAATAAAGCAGACTAGTTTGTGTGGAAGGAGTCAGTCAATGTCCATTACCAAGTAAAATCAGGTTACTCTCTATTAGAATAAAATCTTGGTTTCATCTTTAATTTGGAGATACTATGAGACAAATGGTTGACCCCCAAAATTATTTTCTTCTTTTGGTTAGTAGTACAAAACAAAATTATAACCATGGATAATTTAAGAAAAAAAGGATGCATTTTAACTAACAGATGCATCTTTTGTGAAAATGATAATGAATCTGTATTCCGTTTGCTTGTGGATTGCCCTTATTTTCAATAAATTTAGAGTTACATTCTTCTTAAAGTAAATATTTTTTGGGTATATGTAGGCTCATTTTTGGAAGTATGGTAGTCTTGGGAGTGTCGGGGAATCCAAGAACAACACACCTTGTTCTGATCCCACTTGTTAGGATCTTGCTCCTTAGAAAGAGCACAATATGATTACCAAATACAAGCAATTAAACATGCAGAAATATCTAGAAGTACAAGTAACTAGAATTCACAAATAGCATAGAATATGAGAGACAATACACTATCTTGTATTAATACTTGTACAGAAAAGAATACAATAAAGAGACGCCACACTCTTCCACTTTACAGAGGCTTGCCAAACCTCAAGTGTACAATAATTCTTCTTTAGAAATTCACTCTCCTACCAAAAATAGTCCCAACACACAACTCACACACAGAATTGGTGTTCACCTCTCCAACCAGTCAGTAATAACCCTGCCAGTACACCAAGCACTCTAAAGTAATTCAAGTAGATCTCCCATGAACCTGCAACCTGCAATTCAACAGACCATACTTACACATGTAGATCTCCTATGAGCTTGCAACAACCTGCAACTCAATGATCTTACAATGGAAGGATCTTCCTTGCCTTCCTTTTCAACTCTTAATTACAATACATGCCAATGGGTCTATAAATAGATCCCAAACTTAAACAATAACTTAGACTCTTAGTTTACTATAATTATCCATGCAACTCAAGACTCGAAATAGCCTTTACATACAAACACTCAGTTCAACAAACTAATTGTTTGTGCAAGGAATAGTTCTGGAACACACAGGTGACCAACGTCGGTCCCTGTCTAACTGGTGGTGACCGACGTTGGTCAACTCCCTGCTGATGCTGGTTGCCTTCTGCATTGATCATGACTGACATCGGTCATACTACCGACGCCAGTCCTTTTGGAACTTCAGCATCCTCTTCTTCATCTACATAGTTGAAGCTTTTAGCTCCACAACCTAACAATCTCCCACTTGGAGATAAATAGTTGCAACTATACCTGTACCTATACTTTGTCTAGTTTATTCCCTTGGCTTTGTATCCCTCTTCAAGATCACTCTTAAAGACCAACCACCACAAATCTTGTGGTGCAACACCTGTCATCCAAATCACCTACCACATCCACATCTACAACCCATGTAGAAAATAACTTGACCCTGCATAGCATGTGCACTTGTTGCTGGTCCCTCTAAGAATCCACTGAACTGCCCTCCAATGCTTCTGTCCCAGATTGGCTCCAAAATTGTGACAACTCCCACTGCTTGGGAAAACTCAGGTCTAGTACATACATACTCAACCTCATTATGTGAATCAAGACGCTGTCCATAGAACTATCCAACCATCAGCGTGCTAACCGGTCTCACACAATCATCCTAAAACAAAGTCAACCTGTGACCTTCCATGTCCCTAGAACACACTCATGCCAAAGAATCTTGTTGCTCCTAGATTCCTAATGACAAACCTCTAAACTAGCTTTACCTTTAGTTTAGCAACTCCTTGTATATGTAACCCTGCAACAAGCACATCATACAGTAATAAGATAATGTAGTTAATATTATCCAACTTGGTAAAGAGAAACACAATGATCAAACCTCCATTGTCCTACAGCTTATACAAGACCATATACCCTGGCCTTCCGTTTCATGTGTCCGTTTCTGCTCTTCTTCATCCTGAACATCCATTCATCTCTCAGTGCTTCCTTCCAGCTTGCAACTCCACCAAAAACTCCTATTTGGTTCTCCTCCAAGGACTCACACTCCTCATCCATGCCTAGCTCCCACTATTTCTTAGATCTACCTGCTCTGCTTCTTTAATAACTTCCTGGTACTTTACCATAAGTGAGCAAAAAATAGTGTAAAGAAGGGAAAAGATGAATTTGAGGCTTACATACCCTTTAAGTCCTCCATATGGGCGCTTGAGACTCCTTGACAGCTTGATGTCCACCTAAAATATATCTCAGTAATTGATGCCGATCACATCTCAGTCTGCACCTGACTGATGCCGGTTCCCTGTGACTGCCTCATCACCGACATCGGTTCCCCTTGGCTGATGCCAGTGTTTATCTACCCTAAGTCACTGATGTTAGGCTGCACATAGCTGACATCAGTCCCTGTCTGGACACAGACATCAATTTTCTAGCCGACGTCAGTCTCTGTGTTTTGCTTGTGAGAACTGACTTTTTCTCACGAGCTCCTTTTGGATCAAACCCTTGTCCAAATCACCCTTGCTCTGCTCAGAATTCTTCTGCCCCTTGTGCTGAACTCTGTCTGTCACCTTCTCCTTGAAAACCAAGGCTTTCCTGTTCTTGTCACTAACATCGGATTCCTCAAGAAACATCACCTTCTTCTTTTGCATACATAAATCTCGATCTGTGCTCTTCAAATCTGAAAGCATACCCTTTGACTCAAGAACATGCATCTCCTTCTTATTCATGTGACCAAGCCTATTAAGCCACATCTTCGAATCTACAGCTGAAGTAGATAACCCAGAAGGAGAATCAGTAATACAAGTAGATAGATAAAGCGTACCTACTTTCTTACCTCTTGCTACAATAAGTGCACCCTTGGTAACCTTCCAAGAGTCTACTGTGAGAGTTACTATGCAACCCTCATCACCCAAACTTCTTATAAAAATCAAATTCTGCTCTAGAACTAGGACATGCATGACCTCCTTTAACACCCATGTGTTACCTGTCTGCAATTTTAGCTTCACTTTCCCTTTGCCAACCATCTGACAAGGCTTACCATCCCCTAAACAAATTTCTCCAAAGTCTCCCTGGACATACTCATGAAAAAATTCCCTATTTGGGGATGCATGAAAAGAGGCACCAGAATCTAAAACCCAAGATTTTACTTTATCCAAAGAACATACCAGAGCATCCTGTGCAACAAAATCTACAACATCTGCTTCTTCTTCATGTCCTTCATGCTGATCTTTACCCGACCTACAATCTCTCTTTAAGTGCCCTTGCTTTCCACATTTCTAGTAGGTTATTCTGCCATACCTGGACTTGAATCTCCTGCCTATCTTGGACCTTGATCTCCCATGCTCGATCTTCTCTCTTTGCCTTCCTCTGCCTTCAACACTCAAAGCATTCCCTGATGATTCACCTGTGTTTTTCTTGTGTATCTCTTCATTCAAGATCACACTCACAATATCATCCACTTTTAAGATTTTTTAAGCAGACGTAGTATTAGAAACTGCCATTACCAAACTTTCCCAACTTTTAGGTAATGAACATAAGATTAAGAGAGCCTTAATTTCATCATCAAAATCAATATTGACTAAACTTAACTGGTTTACCAAACCATGGAAATCACTAAAATGACTATGTATAGATCCACCTTCCAACATTTGCAAATTAAATAATTACTTCATAAGAAATACCTTATTCGAAGCTGAGAGTTTTTCATATAAATTTGCCAAAGATTCTATCAACTCTATCGTTGTCTTCGCATGTGATAAGTTGGAAATCACAGATGATGCAAGACTCAACCTTATAGATCCCAGAGCCTTCCGATCAAGAGCCTTCCATTCTTCATCCTTCATATCCCGGGGCTTGCAATCAACCCCACCCAACGGTAAGTACAAATCTTTCTGATACAGATAATCTTCAATCTGCATCCTCCATAATTGATAGTTCTTGCCATTAAACTTCTCCATTCATAGCTTACTGTCTTCTGCCATTGCTCTACTCCCACTCAAACAAAAACACCTGTGAGTAACCTGTAATCAACACACACTAACCAAATCTAATCCAACCTGTTAGTATCCCAACCTAAAAGCTCTGATACCAGTTGTCAAGGAATCCAAGAACAACACACCTTGTTCTGATCCCGCTTGTTAGGACTTGCTCCTCAGAAAGAGCACAATATGATTACCAAATACAAGCAATTAAACATGCAGAAATATCCAAAAGTACAAGTAACTAGAATTCACAAATAGCACAGAATATGAGAGACAATACACTATCTTGTATTAATACTTGTACAGAAAAGAATACAATAAAGAGACGCCACACTCTTCCACTTTACAGAGGCTTGCCACACCTCAAGTGTACAGTAATTCTTCTTCAAAAATTCACTCTCCTACCAAAAATGGTCTCAACACACAACTCACATACAAAATTGGTGTTCACCTCTCCAACCAGTCAGTAATAACCCTGCCAGTACACCAAGCACTCTAAAGTACTTCAAGTAGATCTCCCATGAACCTGCAACCTGCAATTCAATAGACCATACTTACACATGTAGATCTCCTATGAGCTTGCAACAACCTGCAACTCAATGATCTTACAATGGAAGGATCTTCCTTGCCTTCCTTTTCAGCTCATCATTACAATACATACCAATGGGTCTATAAATAGATCCCAGACTTAAACAATAACTTAGACTCTTAGTTTACTATAATTATCCACGCAACTCAAGACTTGAAATAGCCTTTACATGCAAACACTCAGTTCAAGAAACTAACTGTTCATGCAACGAATAGTTCTGGAACACACAGGTGACTGACATCGGTCCATGTCTAATTGGTGCTAACCGATGTCAGCCGACTCCCTGCCGATGCCAGTTGCCTTCTGCATTGATCATGACCGACGTCGGTCATACTGTCGACACTGGTACTTCTGGAACTTCAACATCCTCCTCTTCATCTGCATAGTTGAAGCTTTTAGCTCCACAACCTAACAAGGAGTGCCCCTTTTAGAATGTACAGCTAAAGAAAAAATTAAATCTCTCTTTGCCTCATACCATTTGGGGAATTTGGGGAGATCATACTAATTTTTTTTTTAGAGATAAAAAATGTATTATCAAAGTGTTATCCAAAAGGATATTTGAATCCCTCCTAGATAACTACAACATTGAAAATAATAAGAAAGGTAAAAACCTTCTTCTATTTAAACAAATTCATTCCCTTAACTGGCAAATTGATACATCTAGTCTTGGTAAGACTAATCCTAAAGATGAGATTAGAAAAAGAACTAAATGGAACAACCCCCCCTCCTTGGGATGGTTAAAACTCAATTTTGATGGAGATTCTAAAGGGAACCTAGGCCTAGTTGAAGGTGGTGGTATTATAAGATATCATTAGGGAAATTTTGTGGTTGCTTATGCTAGATATATGGGTGTCAATTCAAATCATTAGGCTGAAGCCCTTGCTTCTCTATGGGGACTTAAATTGGCATAACAACTAGGAGTTAAATTGCTCATAATAGAAGTAGCTTGTCTTAATATATTAAATTGTTTGTTTAGGAAAAATATTATTATCTAAAATATTAAGCAAGTGATAGAGGAAGCAATATCCATTCTAGACTCTAGGCAATAATTTCTAATCTAACACATTTATTGTGAAAGAGACATGATAGTGGAATAGTTTTCAAACAAGGGTGTGGCATCATTGGGTTAGTCTACTTGGATGGATTCTGAAGATCTTCCTAGGGACATCATCCAAAGGATAAAGTGTGAAGGTTTGACTAATGATCATAATATTGGAGGAAATGGGGGACTTACTCAAGTATAGTTGGAGGAGTTAATCGGACCTTAGACATAATTACAATCTTAGTCCTTTAATTTTATTTTTATCCCTTTTCTCTTTGAGAAGCTTCTAGATTTAACTTATCTTCTTTTAGTTTTTTTTAAAAATCAAAGGTAGCAACAAGATAACCCTAGGGTTTGTCAGTTCTTCAGCCTATTAGATTTAGGAAAGACACATTCTTCCCTATTCTAGAGTTATTGTGATCACAATGGGGTTATCAAACTAGATTGAACACAAATTACCTAAATAAGTTAAGAAGAATGATAAAATTTAGGAGGCCTTGTAATTTGGGGATTTTGCAGGGTTCATGGAAATTTTTTAAGGTCATGACAAACATATCTCAATTCTCTTTGCCATCATCTAGGAAGACAAAACTATTAACATTAATTGGGTCACATAGGAAATCATGGAGGATCTGATTGCTCACATAATAGGCTTGGTAATAGAGGAAAGTAATCTTCAAATCTACCAAAGATTATAAAAGAGAGGAGATATTTTTAGAGGAATGGGAAACCTTGGAGACTGTGCACAATGGTTTTGACTGTAAATCTCTACCTAGGCCATTTGGAGAAGTTGATTTTTATCTAATGAAATAAATTACACTTGAAGGTAGGTATAATGTTTTTAGATGGTAATTGTTCATTTTTTAAAATTATTTTAGGTACATTGTCACTTTGAGCCTCCCCTTACACATTCTTCACTCATTAGAAGCCTTTATCTTGAAATACAAAAATGGAAATTACGCTATTCCAAGATATAAATGGGTTATTTTTTAATCCATAAGTAATTCAAAGACATGAATTAACTCAATCTAGATATTTGTCAACCTCATAATAAAATTGTTGAGGATAAACCTATGGAGATTAGGAATATTAAGAAGGTTTAGATCAAGTACCCTAGTAGTGTTCATAAGAATACAGAGGTCAAATCTTCTAAGAACACAATTATTAAATTTTATAAATTTTTAGAGTTAAAATACACTAAGATTAAAGATAATATCAAAAAATGTTTGAGGAGTATATCCAAGACTCCCAACGTGCCAGTTAATACTCTAGACAAGAAGGGTAAAATAGGTCAGACTGCGGGTGACCCTATCTTAGTTGAAGAAGATAGGGTTTGATGAGTCCACACTATGCTTCATTATAACCATGATATATCATCCTTCACAACCATAAATATGCTATTTTAGTTGAGCATTACATATAGTCTTAGGGTTTATAACTAGCCTAAGGTAGAAGATGAATGTTTTTATCTCTATAAGCTTATGTGAGTTTAAGTTAACATTGTTTACATAATGTTCTAACTATTTTCATATTTAGTCTTCTATATTTGATATATACAAGTATTATAGAATCTAAATAAAAGTTTTGCTATGATCTCATGAAGACAAGGAAGTGATGTGACCACAAATTAATCATTCGAGTGTAGATCTAGACCTTACCATACATTCTATAGATCTTGATAGATAGTTACTGATTACAATAGTCAAGTTATAGATTAAAAGAATCAAGCTATGAAATTTGAAAATTGTACTACAGACTCTCACATATCACTAGGACTCATCCACAGCATTTTCCAAAGAATTCTAGAAGTTTTTTCATCTATTCCATGATGATCTAGGACTCCTCCAGATATGTGTGTGTGTGTGTGTGTGTGTAGCTTTCCATTTATAGAAGCTAGTAGATATAGGTTGTAACTCTAGATAAGATGGTATGGATATATTGTATATAAGATTTGGTAACCAGATGTGGTTCAAAAAATCAATTTCAAATCCCATGAGTATCTTCTCAATCACATGTGGATCTTGTTATAATGTTATTCTCTATTTTGTCCATATAAACCGATATCTCTAAATATTCTCTTGTTTTAGATAGTTAAGTTGTTACTAAGTATTTAAGATAGTTTATTTTGTATCTAATAAAAGGCAGATCCATGATCGATATACAAAGGGAATGAAACATTTTAAGAATTTTTATTTTAAATATAATAAGATTTTGTGATATAATACTCTTTCATTTCTATGCATTAGTCAAGATAGATTTCTACGGACATAATTGTTTTGACCCTACGTCCAAGGGTGAGCAAGGGCCCACTCCCCAAGGAGATAGGATGTGTACTTTTCATATTTATAATTTGTTTCTTTTTTTTAATTATAATTAGTATAAATTCTTTGTATTATTGAATTAATAACCTTCAAGTTAGAATAGATTGTTAATGTGTGTGTACTTTAAGATTTGAATAAGCATTTATCATTTCTTCAATTCCAGCAATCTTAATTTTATAATTTACCTTAGAGTGTGGATTTGAGACTTGATTTCAGTGTGTTTTATTTCTACCATCATTAGGTGATTTATTTAATATAATTTATTCACTTTTGTGTGTTTACATTTTTATTGAGTGTGTTTATTTCAAGCATTTAGTTAAGACATTAGGAAGTAGGAACTTAGGATAGATCAACACCAAAAACCTCTAGCCAGCACTGTTAGCTAAACCTAATAAATACCTTGTTGTAGATAGCCTTGGACACTGGCCCTAGTAATAAATGACACCAACATAAACTATTTAAATAAATGGGTAACAATGAAATCCATAATTTTTGGCACCATTGTCAAAGAATTCTTATAAAGTGTTAGTAAGGTAAACTCTTAAACTAAAAGTAAAAACCAAAAAAATATGCAATAAATTACTCTCTTGTCAAATATAGGTATATGAGTAGGTAAAGGGATTCACAAGAAAGATTTGTTCCAAAAGATACTCATCTTTTAGGAGAGAGAATCAAGGTACTTTCAAAAAATATAGAAAGCTTGAAGAAATAAATAAGCGAGTCTTTTAGAATTACATCTCAAGATCTAGAGGAATCTTCTTCTATAAAAGTTGAAATTGTGGACAATGAACAACCAGAAGACCTTGGAGGATCTCCTCTTCTCAATAGAACTCTATTTATAATGAGATAAAATATAGGCCATGTATAAAAACCTTGCAAGAATTTTCTCAAGAGGACTTTCTCTTACCCCATCATCTTTGAGAATTATGATCGAATAATAATGAAAAATATTTTTCCATTCAATCTACCTACCTTTAGATGTCTATCCATTAAAGACACAAATCAATTCCCTTTTGAGTTCAATTATCTCTGCCAAACCTATGATTACACTTCATATAATCAAAAGTGGAAAATCTTTCCCTCTAAAGGAAGGACCAATGAGGTGGTTTATGGGCCTAACAGGAAACTCTATTGTCACTTGGAGAGAAATTAAAATAATATTCTTGAATAAATACCAATATTACTGTATGGTCAATAATAAAAAAGAAGAATTTTTAAATATAAAACAAAATGAAGATGAAAACATTGAAGATTATCTAGATTATTTTACTTTTGCCCATAATAGATGTGGATATGAGATATTTGATTACGTGATCAAAATTGTTTTCCTTAAATGATTGGATTATTCCTCCAAGGATTATTTGAATATCATGGAAAATGGATATATTAGCAAACTAGACTTCCAAGAGATTACATGATTATGTACCAACTACTCTAAGACATAACCTAGTAGTAAGAGAGGTAAACTAGGGAAATATAGTGATGTAATCCAACTTATGGAGGAACTAAAAAATTAAAAAATAGATATGGTGGTTCAACTAAACACAACATTAGATGGATTGTAAGTTAAGTCAAAATCTAACACTAAACCACTAGAAATCTACCATCCAAAGTGTAAATTAAAACACATACTCAAAGATTGTCCTCTAGATAAAACAAAAATCTATGGAATATGTGATGCTCTAAACCATGATATAATAAATTAAAGTCAATTTCCTACTCTTAAGAACTAGTTCAAACAAAACATACAAACCATAAATGAAGTAAACTATGTTCAAAGGCAAGGAAATATCTTCCCTCAAAATCAACCATAGTATTTTGGCTCAAAGATTCCTTTTACACAATGACATGTACATCCACAAGTTTAGGTAGCACCACCCTAATGGTGTAGCTAGGAATGGATGCCATAACCATAGATGATGCCCTAACATTTTCAACAAACTTGGATACCCCATGATCATCATAAACCATGGGTAAATCAACATTGGAATCCTAGCCCGAACTATAATCAACAACAAAGAAGGTTTCCACAATAAGAAACATTGATGATTCCTCTAGGAACTCAAGTACCCCTACAGAATGAGTAAACCAACCTCATCTACCTGCCTAGCTAGTATACAATCCAAAGAATAGGTAGGTTTATTTAAATGAATAGGGTGAAAACATAGGGTTAGGTGATATTGAATGTGAAGACATACATCTCAGGTCAATAATTTTTTTAAAAGAACCTCATATTATCATCACAAAAATGCCTCAGGAAAAAGCAAGTCAACATACTCAACTAGTGAAAGAATAAGAGTTAAAATAAAAACCTAGAAAAATAGAGGAAGTTACCACAACTCCACTTATTCAATTTCCAAAATTTTTAAAGGAAGTGGAAGAAAAAATTGAATCTGAATTAATTTAGGAACTCAAAAAACTCAATATAGAAATTCCATTATTGCAAGCCATTAGGGGCATGCCATAACTCAATTGGGTGATCAAAAAATTGTGTATTAAGACACCTATAAGGAAAAGATAATATCCCAAGACTATATAGGTAGATGGCAAGCTTGTTAATTTATAAGCAAGTAAGTTACCTTTACCCAAGTATGGGGACCCAAGGAGTCCTTTTATTTCTATAATGATTGGAAAGAAAGAGATACCAAATGTATTGGTGGAATTAAGAACTGCTATTAATGTAATGACTATGGATATCATGCAAAATCTCTCTAATAGATATGTAACCCACCACAACAATCTTACAGATGGCAGATCATTCCACTACTAAACTAGAAGGTGTCATTGAGGATATAAAATTAACTATAGAGTCATGGGAGTGTTCCATTGATTTTATTATTTTCTAGCTTAAAATCAAAAAAATTGGATACCCATTGATCCTAGGAAGGCCTTGGTTAAAAATAATGGTAGATCTGATTGATTTCAAATCAAGAGATATGACCATCTCAAATGGTCTTAAATCAAAACACATTTATTTAAATCCACCTCCATAACCATCAATAAATATTATAAAATAGTTTTGGGTAGATCAACTTGAATAAAAATGTGATAGTATCTACTCTCTAGCTATGGTCATAATTATTGATCATATGAAATAATTAGATGATGAGTTAGAAAGAAGTATCAGAACTACCATAGATTTCAGTAGTCTAGCTATGGACCTTGTCAGTCTAGCTATGGAACTTGTCAATCCAGCGATGGACTTTGATAAAAGATCCTATAACAAAAGCACTTCCTATAATTCTAAATGTCCATCCTTTCCTATCTCTTCCATCATTTTTTACAACCATAGAGACATCCAAAATAGTGTTATGCAATGGTCACATGAAGGTCAAAGTACTTTTTTGATAGCCTTTTGTTGTACTCTAGATGGAGTGATTTATCTATGAAATAAATTTATCAAAGATGTTGTCACATTACATATGTTATTATCACATTCTTATTCTATCAAATTTTTAATGAATGAATTCAAATAAATAGATTATTCTCATCCAGGCACTAAGCAAATTATAGTAGAACCAGGGAAGTTACTTAACATAATTAGTTGGTTGATAGATGATCAAGAAGTAAAGGTATTTGATGTACATAGAGAACATGTTAAATATTTTAATTGTAAATATGAAGACATGAATGGAATCCATCTAAGTGTATGCACCCATCAAATATACATAGAGAACATTAAACTAGTAAGGTAACCTCAGAGAAGAATTAATCTTGCCTTAATAGACAATGAAAAATGAGATAGGAAAGTTACTAGAAGTGGGATTCATTTATCTTATTTATGACAACCAATGGGTCTCTCCCTTGGTTATTTTTCTTAATATAAATGGTAAATGGAGAGTATGCATAGACTTCAAGGAACTAGACAAAGAAAAAATGAAATATCATTTTCATTTACCCTTTATTGACCAAGTACTTGACAACTTGGCAGGGAAAAAATACTTCTCTTTCTTGGATGGTTTTAGTGGGTACAATAAAATATAAGTGGCATCTAAAGATCAGAATAAAAAAACCTTCACTTATCCATGGAGTACATTTCCATATAGGGTATTGCCTTTGGTTTGTGCAACGTACCTTCTACCTTCCAACGAGTAGTTTTAGCCAATTTTTTAGATTTAACCAATGATTATGTGAAAATTTACATAGATGACATTACTGTTCATGGAGAGTCCTTTGATGAAAGTCTAAATATTATGAGTATTGAAAAAATGTGAAGAAAAACATCTGCCCTTAAGTCATGAAAAATATCTAATTGGTAGAGGAAGGAATAGTTTTAAGACGTCATATTTCTACAAAAGGACTCTAAGTAGATCCAAAGAAAATTGAAGTCATTTCAAACTTACCTATCCCTCAAAATCAAATTGATATCAAAAGCATCTTTGGTTATGTAGGATATTATAGAAGGTTTATGTAAGATCTCAGCAAAATTGCTTTTCTAATGTTTACTTTGCTGACAAAAGAGAGTGAGTTTTTTTGGAGTCGAGATTTCCAACAAGCCTTTGAAACTATTAGGGAAAAACTAAGTTCTACCCCAGTCTTAAGTGGACCTAATTGGTCATAGCCCTTCCATATTTATATGGATGCATCTAATCATGTTATGGATGTAGTTTTGGCACAAAAAGATGAAGGATAGATGTACGCCATATATCACATTATCAATAACTTGACTCCTACTTTGAGAAACTATGCAACCACCAAGAAATAATTATTTTTTGTGATTAATGCTATAAATAAGTTTAGACACTATATCAATGGATACAAAATATTTGTATATACTGAAAATTTAACTATCATATATTTGATGAACAAACTATTGATAGGAGGAAGAATTATAAGATGGATATTACTATTATAAAATTTTGACATAACAATCATTGATAAACTTGGTAATTTCAATTTAGTTGTTTATTTTCTTTCTAGATTGAATAATGTAGATGAAGAAGAACCTATATAAGGCACTTTCCTAGATGATCAACTATTTGTTGTTGCAGCAAACTCACCTTGGTTTCCTAATATAGCAAATATTTTGGCTACAAGGAAGTTTATTTTTTAGCTCACTAAGAAAGAAAATAAATTCTTGATTAAATCAATTTTTTATTTTAAATAGATTAATGGTATATTGTTTAAATATGGCCCTGATCATGTTTTATATAGGTGTGTAAAAGAGAATGAAATGTATGGCATAATTCATGCTTATCATAAAGATCCTGGTGGAGGACACTACTTAGTCAAAAGGATAGTTTACAATATCCTTGGATCTGGCTACTATTGGCCAACTCTTCATAAGTAATTAAAAAGGTACATCGAGCAATGTGATCCATGTTTAAGAAAGGGTAAAGCTACATTATATTCTAAAATTACCCTCCATCCTCAAGTAATTTTGAAACATGTTATACCTATTTTATACACCCCCTAAACTTTCAAAAAAAAACCAAAACATTCTACCATAGAGATGACCTTGTCATGAAATCTAAAATTGTGTCGATGATCTGATCAATTAATAGTATTTTTTAAATGCATATTTTTTATTATGAAATAATAATAATAATTGGTTGATTAATTCATATTTATGTTTTTAAGTGGTTTATAAAAGCATGGTGTATTGATGAATAAAATGCTCATATATATATTTTAATATGATTAGTTATCTTGTTTTTCAGTCAAAACAATTTTTAAGATAGTTTTTTTGGTATAATGAACTTTCAATTTTGATAGTTTAAACAGATTTATAGTGATGTTTTGATTTTCATATATGATATGGTTTTTGATTCAGAACATATAATGGTGTTAAATGGATGATTATTGCATTTGAAAACATTATATTTTGAAAACCAATGCATCTATTATTTGAAGTGCTAATTTGAAGGTAAAGACCAGATTCATGGCTCATTTTGTTTACTACTTCTGATACAATAGACTTTCAAAATGTTGATGTTCTTCAGATGATTTGGTGATGTTTTCAAATTTTAGGTTCTATATTGCATATCATAAGATCATTGTTCTTATGTTTCATAAGTTTTAAGGTTCTATTTGATCTTCTAAATTTAAGCCATTATCAATTCAAGATCATAGTAATTATTTAAGTCTATGTTTAAAAACATAGGTTTCAAGGCATGGATGACATTCTTTTGTGTCTCATTGGGCTTAGAGATTAATATAATAAAGGGGGTTAGTTTTTGACGTTAGACTTATTTTTGGGATAAAATGTTAATGGCATAAGGTGTTCCTTGAAGTTGAGGAAATCTTCACATATGTTTAAAAATGCTTAGTTTTCTTGTCTTAAGATTTTTAAGATAATTCAAATACTTATCATAATATGCATGACATTATTAGGACCCTTTGGGTCATGGTGTTAATACCTAATTATTTGAAAAGGTACAAAGGTTCCTTGTGGAAAATATTTATTTACCTAAGCTTAAAGTGTTTGGTTGATTGCAAAGTATATTCATTGCTTCCATTGGTATGATGAACTGGTGTTTGGTTTACACCATGATCCATTATGACAAGATGAGTTGGCATCACCATTTAATAAAAGAATATCTATGATGCTTTGTTATTATCATGGTGATTTGACAGTAATGGGAATTTAATGTGATTCATGTAAGCCTTGATTTGTGGATTTTAGTTATGGTTTAGTAGGAATGATTAGTAATAACTAATTTTACCGATACTAATAAAAAGTATCACTAAGTATGTATTTGGTAAATGATAATCAATGAGATTTGAGCACGATACTCAGTTGGCTATGGCAAGGAGGTGGTGGATATAATTTTTTATTTTCTTGGTTTTTGGTTCATTCTTGACAAGCTCAGATGTGAAAGTGAAGCTCTGGTTGGATAGATTTGGATTTGCAGAGGATATTTCATTGGGAATCTTGAATAGGAATATTTTGGGTGAATTTCTAGGTATGATTCTTATAGTTTTGAGCAAACTTGATGAATGGATATTTTAGTATTTTGAAACAAATCATTCCCTAATTACGTGAAAAAGAGTAAGTTTTAGTCTACATGGAATTCATAAATTTTGGGTTATTTTTGAATAATTTCATGATGAAGTATAGTTATTAAAAGAGAAATTTCTTTACAAATTTGTCTACATGAGAAAGTTAAAAGTTTTTTATGATTTTATTTGGATATATTGTCACTTGTGTGGATGGAATATTGATGTTGTACGTAATTTTTTGTTCATGAATGTCTGAGAGAATAAGTGATGTTGATAGACTTGGAAATTATTTCATGCATGAATATGAATAATAAGCAACCCTAATTTTTGAGGTATTCTAGTCTCTAAAAGAATATAAAAGCATGGATTTGTTTTTAATTCATAGCATTAATGGTTTGAGCCATATTTATTTCAAAGGTTTGTTTGTCAAGGATGTTTGCATGAAGGAAATTAGGGACATATTTTCTTTGAATATTTGGTTTTCATTCTCTTTGATCTCTCACTCTTCAAGAATATTTTGTGTTTATTTTATTTTATATTTCAAAACATTTGGTTAATGGTTCAGTTGAATCTTAGGGTTGCAATTCAGTTAGTGTCTATGTGTATGCTTGGAGTTTTGTTATTGGATTTGAAAGGGG
Source organism: Torreya grandis (assembly GCA_037957365.1). Lineage (NCBI taxonomy): Eukaryota > Viridiplantae > Streptophyta > Pinopsida > Cupressales > Taxaceae > Torreya > Torreya grandis. The sequence continues at coordinate 4,300,836 of JARHVA010000748.1, forward strand.
GTTCTATTGGTGTTTTCTATGAACAAAGGTTTTGATAAGGTGAATAGACTTATTCATTTTTTTATATATGCATAGATCTCAATTTTGTTTTTGGGAATCTGCATGCATAAGGAATGTTATTAATTTTGATGAAAAACATGTGTAAATTTTTGTCTATATATTTGAGAATCATGGTGCATGTATTTTGTGCAAGTTGAGAAATACTAGAACTTTGAAGTTGCAAGAACTGGTTTTAAGCCTGGTTGTTTGTGTATGAATTATGGAGCTGATATGTTGTGTTTGTCCTTGAATATTAAGAAGACTTTGACTTCATAAGATGTTGGTTATTTTTGAAAATTAAGTTTTGGTTTTTTAGAGGCAATTTCAGTTTGCTTAGAAAGATATAATTTGGTTTTGTATAGGAAAGTTTTGAATAACCTAGTCTGCTATTTTATAGGAATAATCAAGTTTCAATATACATATATATTCTCAAACCTCATTTGATAGTGTTAGTCATTGTATTGACTTAAAAAAGATATGAGGTTTCTATAAAGTTTGCATCTCAGAATCAAGGTCATGGGTCTCGATTAAAATTTGGACATTGAAGTTTCAATTTTTTGATGAGCTAGTTACTTCTCAGTTTAAATTTACATGAGGAATATATTGGGTAAATAAGTATATTTTATAATTATTTGGTGACTTCACTTTGGAAATATTATGCTGAAAATTTGTATTTTCATTTCTAGAATGGTTTAGTTTTTAGTTGGTTCAATAAAAATTAATGAAATGTCAAGAATTTGTGAAATAAAATGATGTCAATTTTAAAGAATAAAAATTGGAATTTCATTGAACATATATCATAATGTTTGACTTAAATTATGATAATGTTTGAAGATCAGAGATAAATTTGATACAGTTAGATGGTTTTCAATTCAATTTTAGTTTGTTGAGAAATAATAATATACAATATTTAGTTTAGCTTTTTTTAGCAGTTTATTGATTCTCAATGTTAAAATTATTATATTTCAGATTGTTTATAATGTCTGGGTGGGACCATCCTGAGTTAACTAGAAGTAGTGATAATAGGGGTTGGGGAAATAATTTTGGTAGTGATGTAAATCAACCTAATCCTAATAGGAACTTTCTTAGAGGTGGTTTCTGTGCAAGATGTTTTGGTCCCATATTCAATAGGGGAACTAGAATGTCTATACTTTTTGATGTTTTTTATCTTAAATTTTAGATTATGCTTAATATCTTGCCTTTTATATAATTAATAGAGGAAATAAAGTTTTTTATGGGTTTATATTTAGATAAATATCCCACTCATAGAGTAGTTCTTCTTGTCACTTAGATAATAACCCACATCTTACCATTCAGTCTCCTGAAAGAGTGAAACTAACCACTGAACCTAATCCTACTAATCAAGCCACCGAGTTTCAAATTGAGTCAGTCCATGCTAAAAACTTCATTATTCTGGCCATTCCTTCAGATGAACCTTCTCCTCCCCATAGAGATCCTATTGTGAAATATAAAAGGTTAAATTTAGCAGCTGCCCATAGTGAGCCTATCTTGAGATTCAAAAGGTTGAATTTGAAAAATCATAGTTATTTTGGTAGGAGAAAGATAATGGATTTTCCATTTCCAACTACATAAAAGAGAGCTACAGAAAAAATTTGAAAGTTAGTAAGACCCTGATACACACATGGAGGTTATAATGTTGAAAAGGATCAAATTGGAAGTTGATGATAGCACAACTGACTCCAAAATGAAGTTAGTTTAGTATCTTTCTATAAAGATGAAATATAATGTGTATCTTAATTAATAAGATAAGCCTGTGATTGAAGTAATTTTAGACTTAGAGAATTATTGGATTTCCACTAGATGAACTTTGTTTTATAATGAACTTTGACATGGCTAAACTTTTCGCTTTTTAGTTGATACTTTAACTGCATATTTTTTATTTTTTAATGATAATATTTTGAAAAATACAGTAGATTCAATTTTGATATAAATATATATGGTTCAGTTATTTTTGACATGCATTATGGCTCAATATAAATAGAATTTATTGATATTTGACTTATCTATTTTATGGTTAAAATATATATTCTATTATATTATTAATCGATGAGGATCCCCACTCATTAAGATTAGTACCCCCGGTCTATATTTTAAATAACTTAATCAATTAAGACTTTTAATTCTTAATTAAATCTGTCTTTAACTAATTTTAGTTTATAATTAACTGACTTTTTAAAATTCAATTAGTTAACATAAACTAATAACTAACTAAAGTTAGTTATATTTTATTTGCAACTAAGTTTGAAGGTATTAAAGGAAATCAAGGACTAATTTGAAGATAGAAGAACAATAGGTATTAAATACTTAGATATTTTTGTGAAATCAATCATTCATCTCTCTTCTTTCTATGCAACTTCTCTGAGATAGTACAACTCTTGTAGATAGACCCATTGGTAATTTATTTGATGATTGAGTAATTGCTTATGAAATATAGGTATATCTAGATTTTATTATTATTTAATAATGATTATCTAAAATTTTCTAAGCTTAATATTTTATTATTATTTTTATTCATAGTCTTATGCGTAGATTCAAGTATTCAACCTGAAACATCATCAACACTTCACTATTTTTTGCCACTTCATTGATCTATTTTTATTGCAATGTTGTCACTCAAGTTATTATAGAGAAATAATGTTATTTTTCTTAATAAAATTCTGCTAAGACAACTCTCCTTTGAGACACATGATTTATTGTAATCTATTTTGACTCTAAATTTAATATCATTTTATCTTTTAAGTTTTATTTAATCTAATTTCATTTATGTTTTTTAGTTTCTCTCGTAGATTGTTTTCAGTTTCATTTCTATTTTAGAGTTTATTAGTTTATTAGTTCTTTAATTTAATTCTTGATCTTTATATAAGTTAGATAGTAATCGACCTTTATTTTAATCAGTTCTTTATTTTAATTCTATTTTAGATTTTAAGGTCTTTAACATTTAATCTTAATCTTAATTAGTTTTTAAATCTATTTAATTTTCTATTTTAAAGGTCTTTTCTTTATAATTTAGACTTGTTATTTGATAATTATTTGATAGTTTATTATATTAATTTATGTTTCTATTTAGCCTTAGATTATTTATTTGATTTTTTTAGTCCTTATATTTTACCTTATTTTAGGTTTGCCTTTGATTAGACTAGGTTACTCTAGTTTAGATTTAGTTGCTTTAAATTACTTTATTGCCCCTTTCTTACTTTAGCTATTTACTTGTCTTTAGCTTGATTGTTTGTCGTTGTCTCTCTTTTATTTGTATGTGCTTGAATATATTATCTTATCTCATTTCTTATATTTGTTTCTTTATATTTCTAGTTATCTTTTGAAGCTAACTTGGAGAATATTCAACAAAAAGCAAGATATATATATATATATATATATATATATATATATATATATATATATATATATATATATATATATATATATATATCTTGCTTTTTGTTGAATATATATATATATATATATATATATATATATATATATATATATATATATATATATATATATATATATATATATATATATATATATATATATCAGATTAGACTAGGTTACTCTAGTTTAGATTTACTTGCTTTAAATTACTTTATTGCCCCTTTCTTACTTTAGTTGTTTACTTGTCTTTAGCTTGATTGTTTGTTGTTGTCTCTCTTTTATTTGTTATGTGCTTGAATATATTATCTTATCTCTTTTCTTATATTTGTTTCTTTATATTTCTAGTTATCTTTTGAAGCTAACTTGGAGAATATTCAACAAAAATCAAGATATATATATATATATATATATATATATATATATATATATATATATATTTGTTTCTTTATATTTCTAGTTATCTTTTGAAGCTAACTTGGAGAATATTCAACAAAAATCAAGATATATATATGTATCAGATTTCTATTGTTCAGGAGATTATATAACTCATAGGTTTTCTCTATTAGATAGAATATATTACAAATTTTTATTTTAATTACTTCATGATTTGATAAAGTGAATTTTTGATTGTTATAATAGAATATGTTGCATTTGATAACTTATTGATTATTTTGTAGAACTTGTAAAAAAACCCTCATGTCTTTAAGATCATAGTTAAACTTTTAGAACCCCATGATTAGATTGGTATGATTTTACCTTGACCTTCATGATAGGTGAAAAGGTTGACTCATTGATTGTACAATTTCTATCATCAACAAATTTGGTGATTTCACTGGGAATACTCATTCAAAAATATAATTTATTTTTAGTTTTGTTTTCTTCTCGCTAATGGTACTTGGAGGTAAACAACCTCCTATTATTTATCCTAGAATAGATATAAAAGATGATCAAGTTTATGTTGCTTTCAATCTAATGTGTTGTGCATAGTATAATCATCCTGAAAGTTTTCATTAGATTATTGAAGTCATAAATCAAGAAGAAGAGATAGTAAATTTTGAAATTGATTGGTATTCAAATATTATGCATGAGACTCAATGAGACATTCTAAATTCAAATAAAATAATTTAGGAAGATAGAGTAAGGGTTTTAGTTGCTAATCCTAGACCTCAAACTCATTTTTTATGATTTTTTTATTTTTGATGATTTTGTTTTGCCTACTAAAATTATTGTTAAAAAATAATGATTAGATATAGTGTATCACATTCAAATTAATAAATATAGTAAAGTATGAGTTTTTGAAGATTCTAATGGGAGATTAAATAATGGGAGAACAACCAGAAGTAAAGTGGAGGCTGGAGGATCTAATTCCTGGGTTATAAAATAATAGGAAATAAGATGATCTGACTGAAAGTGAAGATGAAGCAAAAGATCAAAAAAAGAATCAGATAACTATAGTACCATGGATTTATACTAATCCAATTAATATTGGTAGTCATTCTGGTAAGTTACCTTCTCTTAAGGGATTGAATATACCAATGTTTTTTAGTGCTGTCAAAAAAATTTAGGAAGATTACATAGAAGTTTTTAAATTAGTTTGTGTTACTCTTGAAATAATTAATGAAAAGATTTGCTTAAGAGTTTTTGACCAAACATTAGAAGGAAAATCTAATCATGCATTTGTGAGTATGTTTGCTAAGGTTATTAACACTTGGAGAGATGTTGAAGATTGGCTAGAGTTATCTTTTGGAAAAACTAAAAAATATTTTGATCTAGTCAATGATCTTGTGAATTTTTAGATTTATCTAAGTGAAACCACTTATCATTTCATCTGTATCAAAATATCCCATGTGATCTTAGACCTAAAAATTTATCTAGACTTTAGTTTTCTAATGGTTTACTTTTAATGTATAAAATGACTTTAGAAGATAAAGACATTACATAATATAGTGAAACTTTAAGTTTTTATATTGAATGTAAAAAGAATCTTAAATGAATTGGTTTTAAATTTAGGTCATCCACATGCTTAAATTTAAATAATTTAGAAATTTTAAAGGCCATACAAATTCTAGGAAATGAGTTGGTCACTATTAAAAGATAGATTAATGATAAACCTTCTTCCTCAAATAGGAATAGTAAAGAAGATAAAAATGATGATATTGATTATTACTATAATGTTTGTGAACTGGATCTAGACTAGGTTACTCTAGTTTAGATTTAGTTGCTTTAAATTACTTTATTGCCCCTTTATTACTTTAGTTGTTTACTTGTCTTTAACTCGATTGTTTTTTGTTGTCTCTCTTTTATTTGTTATGTGCTTGAATATATTATCTTATTTCTTCTCTTATATTTGTTTCTTTATATTTCTAGTTATCTTTTGAAGCTAACTTGGAGAATATTCAACAAAAAGCAAGATACACACACACACACACACACACATATATATATATCAGATTTCTATTGTTCAGGAGATTATATAACTCATAGGTTTTTTCTATCAGATAGAATATATTAAAATTTTTTATTTTAATTACTTCATGATTTGATAAAGTGAATTTCTGATTGTTATAATAGAAAATGTTGCATTTGATAACTTATTGATTATTTTGTAAAATTTAAAAAAAAACCCCTCATGTCTTTAAGATCATAGTTGAACCTTTAGAACCCCATGATTAGACTGGTATGATTTTACCTTGACCTTCATGATAGGTGAAAAGGTTGATTCATTGATTATACAATTTCTATCATCAACAAATTTGGTGATTCCACTGGGAATACTCATTCAAAAATATAATTTATTTTTAGTTTTATTTTATTCTTTCTAATGGTACTTTGAGGTAAACAACCTCCTATTATTTATACTAGAATAGATATAAAAGATGATCAAGTTTATGTTGCTTTCAATCTAATGTGTTGTGCATAGTATAATCATCCTGAAAGTTTTCATTAGATTATTGAAGTCATAAATCAAGAAGAAGAGATTGTAAATTTTGAAATTGATTGGTATTCAAATATTATGCATGAGACTCAATGAGACATTCTAAATTCAAATAAAATAATTTAGGAAGATAAAGGGTTTTAGTTGCTAATCCTAGACCTCAAACTCATTTTTTTCTGATTTTTTTTATTTTTGATGATTTTGTTTTGCCTACTAAAATTATTGTTACAAAATAATGATTAGATATAGTGTATCACATTCAAATTAATAAATATATTAAAGTATGAGTTTTTGAAGATTCTAATGGGAGATTAACTAATGGGAGAATAACCAGAAGTAAAGTGGAGGCTGGAGGATCTAATTCATGGGTTATAAAACAATAGGAAATAAGATGATCTCATTGAAAGTGAAGATGAAGTAAAAGATCAAAAAAAACATCAGATAACTATAGTACCACGGATTTATACTAATCCAATTAATATTGGTAATCATTCTGGTAAGTTACCTTCTCTTAAGGGATTGAATATACCAATGTTTTTTAGTGCTGTCAAAGAATCTTAGGAAGATTACGTAGAAATTTTTAAATTAGTTTGTGTTAGTCTTGAAATAAATAATGAAAATATTTGCTTAAGAGTTTTAGACCAAACATTAGAAGTAAAATCTTATCATGCATTTTTTAGTATGTTTGCTAAGGTTATTAACACTTGGAGAGATGTTGAAGATTGGCTAGAGTTATCCTTTGAGAAAGCTAAAAAATATTTTGATCTAGTCAATGATCTTGTGAATTTTTACATTGATCTAAGTGAGACCACTTATCATTTCATCTGTATCAAAATATCCCATGTGATCTTAGACCTAAAAATTTATCTAGACTTTAGTTTTATAATGCTTTACTTTTAATGTATAAAATGACTTTAGAAGATAAAGACATTACAGAATATAGTGAAACTTTAAGTTTTTATATTGAATATAAAAATAATCTTAAATGAATTGGTTTTAAAATGTAGATCATCCACATGCTTAAATTTAAATAATTTAGAAATTTTAAAGGCCATACAAATTCTAGAAAATGAGTTGGTCACTATTAAAAGATAGATTAATGATAAACCTTCTTCCTCAAATAGGAATAGTAAAGAAGATAAAAATGATGATATTGATTATTACTATAATGTTTGTGAACTGGATAATAATTTAGACACATGTCTTACTATTCTTAAATTCAAGAAAATTTTTCATGAAAAAAATGAAATATCTAAGGATCTAGTGTATAATATAAACACTCTTGATGATCCATAAAAAAATGAGAATGTATATGTTATAAATACTAAGAATAAATATTATAATGCCCCTCAAAATAATAAAATGGAAAATGATAAATCTTATTCAGATGATAAAATAAAAATAGATAAATAAAAACCACTTTAGGATAATGCTAATAATTTGAATGATAATATTACACAACATTTTTTTCTCAACTAGAAATAATAACATTCAATATCAATATTATAAATCTAAAATTTTTAGATAAATTAATGCTAAAACTTATAACATAATTGATAATTTATCAACATTTAAGGCTAGATTTTTTTTACTATAGGAAATTAGTCTTCTGCGTTAGCGTGATAAGAATAATGAGGTTGTTAAAAATCCTAGAGTTGAGGTAATATTGCAAGAAAAAAGTAATTATAAACATATTTATGCTAAAAATTTTGACCTCGCTATTGATTACATTCCTCCTTTCTATGTTACACTCAATATTTCTAACAAAATAATTCATAATTTTATCTTAGATATAGGTACCTTAAATAATATTATGCCTAAATCCATTATAGATCAATTAGGTATATCTTATTAAGTAGATATTAGGAAGCTTATTGGTTTTGATTCTAGATAAACTAAGAGCTATGGTAAGTTTCATGACATAGTCATCAAAATTACACAAGATGAATGGATTAGATGCATGACTAATATTCAAGTGTTGGATATTCATAGTAATTATGCAATGTTGTTAGGAAGGTATTGGTCTAAAGCAACTAGAGATTTTGTTGGAAAAGATATAACATGGGTTCTTGTTAATAATAAAATTGCATTCATTAAAAGGGAAGATTTTTCTAGTACAACTATTGAGTCATCTTCTTCTTCTAATATTTCTTACATTAAAACTAGAATTAGGACTTATGAATTGTTGAATTTAGATGAACCAAAAAATCAACATGAAGAAATATTTGAAAAGAATATTTTATGGTCACTTTACTTTGATAGAGCTTGCTCTCAACAAGGTAATGGTGCTAAAATTTCTTTGATTTCTTGTATAGGTTAAAAAAAATTATGCCTTCAAATTATCTTTTGAAAATACTAATAATAAAATAGAATTTTAAATATTATGTTTGAGATTAGAAAAGACAATAGAATTGAATATTAAGCATTTGTAAGTTTTTGGAGATTCAAAGTTAAATATTATGCAAGTTCGTAAGATTTATAAGACTAATCAAATTCATCTACATCATTACACACAAAAGGTTTGATCATTACTTGAGCATTTTTCAGCATTTAATATTACAAATATTCTTAGAGAATTCAACATTAGAGCTGATAATCTTGTTGTTTATGCCTCTAATCCAAATTTAAATAAGATCGAACCTACTATAGACTTTTTTTTTGCTGAAATTTTTTGTCCTAAAATTTATGATTTTAATGATAGTTGGCCTATTTTTAGTTGTGATGAATATATAGATTCATTCATTAAAGATAATTATTTTGATCATGATGACTATGTACTAAATTGTGGAGATTATTTGCATTTGAATACTAATAGAGTACTTGTTGGTTTGGTGAGTTTAGAATCTATGCTCACACTTAATGATCAGCTTAAAATCTTTAGAACATAAGAGCTATCAAAGAGAATCATAAGTGAGACCATTCCTATAAATTTAGGTACTAAAAAATATTTTAAATATGTTTATTTAAGAATTCAAGTGACTGATAGTGAGAAGGTTAAATATATTAAATTGTTTAAAAAGTTTATTGATATTTTTTTTGGTCATATACTATTATTATTAGATATAATATACCTATTAAGTCTGGTATCAAACCTGTTAGGCAGAAGATACGAAGAATCAACTCTTTGTTATAAGACACCTTTAACAAAGAGTTGGATAAGATGATTGAGGTTGGTGTCATATTTCTTATAACATATTCATAATAAGTAGCTAATCTAGTTTTGATTAGAAAGAAAAATGGTGACATTAGACTATGTTTTAATTTTAGAGATCTAAATAAAGCTAATGTTAAAGATAATTTTCTTCTACCAAGCATAGATTATATTTTATAGTAGGTTGCAGGATTAGAAATGATGTCTTTATTGGATGAAGTTTTAGGTTATAATCATATTTTTATGAATCCTGAAGATAGACTTAAAACTACTTTTACCACTCATAGTACTTTTGCTTATAATAAAATGCTTTTTATATTGATGAATACAGGAGTTACTTTTTAGAGAGTTATACATGTTATTTTTTATGATTTGATTGGTATTATTATTCAAGTTTATTTAGATGATCTCACCATACATTCTACAAAGAGGAAAAAGCATTTAGACCATCTTTGTGAAGTATTCACAAGATGTAAAAAATTTGGCATTTCTTTAAATCCAAAGAAATCAATTTTTGATGTGACTAAGGATAAGTTGTTAGGACACATTATTTTAAGATATTGTATTTTAATTGATCCCAAATATGTTAAAGCTATTAAGGAGCTACCTCCTCCCAAAGATCAATCTAGTTTAAGGTGTTTCTTTGGTAAAATAAACTTTGTTAAAAAAATTATATCAAATTTTGTTAACAAGTCTAATCCATTGCAATTGTTGTTTAAGAAAGACAAAATATATGATTGGGATAAGAGTGTTGAATCAGTTTTTAATTGTGTTAAAAATGTCATTGCAAGTGATCTTGTTCTTACTAAACTTGATTTAAAGAAAGCATTCATTCCCTATGTTAATGCTATAAAAAAGGTTATTGAAGATGTAATAACTCAATAATTTAAAAATAATGAGAAAAAAACAATTAGATATATGAGTCAAGTGTTAAAAGATGCAGAAACTAGGTACCTATTTTTATTCATTTTTTTCCTTAGTTTCCTCTTTGATTAAATTTTGATATTTATTGATGAAAAATAAAATTTTTGTGCAATCTAATGTATCTATTTTTTATTATCTTTTAAAACAACCAACCATTTAGGAAAGGCTTGCAAAGTGGACTTTACGTATTCAAGATTTTGATCTTGAATTTGAAACTTTCAAAATAATTAAAGGTAATGAATTGGTAATTTGCACTTAGCTGAAAATGCTTCTTTAGATTTTAATGTTTTAGTTTGGTTAGTTGATGAAAACTTAAATGAAAGGCCATATTTAAAGACTATGAAATTTGTTACATTTTTTAAAAATTTTAAGTTTGATCTTGAAATGAATGAATTGGATTGTTTATTACCTGAAAATGATTGGTACCATTTACTAGTTTATTATTTTCAAAATTAGTGTTGTCTTAATAACTTAGATAAAAAAATAAAGATTTTCTTCAAGACTAAAAGTGCTAAATTTCTACTTGTTAGATTTTTTTTTGTTTTATCATAATAGAGATGGAGTTTCGTTGATATGTCTTACTCATGATCAGACACAAAAGCTTCTTAGAGGCTATCATGAAAGAAACTATGGTGGACACTATGTTGTCAAAATAACCACTTATAAGATTCTAAGAGAAATTTATTATTAGATTACTTTATTTTAGGATGCTTATAATTTGGTTAGTTCTTCCATGCCTTATCAATTATTTGTTAGAAGAGATAAACTGCCTACAATGCCTTTATATCTTATTATTCCTAAAAAAACTTTTTTTAAAATGAGGCATTGAATTTATTTCATATATTCACCCACCTTCATCTGTAGGTCATAGATATATTTTTATAGCCATAGATTATTTCACTAAGTGGAATGAAGCTAAGGCACTTAAAAATTTGGTAACAAATGAAGTAATCTATTTCTTAGAAAATATTTTTTTTCTAGATTTGGAGTCCCATATGAGATTATTTTAGATAATATACCTCAGTTCATTTCAAATAAATTTATAGAATTCTTTAAAAAATACTCTATTATTTCTAGTCATTCATCTAAATATTATTTGCAAGGAAATGTTCAAGTTGAGTCCACAAATAAAAATTTGATTTCTATTATAAAGAAACTTGTTTGTGATAACAAAAAAATTAATATCTCAAAATTTTTGAAGTTTTATGGGCTGATAGGACTATTGTTAAAATAACAACTGGTTATTCACCTTTTATATTAGCATATGGATTTGAGACTACTTTGCCAATAGAACTTTAGATTTTTTCAGCTAAGACTACTTTACAATATGTATTTGAAGATATGAATTTAATTGAACAAAGATTGCACGACTTAGTAATTCTTGATGAATCTAAAGAAACAACATTACATAAAGTATAAAGAGATAAGCAAAAAATTAAAAAAAAAAAAAAAAATCATAAAAAGGTTTTTAACAAAAAACTTAATGTTGGTGATTTAGTCTTATATTGGGATAAAGCTCACAAATATCCTAGAAAGCATCATATGTTTGATTCGTTATAACTTGGACCTTATAAAATTACCACAATTCTTGGAAATGATGTATTTTATCTTAAAGATCTTGAAGAAAATTAACTACGTTACTCAATTAATAGCCATCACTTGAAACTATTCCATAATTAATCATCTATCAATTTGTTCTATATTTTGTTTTTGATTTCCTTTTGGTTTGTTTTATTTTTATTTTGTTGTTCAGATCTGTGTCTTTCATTTATTATTGTTTTTGTTTGTTTTATTGTGCTTTACTTTGAAATGATCAATGAAGATTGTAAATAGAGAAATGTCACATTGTGAAGGAAGAATACAAAGAAGATACAAACTTACTATAAGTATCATTCATTATCAAAAGTTACTCTTACAGATTTAGTTTTTATAATAAATAAAAAATACATGTTGATTTGGATTTGGTTGTTAAAGTGTTACTTCAATTTTAGATCTATACTTACAGCATCTGTATTTGATTGTGCATCCAACCCAAAATTTTATTTTATATCACTCCTTTTATTTGTGCCATACTAGTCGAACAATCCATCCCTTACTAAAAATTATTATTTAAAGGGGTTTGCGCTTAGCTACTTGAGAAATAATTTTCCTTGATCACACTTTCAAAAGAATTATGTTTTTTATTAATAAGAAATTTATAGCTATTCAACTTCATTATGCAAAAATTGACTAGCAAGGTGATTGGTGTTATGCTTATTTTATACACCCCCTAAATTTAAGAAAAAAAAATATACTTTTTGCCATAGAAATGACCTTGTCATGAAATCTTAAATTATGTCAGAGACCTGATCGATTAATAGTATTTTAAAAATACATGTTTTCAATTATGAAATGATATTAATTGGTTAATTAATTCATATTTATGTTTCTAAGAAGTTTTAAAAGCATGGTGGATTATTGAATAAAATATGCATAAATATTTATAAATATGATTAGTTATCTTAGTTTTTAGTCAAAATAATTTTTGGCACAATTTCTCTGGTATAATGGACTTTCAGTTTTGACAATTTAAATAGATTTATAGTGATGTTTTGATTTTCATATATGATATGATTTTTGATTCAGAATGGATAATGGTGTTATATGGATGATTATCATATTAGAAAACACTATATTTTGAAATTCAATGCATATATTATTTGAAGTGATATTTTGAAGGTAAAGGCTAGATTCATGGCTCATTTTGTTTACTATTTTTGATATAATGGACATTCAAAATTATTATGTGCTTCAGGCAATTTGGTGATGTTGTCAAAGTTTAGGTTCTATATTGCATATCATATGATCATTGTTCTTATGTTTCATAAGTTCTAAGGTTCTATTTGATCTTCTAAGTTTAAGCCATTATCAATTTAAGATCATAGTAATTATTCAAGTATATGTTTAAAAAAATAGGTTTCAAGGCATGGATGACATTCTTTTATGTCTTATTGGGCTTAGAGATTTATATAATAAAAGAGGTTAGTTATTGATCTTAGATTTATTTTTTGGATAAAATGTTAATGGCATAAGGCGTTCCTTGAAGTTGAGGAAATCTTAAAATATGTTTAAAAAATCTTAGTTTGTTTGTCTTAATATTTTTAAGATAATTCAAAGACTTATCATAATATGCATGACATTATTAGGACCCTTTAGATCATGGTCTTAAGACCTAAGAATTTGAGAAGGTAGAAAATTTCATTATGGCAAATATTTATACCTAAGCCTAAAGTGTTTCATTGATTGCAAAGTATATTCATTTCTTCCATTAGTATGATGAACCGGTGTTTAGTTGGCACCATTATCCATTGTGGCAAGGTGAGTTGGCTTAGTATTTAATAAAATCATATCTTCAATGTTTTGATATTATCATGGTGATTTGGCAGAAATGGAAATTTAATGTGATTCATGTAAGCCTTGATTTATGGAGTTTAGTTATGGTTTAGTGTGAATGATTAGTAATGGCTAAGTTTGTCTATACCAATAATAAAGTTGTCATGATCACTAAGTACATCTTTGGTAAATTCTAACCAATGAGATTTGAGCATGATATTCAATTGGTTATGGTGAGGAGGTGGTGGATTTAAGTTTTCATCTTATTGATTTTTGGTTCATTTTTGACAAGCTCAGATGCAAAAGTGAAGCTCTAGTTGGATAGATTTTGAGTTGTAGACGAGATTTCATTGGGAATCTCGAGCAATAATATTTTTGGGTGTATTTTTAGGTATGATTCTTATATTTTTTAGCAAACTTGATGATATATGTAGTGTTTTTGAATGGATTTTGTAGTATTTTTAAATATATCATTCCCTAGTTGCATGAAAAAGAATAAGTTTTAGTCTACATGGCATTCATAAATTCTAGGTTATTTTTGAATAATTTCATGCCAAAGTATGGTTATTAATGTGAAGTTTGTTTACAAATTTTTCTACATGATAAAGTTACAAGTTTTTTATGAGTTTATTTGGATATATAATCACTTTTGTGGATGTAATATTGATGTGGTGCATAAGTTTTCTCGCATGAATGTCTGAAAGAATAAGTGATGTTGACAGACTGAAAATTCATTCATGCATGAATATAAATAATAAGTAACCCTCGTTTTTGAGGTATTCTAGTGTGTGAAAGAATATAAGAGTATGGATTTGTTTGTAATTTATAGCATTAATAGTTTGAGCCATAATTCTTTCAAAGGTTTGTCAAGGTTGTTTGCATGAAAGAAATCAGGAACATATTTTCTTTGAATATTTGGTTTTCATTCTCTTGGATCTCTCACTCTTCAAGCATATTTTGATATTCTATTATTTTATATTTCTAAGCTTCTAGTTAATGGTTCAATTGAATATCAGGGTTGTAATTTGGTTTGTTTTTGTGTGTATGCTTGGAGTTTTGATATTGGCTTTGAAAGGGGTTTTTGTTGGTGATTTCTCTAAATAAAGGTTTTGATAAGGTGAATTGACTTATTCATTTATTCATATGATACATGCATCTCTATTTATTTTCTAGGAATCTGTATGCATAAAGAATGTTATCAATTTTTTGATGAAAAACATGTGTAAATTTTTGCTTGTATATTCAAGAATCATGGTGCATGTATTTTGTGTAAATTGGAAAATACCAAAACCTTGCAGTTACAAGAATTGATTTTAAGCCTAGTTGTTTATGTATAATTTGTGGAGCTAGTATGTCATGTTTTTCCTTGAATATTCTAAGGCTTGTGACTTCATACGATGTTTATTTTTGAAACTTAAGTTTTGGTTTCTTAGAGGCAATTTTAGTTTGTTTAGAAAGATATAATTTGGTTTTTTATAGGAAAGTTTTGAATAACCTAGATGGCTATTTTATGGGAATATATCAAGTTAATATATCAATTTAATATATATTAACTTGATATATTCCCACAAAATAGCCATCTAGGTTATTCAAAACTTTCCTATACAAAACCAAATTATATCTTTCTAAACAAACTAAAATTGCCTCTAAGAAACCAAAACTTAATTTTCAAAAATAAACATCTTATGAAGTCAAAAGCCTTAGAATATTCAAGGAAAAAATAACATACTAGCTCCATATATATATGGATGTCTGTGTTCTCAAAAACCATTCGATCGTGTCAGTCATTAAATTGATTTTAAAATGATATGAGGTTTTTGTTAAGTTTGAAACTCAAAATCAAAGTCATGGGTCTCGATTTAAATTTGGATATTGAAGTTGTAATTCTATGATGAGCCAGTTAATTCTTAGTTAAAATTTACATGAAGACTATATTGGATAAATAAGTATGTTTCAAAATTATTTGGTGACTTCAATTTGAAAATATTATGCTAAAAATGTGTATTTTCATTTCTGGATGGTTCAATAAAATTCATGAAATGTCAAGAATTTGTGAAATAAAATGATGTTAATTTTAAGAAATAACAATTGAAATTTCATTAAATATATATCATAATGTTTGAATTAAATTATGATAATATTTGAAGATTTAGAGGTAAATTTGATATAGTTATATGATTTTTAGTTTAGTTTCAATTTGTTAAAGAATGAAAGTATACAATATCTAGTCTTGCTTTTTTTAGTAGTTTTTTAATTCTCAGTCTTAAAATTGTTATGTTCCAAATTGTTCATAATGTTCAGGTGGGAACATCCTGAGTTAGCTAGAAGTGGTGATGACAGGGGTTGGGAAAATAATTTTGGTAGTGATGGAAATCAACCTAATCATAATAGGAACTTTTGTAGAGGTAGTTTACATGCAAGACATTTTGGTCCCAAATTCAATAGGGGAAATAGGATGTCTATACATTTTTATGCTTCTAATCTTGAATTCTATAATGTGCTTAATAGCTTACCTTTTAATCCAATTAATAGAGGAGATAAAATAAATAAAATTTTTTATGGTTGTAGGTTTGGAGCAAGATCTGACTCACAGAGCAATTTTTCTTGTCCCTTAGAGAATAAACCACATCATCTTTCCATTTAGTCTCCTAAAAGAGTGTAGCCAACCATTGAACCTAATCTTGCTAATCAAGCCACACATTTAAAATTGAGTCAGCCCATGCTAAAATCTTCAAGAATCTAGACATTCCTTCAGATGTACCTTCTCTTTCCCATAGAAAGCCTATTATGAAATGTAAAAAGTTAAGTTTAGTAGCTTCCCAAGTGAGTCTGTCTTAGGATCTGAAAGGTTAAATTTGTGAACTCATGGTTATTCTAGTAGGAGAAAGATAATGGATTTTTTAATTCTAACTATAGAGATGAGAGCTATATAAAATAGAGTTGAAAGTCAGTTAGAGCTTGATATACCCATAGAGGTCATAATGTTGAAAAGGATCAAATTAGAAGTTGATGATAGCACAATTGACTCTAGAACTAAATTGGTTCAATTTCTTGCTATAAAGATGTAATATAATGTGTGTCTTAATACAAAAGTTAACCCTATGATTGAATTACTTTCAAACTTGGAGGATTATTGGATGTCACTCGATGAACTTTATTTTATGCTAAACTTTGACATGGCTAAACTTTTCACTTTTTAGTTGATACTTTAACTACAGATTCTTGATATTTTGATGATAATATTTTGGAAAATTTAGTAGATTTAATTTTGATATAAATATATATGCTTAAGTTATTTTTGGAATGCATTATGGTTCAATATAAATAGAATTTATAAATATTTGACTTATCTATTTTATGGTTAAAATATGTATTCTATTATATTATTAATCGATGAGGGTCCCCACTCATTAATATTAGTACCCTCGGTCTATATTTTAAAAAACATAATCAATTAAGACTTTTAAGTCTTAATTAAACATGTCCTTAACCAATTTTTTTAATAATTAATTGACTTTTTAAAAATCAATTAGTTAGCATAAACTAATAACTAATTAAAGTTAGTTATAACTTATTTACAACTAATTTTGATGGTATTAAAGGAGATCAAGGACTAATTTGAAGATAGAATAACAATAGGTATTGAAGATTTAGACATTTTTGTGAAGTCAATCATTCATATTTTTTCTTTCTATGTAACTTCTCTGAGATTGTACAACTCTTGTAGATAGACCTAATATTACTTTTTCTAATGGTTGAGTAATTGTTTATGCAACTCTGGTATATCTAAATTTTATTATCATTTAATATTGATTATTTGAAGTTTTCTAAGCTTAACATATTTTTATGATTGCTATTCATAGTCCTATGTGAATATTACAAGTATTTAACCTAATAAATGATGAACAATTTACTATTTTATGACGCTTCATTAACCTATTTTAATTTCAAAGTTGTCACTCAAGTTATTGTAAAGGAAGAATGTTGGTTTTCTCAATAAAGTTATCTTTTTCTACTAAGACGACTCTCCTTTGAGACTCACATGCTTTATTATTATCTATTTTAACCCTCACTTTAATATAATTTTATCTTTTAAGTTTTCTTTAATCTAGTTTCATATTTGTTTCTTAGGTTCTCTCCTAGATTTTTTTTTTTTTTTTTCATTTCTATTTTAGAGTTAATTAGTTATTTTGTTTAATTTTTGTTATTTAGTTAAGTTAGATAGTAATAGACCTTTATTTTGATCAATTCTTTCTTTTAGTTATATTTTAGAGTTTAATATCTTTAGTGGTTAATCTTAATATTAATTAGTTTCTAAATTTATTTAATTTTCCAATTAATAGTTTTTTTCTGTTTAATTTAGACTTGTTATTTGATAGTTATTTTATAGTTTGATTAGATTGATTTTTGTTTCTATTTATCCTTAGATTATTTATTTTATATTTTTACTCTTAGTATTTTACCTTATTTTGGGTTTTTCTTTGATTAGACTAGGGTACTTTAGTTTAGATTTATTTACTTTAAATTAGATTATTATCTCTTTCTTAGTTTAGTTTTTTTCTTGTCTTTAACTTGACTATTTTTTGTTGTGTATCTCTTTTATTTATTATGTTCTTAAATATTTTATCTTTTCTTATATCTATTTATTTATATTTTTAGTTGTCTTTTAAAGCTAACTTAGAGAATATTCAGTAAAAATCAAGATATTATTTGAATAGACAAATATTTACTAAATCAAATTTATATTCTTCAAGAGATCATCTAACTCATATTTTTTCTCTATTAGATATAATAGATTATAGATTCTCATCTTAAATGATTCATGATTTGATAAAGTGGATTTTTTATTGTTATAATGGAATATGTTGCATTTGATAATTTATTGATTATTTTTCAGAACTTATAAAAAAACCCTTGTGTATTTAAGATCGTAGTTGAACCTTTAAAACACCATGATTATACTAGTACAATTCCAACTTGACCTTTGTGATAGGTGAAAGGGTTGATTCATTGATGGTATAATTTCTATTGTCAACAAAACCTTTTGAAATATGGGGCATAGACTTTGTTGGGCCCATAGATCGACCTTCTAAAGGCAAAGAGCATTTATTATTATGTATATAGTATGTGAATAAATGGACTAAAGTACAATCTATTTCATTTTCAAGAAAAGAGGTAGTAGTAGGTTTATTATAGTTTAGGATCCTGTAGAGATTTGGAGCACCTAGAAAGATAGTCTAATTAGGGACTTTATTTCATGTCTAAAATGTTTTAAGCATTCAAAAAAAATTACCAAGTCAACCATAGAAAACATTCTACATATCACCCACAAGAAAATGGACAATTAGAAGTTATTGATAGAAAATTAAAGAATATCATTACCAATATAGTTAGTAATAGTACGAAAAATTAGGCAACCAAGTTTCTAGAAGCTGTATAGGCATACAAAAAAATGTGGAAGATCACTATTAGTTTTTTACCAAATGAATTGGTATTTGGTAATAAAACTCTCATTTCAATTGAATTTGAGATGCGAACTTTAAGGACTACACTAGAAGTAGGTATTTGAATTGAATGAAGTACACAGAGAGAAAATTTCATAACTAAATTAGATGAAATGAGAGCATAAACTTTGTAACAGATAGAGATGATGTAGTACCAAAGGAAATAATGGCATGATTTTCACATCAAGGAAAGAGAATTCAAAGGAGACTAGGCACTTTTATATGATTATAAGTATCATCACTTAAAAGGCAAGTTGAAAAATAGATGGCTATGATGATTTCAGATAGAGAAGATTTTTGATAATGGTTAAGTAAAGTTGTTGCTTATAGATGGTAATCAGAAAACACTCTTAGTCAATGGACATAGGTTGAAGTTGTACCATAATCCTTCCAGTAAGGAAGAATTCATCTATCAAGTATAAAATGAGTTTATCTTGATGGAAGAACTCAAATATTATATGACAACTGATCCTTGAAAATAAGATGGTCTTAATAAAGGAAGGGGATTCATCTCTTCTAAAAAATAAAAAAGAAAAAAGAAAAAAAAGTAAAAAAAAAATATATATATAAATTTCAACAATGAAAATACTTAAGGATGTTGTTGACAATCATGACCCAAGAACCATCTTATTGGCTGATCATGTACTAAAAAATGAGATTTAATCAAAAAACTAATAAATGGTTGGTCAAAGGTTAAAAAACTAAAAAAAAAAGGAAAATGAGTTCAAAAATTTAGGATTAATCATCATTTATGATTGATTCTTATCCTTATTCCCAAAGCAATAAAAATTAATGTTATTTTATTATGTACCATTCTTCAAACTAATCCATGCAATTTATTTTTATTAGAATAGGTGAAGAAGGACAAACAAGGATAACATCATGAGTTTTAGACATATAGTGTTATTCTTTTATTAAGGGTTAACTTTTAAATTTTTAAGTCTATAATTATATGTTCAATCTTTTAGCAAAGACTCCATATTTTTATGTGAAGGATATGTGTGGACCTACTCCTAAGATATTCTCATGTGATTAGGGAATCTTTTTAAAAGATATAGACTTTGTCCTGTCAAGTAAAAATCACTTCCATGATGACCTTGTCTTTGTCATCACATCACAACTCATGTGGACAAGCAATTGATAGAATAACTAGTGGCATGATGATTGTAAATAGATAAAAAGACAATAATAAGTAATCATTAGTATCTCATGACATGATATGCATACATTTTCATCATCACCCCACATGCTTGAAGAGTTATGGGATTCATCTATTGCATTAAGACAAAAAGGATACCATTGATATTAAAATCCATTGTTTTAACCCAAGAAAGTGACATTTTATTTCTTGAGAAAAGCTGCAAAATATTATGATTATGAGATTTGAAATATTTTGAATGGGATAGAAGAAGAAATCTGAGCCCAAATTTGTAGAAGTTATCTTAGGAGATAAATAAGAAAAATAGGTATTTGAAGCAACAGGGTGGCTCGAGTTTTAATGAAATTATAGGGTTTGATGAAACCCTTTTCATAGATTTTATCATTCACCTGAAGACAATTTTTTTCACTATCAGAGGCATAAAAAATCCATTCTCCAACTAGGTCTTTAGTGAATTGTCTAAGATTCTAGATGAAGGGGCCAGGATCATAGGAAAATATTCTTTCAACAACATTAACTACATTTTACATGGAGAGGGAGAACCAGTGCCAATGTGTGTTCATTACGTCAATGGAAAAATCAAAGGTGTCAGTAGAGATTCCTTATCATAACCATGGAGGTTTGTATATTTTTAGATCATCAAACACCTCACTTGTGATGGATAGTGTAGTGTTTTGAATTGTATTATGATGAAAATGTTGATTTATTTGAGATATGGATTGCAACATCCCCAATATAGAATCAACCTACCTTAATTTTTGTTAGGGTTTATATAAGTAAAAGCTATGGGGTACCATAATAACCCATCTTTTGTCTACCATCATGAACTCATTTAGTTGATAATCCAACATCATTTTATTCATCAAGAGTAAGGCATAAAAGCATGGATTGATTTTTGAGAGGGAAAGAAGAGGAAATACATAAACCTTTCCAAGAGCATACCATGATATCCTTTTACTTCAAGCTCTAGGGATCTAGAAAAGGTCTCTTCCACCAAAGTGGTTACTCTTGAATTAGTCTGGAGTACAAGCTCCACCTTTAGGGTTGTTGCACCAACACCTTCAAGTCCCATCAATGTGGTGGTACCACTAGAGCCAAGAAGATGATTACAACTTAGGTCATCAATAAGGAACCCTAAGCCATCTTATCAACTTACTTATGCATAAGAACCCATTCAGATCATACAAGATGAACCTACTATAAACCCTATTCCATAGCTAGCACCTTGGGAGGCCTCATATGAAGAAATTATTCTTCTCACCCATAAGAGAATAAGAAAGTTGATATTGGCTACTGATGATGAAGCAATTATTGTAAAAACTCTTGAAAGTCTATGATAGGAACCCACTATCACTATCAATATAGCACAAGATAAAGAAGAAGTGGAAACTCCTTTTCCACAAGATGTTTTTGAAGAGACTATTCCTTTTACCTTAATACAGAAATCCATTGACAAAGTTAAAGCTCCCATGATTGATGAAGAAGCTCAACCATCCAAAGAGACATATGATGTAGAAATGCATCATGCCTTGGTATTATCCTAGCTGGAAGCCATAGTCAAATAAAATGTAGAGGGCACTGCTCAACTATTATCTTCATTTTAGTGTAAGGATTTTATATCTCTCTCTTATTACAAAAAATAAAGAGCATTCAAACTCAGTCTTTTGAGAAGTTAGATGAATCTAAGAATGACATTATTGATCTATGGAGTTATACCAATAAAATAGAAGAATATAATGTGTCCTTGAGATCAAATCTCATTAAATCTAAATAGGAGAATATAAGATTGAAATCCAAAATAACATCTAGCTCTTAGAATATAAGATGGTAAAATAAGGTTGTTAAACCACTATCTCCTACCCTGATGTCAAAAGTCACTGGGAACAAATTAGTTTTGAACTTGAATAATTGAAGAAGAAAAACAAACTTATTAAGAAAAAGAAACAAAAATTGTAATAAGACTTAACGCAAGCACAACAACATGAAGATCAAGCTAGACAAACAATATCGTTTACCTGTCAGCTTAGTGAAAAGGTTTTAGCTTGTAGGAGTCTATCCCCTTCATATGGTTTATTCTTGTATGATAAATTTTTTATATGGAAATTACTCAAAATATCTTGTGTATTGCCACATGAGATTAACACAAGTGAATAATTGTTAATAGTTTATCATAATATTACTCTTGATAGATAGGATTTATTGTGTGAATTTTATCGATGTGATATTATTTTGGGGAACACTACTGATTTCTTGGTCAATATGTTTGTTGGAAATTTACAATTTAAAGCCCTTATATCTACCTACAATAATAAAATAGCATGGTAGGAAAGATATAATTATCATGTAAGTACTGTAAAAGAATTTAGTATATGCATCATATCCCAGTTTGGTGACAAATTTCAAAAGTTTCTATTTTCAACATTCTAAAATCTATGATCACTATCTTCATGCTCTATAGGTGGCATTATAAATTTCAAATTATTTGTCTAACATTTCTTTGATCAAGTTGTGACTACATGTAGTCAATATTAGAATCTATTCATAGATTCTTTAAAAATGAGATAAGTTCTTTCTCCTACTACTATAAGATGGACCCTTAGAGGAGCCAAGGCCATCACTCAAATCATTATTGATGTAATTCAAGAATGATGGAATAAATTATGGATTGGGATGAGATTCAAACCACTTATATTGCTTTCTCCCATGTCTCCAAAGTAGAATACAGGGCCACAGTTTGAGGAACAATTTGCTCTTTGGCTTCATTTTGTTAACATGGCTATGGGATTTGCTTCTCTTCATGAGAAAACATTATAAGATTTTTACTCCATATATGATCTCAGCCTCAAGTTGGAATAGAGAATCTAAACTTCTAAAGATAGGAGAAGATAGTTTGTAATGGGACTTGTAAATGGTAAGGTGTGGAGGAAATGATGAGTCTATACTATGACTCATTATAACCATGATATATCATCCTTCACAACCATAAATATGTCATTTGAGTTGAGCATTGCATGTATTCATAGGTTTTCTAACTAGCCTAAGGTAGAATATAAATGCTTTTATCTCTATAATCTTATGAGTCTAAGTTAGCATTCTTTACATATTTTTCTAACCATTTACATATTTAGTCTTCCATATTTTATATATACATGTTGATATCATCTAAATAAGATTTTTGTTATGATCTCATGAAGATAAAGAAGTGTTGTGACCACAAACTAATCATTCAAGTGCATCTTCAAACTTTACCAGGTGTTTGATGGACCTTGATAGATAGTTACAGATTATGACAATCAAGCTACAGATTATGACAGTCAAGCTATAGACTTTGACAATCATGCTACAAACTTTCACATCTCACTAAAAATTCATCCACATGTTCCATGGCATTCTAGAAATTCTTTTAGCTATTCCATGATGATCTAGGACTCCTCTAGATACTTTCTATATATATATATATATATATATATATATATATATATATATATATATATATATATATATATATCTTTCCATTTATAAAATCTAGTAGATACAGGTTGCAACTCTAGATAAGATAATATGGATATATTGTATATAAGATTTGGTAACTAGATATGGTTGAAAGAAATAGTTGTAAATCCCATGAGGATCTTGTCAATAATGTGTGGATATTTTTTAATGCTCTTCTCTATTTTATCCATATAAACCAATCTCTCTAAATATCCTCTTGTTCTAGATAGTTAAGTTATTACCAAGTATTTAGGACAGTTAGTTTCTTTTAAATCCAATAAAAGGTAGATCCATGCTTGATTTGTAGATGGAGTGAAACATTGTAAGCATTTTTATTTTGAATACATGAATATTTGTGACATAATACTCTTCCATTTCTATGTGTTAGTCAAGATAACTTTCTAAGTACTAAATTGTTTTGACCCTGAATCCAAGGGTGAGCAAGGGCCCACTCCCCAAGGAGACAAGATGTGTACTTTTGGTATTTATAATTTATTTATTATTTTATTTTAATTAGAATTAATATAAATTATTTTTATGATTGAATTAATAATATATAGGTCATAATAGATTGTTAATGTGTGTGTGATTTAAAATTTTAACAAGCATTTATCATTTCTTCAATTCTAATAATCTTAATTCCGCAACTTAGCCTAGAGTGTGGATTTGAGATTTAATTTCAGTGTGTTTATTTTCCAATAACATTATGTGATTGATTTCAAATCATTTTATTCAATTGTGTTTTTTTTTAAATTTTGAGCAAGTGTGTTTATTTCAAGCATTTAGTTAAGACATTAAGAATTAAGAACTTAGGAGAGATCAACACCAAAAAATCCCAACCAACACTATTAGCTAAACTAAATAAATAACTTACTATGGATATCCTTGGACATTGGCCCTAATAAGAAATGACAACAACACAGATTGGTTAAATGAAGGGGTAACAACGACACCCATCAGGGCTAGGCCAAAAGATGCTCATCAATAAGAGGACCTAGGTTAAACTCGAAAGACTTCTCAGCCTAAGATTTTTAAAGCTAAAAAAGGAAGACTAGAGATGTCTTTAAGGATAAATGTAAAACTTCTTCTAAAAATCAAAATCATGAGTTTAATGAGAATTTTAATAACTTAGTTCTTTGAAAGGCAAGGAAAATGATGACAAGATTGTAGAATAACCAAACATTCAAAATTTCATCATGTGATGGTTCATGAGGTAATTTACTGACCTTAAAGGGAAGGTTAGGTTTCTAAAATATGAGAATGATAGATTGAATCAAATCAATGCTCCCAAGGAGGATAAGCAATAGATCCAGATTCTCCAATTTAGGGTTGATATTTTTGAGAATGATAATTAGAAGCTCAAAAACATTATCAGTTTTTTGGTGAATTGTAGTAAGGCTACCATGAACAATGGGATCCAAAATGTTCAGAACATTAGAGCTCACCTAGGAGAGTTATTTGACATAAACATTGTTGGCAAAGGAAAAGGTAAATAGGTTCAATGTAGCAATTTCCATAAAGATCTAGATAAAGAAAAGTTGTTACAAATTGATTATAATCTAAAAAGTATGAAAATTTGATGGGAGGACATCTAGGGTAATCTAAACATGGATTAGGTGTTCTTTATTCTTATGTTATATTTTTTATGTTTCTCTATTATATCTGGGTTGTGTTTTAGTTTTTTTTTACCCTATTTTGCCTTTGTCTTTCCTATGGTCTTTTGTAGACCTTTGGTTCTTCTTTTTTTGTACTTCTCTTAGGGTTTGGGGACCCTAGTTCAACCCACCCTACATTTAACCTTAATAAAATAAATAAATAAGATCACCATCAAGACTATTAACCAAAAGGTTATGGAAAAGTCTTTTAGGACAAATGTCTAAAAGAAAAGTATTGGGTATCATTCATCCTAGACAGTTAATAATTGAGTTATGGTTTCTACATCTACACAAAATTACATCTTCAAGTCATTGAAATATTATTTATGATCATTCCATTTTCTTTGATATGAAAAAATAATTTCTCAAAACTTCTAGTTTTAAACGAAGATAGTATTTACTACTAGAAAAAGCATTGTCTATGGCCACACTTATATAATTGATATATTCATATTTATAAAATATATACTGTGAACTTACAATATATGAATTTATGATGTGAAGGAAAAATTATATCTAGTGTGGGTGTGGATCAAAGCATTCTTTAACTTGAGAATAAAAAACATAAATCATATCACAGTTTGTTTGAAATAAAAGTAAATATAAAAAGAATTAAAATTATCCTTATTTATCATAGAGATGGAATGCAAAGAGGAAAACAAGATAGTTAATATGTGTATGAGATACATATGATTAATTTTTTCTAAATATGTGAATGAAGGTTGGAAATTCCAAATCTTTCCATGAAGACAAGAACACAATAAGAATCTAGTTATGTATCAATAAAAAATTAACTAAGAAACATGCAATGTACTAGACATAGAGAAAGCATGAAAACTCTCTTCATGCTCAATAAACTAAAAATAAGTGCTGAAAACCAATTTTGGTAATGTTTTCCAATGTAATAAGTATTAAGAATGTAAAATGAAAAATAAATAATAAAATTATACGTATTTATTATCCAAATTCTTAACTCAACTACAACTTATTAACTCAATTCCAACATAAAACTTAGCATGGTTAATTACCTTGACCCCTTGGTAGATTGTTTGAGAAGCCAATGAATATTAATGCTCAAGATGGAGTTGCATTTTTTTTAAGAAATGTAAAACATATAGTTTTCATTAAATTATAATCAAAGCAAAAAAAGGTGCACACATTGTAATGTCTTTGGCTAGAAAAATACCCATTTTTTACTAATTCAAATCCTCCCATTTAATTAGGAATTTATCTTCACTGATGAAAAAAATGTAAAAAAACATTTTTCAAAAAACATTTTATGAATAATAGGAAATGGCATATGATGAATTATAATTGAATAGTCATAGCTATTAAAGGACAAAAATTTACCACTCGGTGATAATTAAATAGAGTGATTATCTTACTCTTAGATTTTTTTAATAGATAAATGAGGGTTAGAGGGTCCCTCACCCATAATGATGATTAAACCAAAAAACCACCTTTTTATTTAGATGAAAATTAATGAGAGAACATAAATGCCAAACCCTGGTTAAAATAACCCAAAACCACCAAATGAAGACTAACTTCCCTAAGGTGAACCTAAAAAAGTATAAAATAACAACACAACAAATCTATCTATCATAACTAATCGGTCCCTTTCCCTCTCTACTATGAGAGAAAAGGATTATTGATGATGGAGTAGGTATTAAGCATCCTTTTCTCTTACTCCTCACTACATTCCAACCTTATTGGTTACCTAAATTACCTGAATCCACACCAAATGTATACAAGTCCACTAGTAGACCTCCAAATGTCATGATCCCACTAGATAAATCTGCATTAAGAGACTCCTTTATCCCATCAATCTCACAATCTTGTTCTTTGGTACTTAAGGGAGAAATCATATATTGAGGGTTACCAGCATTAGTCTTCGCTCCCTGATTAAAATCTACAACTTCTCTTATTGGCTTTATAGGAGGGCTTTTAGGTAAAACATTAATATGATCAACACTTGCATCTTTCCAACAAGAATAATCCACTTTGCATTTAGTGATATGGAAATATGCATCCAAGTGTCTAATATTGAAGCATCTACTCTTGAATGGTAGCCCCTCATAATCTAGGGTTTTAAGCCCAACATCAATCTTTAAACCTTAACTCAATGACTTCTAATAGATCCTTAGAAACATCTAAACAAATAAGAATCAGAGCAAAGGTGGTTTAGGAAAAAATAGAAGTGGAAGAATCAATGTCAAACATGTTTCCTAAGGATTCATCAATAGCTGATAGGCAAGATTTAGCTAAAAACTAAAGGTGGAGATAAGGCAAATGAATCTAAACAAGATAGAAGGAAAGATTATCAAGAAAGGGGTTGAATGAAAGAAAAAAGGCTTCATGAAAAGGAGGTGTTGATCCCATCTCTAAAATCTAGCCTTAAAAACCATATTTATATCTGTAATACTATCAAAAACCATAGTAAAAAACCTTGGCACAAGGGTACAATTCTAAGTTATACTCCATTAGCAATCACCACAAATGAAAGACCCACTAATGAAGATTAGGGAGGCTAGGCCAAAATCAATTAAATATAAATAGTATACCCCTAGATGAAAACCATTCCTCATTACAAAACCCCTCCTTGAGAGCTTCATTTTTAAAGGAAACTATTAGAGTATCCTTATCTATGACCAAAGGCTTGCCTGTAGTTAACACATTCTTCTCAACCTGAGAAATCACTTTGATAAAGGATTTGACCTTTGTAACCACATTTTCCTCACAATATGTACCTATCAAATAAAAATCAACCCCAATATAGGTTGAGATTGATGTCAAAGCACCAATACCGCTACCACTAGGACTAGAAACAAAATAAAAAAGAGGTGATTGTGTATTCAAAATCCCAAGATTTTCCTTTGGAAACCTACCATTCACAACTAGCATGCCATTATTCTAGCCAATGCCTTACCCAATGGTCATGGAAACCATGGTGTCATCACAAAAGGCATCCCAAGTCTTCCCTATCATCTACAAATATAACCCAATCTAGGGTGTTAGAAGTGTGACAGTCATCACAACAACTTGATTAGATAGCTCTCTATTCTCAAAAGAATATTACTCTTTGATTCTAAATCTAAATGTTGGGAAATAATATTTTTTAAACAAACCTATAACCACATACATGTTTATATCCATAATTCCCAAAGTAGTGGTGAATAGTATTCTTAGCCATGGGTTCTGAACTTGTCTTATCTATTGAACATAAGTTTCAAACCACATAATGACCCCTATCACATTGAACATCAAAACATTAGTCAATTGCATTAGATACATTTCATGAATAACCCACCATTGTAGATTATTATGGGAATGACACTAGAGAATGGTCATCCCAGGAATGGACCCTCAAACCTCTCACTTCTAACACTCAACTCACTCACTGCTAGGTCATAAACATTAAGTTAAAAATGTTGAGTAATAGAATTTTTTAAATAGACCCAAAACCATAGACATTTTTATATCCAAAATACCAAAACCAATAGTGAAGGCTACTCCTAGTCATGGCTTATAGACTTGCCTCCTTGTATTGAACATAGGTTTCAATCCACATGCCAACCCCCATCGTATTCAAAACTAAGTCGGTAGTCCATTAGATCAAATACTTTTCATGAATAACTCACTATTATATCTTAAAGTGGGAATGTCTTTAGAGAATGGTTATCCCAGGAATGGATCCTGAGACCTCCCATTTCTAACACTTAGCTCACTCACCATTGCTAGGCTATCAACATTGGGTTAAAAAAATTGGGTAATAGGATTTTTTAAATGGACCCAAAACCATAGACATTTTTATATCCAAAATTCATAAACCAATGGTGAATAATATTCCTATCCATGGGATATGAACTTGCCTCATCATATTGAACATAGGGTTCAATCCACATGCTAACCCCCATTGCATGAACACTAAGCCAGTAGTCCATTGTATCATATACTTTTCATGAATAACCCACCACTATAGCTTAGTGTGGGAACGATGCTAGAGAATGTTCATCCTAGGAATGGACCCTAAGACCACCCACTTCTAACACTCAACTCACTCACCACTAGCGTATCAACACTGGGTTACTTATGCTTATAATTTTATCTATATAAAAATATTAGATTAATTAAATTATGTCAATATTTAAAAATTTAGAATCAATGATATTACTTTAAAATGGATTTCATAGGGATAAAAAATATATTACATATATATTTTAATGTTATTTTATTTTTATATGTTTATTTTGATAGATATATATAAAATTACCTCTTTCTTGGAATAAGATGAAAACTAGTAAAATGTATTGATAATGCCTATGTCAACTACAATCATCATATGGAGTAAAATAATAGTTAATAGTTTAGGAACATGTTTAAAGTCAACGTATTTAACATATATGTTGCATATAAATTGATCTTGTTATTATGGGACTTTAAAAACCTTGTCTTAGAGCAAACTATCATCCAACTTTGGATGTATTGGTTGAGTTTTATTTTAGAAATAAATCCATCTACAAACCAATCATAAGGTTTGATGAAGGCATGTAATCTAGAA
This sequence comes from Torreya grandis, assembly GCA_037957365.1. Taxonomy (NCBI): domain Eukaryota; kingdom Viridiplantae; phylum Streptophyta; class Pinopsida; order Cupressales; family Taxaceae; genus Torreya; species Torreya grandis. Next base: position 4,331,018 of record JARHVA010000748.1, read on the forward strand.
TTTTAAGTTAAATAAATGTCACCCTACATTTCTTAGGTACAATTATGTAATTTTGTAATAAATTTCAAACATAATGGCTATAAACACTTTAAAAACTAATAAGGCATTCCACTATTAAACAATATAAAATGAAATCTTACATTATCAAGTATGACCATATCTATATTAAAAATGGATTTTAAGCATAGTAAAAAAGATATCAATTACAAGCCTACAAATGCATTAAAAAATCATTCAAATGGTAAAAAATATAAAATAACATGTTTATAAAAAACTATGTCTTATTATGAATAAACTATGAATCCGTGATTTCTTATGAACATTCTATGAGATTATGCCATCAAGTTTTTTAAATAAAAGAATGAATGTTATTCTCATTGATTTTAGCATATTGACAAATTAATGTTTATAAAAAATAAATAATTTATATATATATATATATATATATATATATATATATATATATATATATATATATATATATATATATATATATATATATATATATATACTAATTTTAAAGATATATAAAATATAACATTTAATAATATAAAATAGTATCTCGATAATAAAAATAAATTAAAAATAATTAAATAGGAAAACGCAATAAAATAAGTCCATACTTTCAATATCTTAAGCCATAAAATAAATCCATACTTTATTACAAATAATACAAAGTTATATCTTATGCCATGGAATTATTTTATAATAAATCTAAAGGTATCTAAAATGCAAACATAATAATAAAAAAAATAAGGCATTTTGACATTGAATAATATAAAGCATCAGCTTTAATTTTAAGGTATATCCATATTTATGTTACAAATAGTTTTAAGTATAAAAATGAGATATCTGTTATATGATTTCAAGCATGTCAAAAAATAAAAATGAATTTTAACATTAATGATTAAAACATAGATTAGCTAAGCAAAATATAAATAGGCATCAAACTCATAAATTTTATAAAAGTAATATTTTTTGTTAATTCTCATTTAATGAATAAAGCATTACATAAGAGTATTTAAATAAAACTCAACTCAAAATTAGAGTTGACAATCATATTTAAAAATAAAACAAATAAAAATCTCCCTAAAGCTAACTAACCAATGTTATTTTTTAGTGACTTTCATTTATAGTAATTTTTTTAACCATTATTTTTAGTAAGTTTTGCATGTAAGCTCAGATGGACCTAAAATATATATGCATATCCTCTAAACACTAAAATAAACCTAATGGAAAATTTCAACTCAAGTTCATATCCAGTTACAAAAATATGCTATTTTAAAAAATGTAAAAAACTTCAAAAATATATTAAAACGCATTTTCAAACCTTTATATGGTCATATATGGCCTCATAAAAGTTATGAAAACCTCCCTAACTAGATATATCAGGTTATGTCTATATTAAAATTCTAAATACCTTTGTTTTGACATGTACAAGAGATCAAATAGACTTACGGATCAAAATTTATGGCCTTTGGAAGATATGCTTCTACATCATTCTCCTTTGGTTGGAAACAACTCAGCTCTTGTGAGTTGCCCTGATTATGCTCCTATCATTTATTCATGTCAATTTTTTCTATCTCCTATTCTAAAATATAAGTCTTGTCTTCCTATTTTAGTCTTTCTCATTGTACCAAATACCTATTATAACTTGCTTGTCTTGTGTTCATTATCTTCTTATCCAAAATCTGCACTATCTTTATTTATGCTTCTTTGGTACCTATTGGTTCCAATACACTTATTCATGTTATTCACCTTCACCATATTATCCATGAAAATCATATAAATATTAATCATTAAATACTTGATAGATATCAAAATTCTAAGGTAAAGTCACCTCATAAGCATTTTTATTGATTTTATTCATAATTCTTCATGAACCAACTTTCTTGTACTTCAACTTGTTTTATGTTCCTTTGAGAAATATTTATTTTCTCAAATACACCATCATCAAATATCTATATTTAAATACCTTTGATCTTATTGTTACATATGATGATTATTTATACTTTTCATTACTTTCATGTAGATTTATTCTTCTTTTAACTATTGTATGTGCTCTGCAAATGCTTTTGCATCATCACCAACTCATTCAAAAATTGGTAACTACACAAAATCTAAAATATTGATAGGATTTATACCATGTAAATTATCTAAAATTATGATTTTATTGTCTATCTATTCATTAAACTATTATATGTAAACTCATATTATGGTAAAGCCAAGGCCCTTTGTTTGGGCTTCTCTCTAGTTATGCATCTCAACAAATTTCCTAAGCTCCTATCTACTACTTTTGTCTATCTATCTATTTTTGGGTGGTATGCACTTCTAAATTGTAGCTTGGTTCCCAAATTCTTACATAGAATCCTCTAAAAATGAATTATAATTTTTTTGTCCCTATTTAAAGTAATAGTTTTTAGAATAGCATACAATTTCACAACATCCTTAAAAATAGTTATACAACTCTAGTGGCATCACTAGGTTTCTTAGAAGTAATAAAATGAACCATCTTAGAAAACCTATCAACATTAACAAAAATTTAATCATTATCTCTTTGTGTGTGTGGCAACCCCAACAAAAATTCCATACTCAAATCTATCCATGTTATTCTTAGAACTAGTAATGGCATGTACAACCCTATATTTTATGCATGGTCTTTAGCCACTTGTCATATCCTAAATATTGAAACATACCTTGCCATATCTATCTTTTATTTGGCCAAAAATACTTCTTCTCCACTAAAACCATTATTTTATTTTACCAAATTTCCCACCCATCCCACCATTGTGTAATTTTATAATAATTTATCTCTTAGAGACCTAATTGGAATACATAATTATATTCATTTGAAAAGATGACCATCATGTATAAGATACTCGTTGTGAATAATACCTATCTCACATGATAATTGATTCCTACATTGCTTTAATATCTTTCCAAATCTATATTAGTATCATATAATACCTTAACAAATTCCAATCTAATTGCTTCACTTACCATAGTAGTAAATAGTGCCACTCTCCTACTCAAAGCTACCTGATTTTACTTTCTTGATTTATGTTTCAAAATAAAAGTATATTCCTTCAAGAAATAGACCCACTTTGTATGCCTACTATTTATTTATTTTTTTATTGTTCACATACTTCAAAGCCTCATGATCTATAAATAGGATAAAGTCCTTGGGAACTAGGTAATGCCTCAAATGTCTTAATGCTTTTACAATGGCATAATATTCAACATCATATGTAAATTAATTTTTTCTTAACGCATTTAATTTCTCACTGGAATATGTTATTGGCCTTCCTTCTTTACTCAATGAAACACCAATTCCCTCATGTGAAGCATCACAATCCACCATAAACAATTTGTTAAAATATGGTAATGCTAAAATAGTTTTTCTGTAATCTTCTTCTTCAACAATTGAAAGATTTCTATTTTTTCCTTTGTCTATACTAATTATTTTCCACTCATGAATTTTTTTTATTAGTGTGACAATACTACTAAAATTTTTAATGAACTTTCTATAATTTTTTTCTAAATCATGGAAACTTCTTACCTCGATGATGTTATTTGGAATAAGCCACTCAACAATTGCCTTTACCTTTTTTTATCCATTATGAAACCATCTATTGAAACTATAAACCCAAAAAATATCAAATTATTCTACATACACTTGTACTTCTTCAAATTTTCATAAAGCTTCTCATTTCTTAAAAATTCTAATACCATTCTCAAATACCTTATGTTTTCTTCTTTACATTTACTAATTATCAAAATGTCATAAAAATAAACCACTATAAACTTACTAATGTAATCTAATAACATTGTGTTTATCATCCTCATAAATGTGATGGGTGCATTAAATAATCTAAATGGAATCACCATACACTCATATAAGCTATCCCTAGTCTTGAATGTTGTTTTCTATTAATATCCTTCATGAATATGAATATGATAGTATCCACTCTTTAGATCAATATTGGTAAATTATTCTCTTATTGCAATCACATCCATCATATCATCTAAAAAAGTATAGAAATTATATATTTGATAGTTATTTTATTGATTTCCCTAATATCCACACACATTCTTCATGTCCCATATTTATTTAGAGTTATCCATGTTGGTATTGCACATGGACTCATTCTCTCCATTACAACATCCTTTCTCACCAATGCAGTAACTTGTTTATTCAATTCTACGTGTTCTATTGGAATTATCTTATACACCACTTGATTGGGTAGAGCTAATCCTATAATTAAATCAATATTATATTAGATGTATCTTTTTGGTAATAAACCATCTTGTATCTCATTAGGTATAACATATGTATATTATTTCAAAACTTTTGATACTTTTTATAGTATTTTCACTACTTATGTGTCTTCTTTATTTATTATTAATGCATAATAGAAACTTGTTATCTTTAGTTATTTAAAAAAATATTTTATGGAAATTATGATTTTTCATGCCCTTATTATTCAAGAGGAAATAAAACTACCTTTATATTAACTTTCCAAAAAGTATATGTATTCTTTGATCCATCATGCATTTACTTTCTGTCATATTGTCATGGCCTTCCTAAAAACACATGGCATGCACTCATTATATTTACATCACACCATAATTCATCTCTATAATTTGTCCCTATATAAAACTTGATTAAACACCTTTTATCTAATGTAACTTTGTTTCCTTTCTTAAACCATGAAATCTGATAAAGATAATGATGTTATTCACATTGTAAACCTAGTTTCTATACCATTTCTTTAGAAACCATATTTTCACAACTACCACCATCTATAATTACTTTTCATATCTTAAAATATTTGTTTACAACCATGCATCACCACCTTTCTTATTTTGCACCTATTATTTCTTTGGAGCAATAATTGTTCTGCTCAACATAATATTTTCTATAATGTCTAATGTTATAACTTATATATTTTACTCTTATATCTCAAGTTCAACTAAATTCACTCTTGGTTAGTCTTCTTAAATCCTTTATTTTTTATGATAGTGCAGACACTCAAATGTTAGGTGTCTTTTTTTTACACATATATAGCAAATATAAGACATACATTGATTTTAAAAGCACCCTACGGCACCACCATAGCCTTGTCCTCTCTAAAACTCTCTTCCTCTTTTTTGATACTAAAATCCTTGTCTATTATCTTCTTGATTTTCTTCACCATGGGGAAATCCTCATCCAATGGAATTAAACCCATCTCATCCCCTTACTAGAGTTGATTGTCCTCTTCTTAGCCTAATTGATCTTCTGAAAGTCTATCTATTTTTTTTTTATACCTTCAAAGGCAATTCATAAGTCTCTTCCATGCAAAGTATTATATGCATGATCAATTCATCTTGAATATAAAAATCCAAACCATTTACATATCTTACAACTATCTCTTATTCTTTTTCATCATGCTCCACTCATATAGAAATCTTGTAAAACTCATTTGTATACTCTTGTATACTAATATATTTTTTCCTTAAACTCTATAATATCATGTATAAGGTGTGTATAATCCATAATAATAAATTTCCTCTTCAACTACTCCATCTTGCTCCATCTGTTGTTCTTCTCTTTACCCTTTCTATATCTCTCTTTTTGTAGGTGATTCCACTAAATCATTGCATAACCCTTAAATTTTGTCTATGTAAAATCTATGTTCTTATCTCTTTTTGGATTTTTCCATTCAAAAAAATTCTTTATGTTTTTTATCCAATATATCAACTCCTTTGGTTTTAAACTACCTCCATAATCTAGAATATCAACCTTAATTCCTTTGTTCCTTCCCTCTAAATCCCTAACCATCTTCTATTACATTCATGGTGGATGTTCTCATTCCTCTTTTAATTTAATTTAATCTTCATCATATGTTTCTTCCTATGTTTCATATTTTGCTTGCCTTTGTCTTTGATTTTTCAGTAATTATGGTTAATTATTTCACTTACCTCTACAACTCTTACATAGTCCTACTCATTTGAGCAATTCATCATTGTCCTCTCAACATATTTACATATTTTATTCAATCACATATAATACTCTTCAAAAATATAATTTTAAAAACCCAATACAAATTCAAAAAATATCACCTCTAAGATTCAAACTTGTTTTGATACAAGATGATGAAAACATAAACTAGCTAAGCAATATATTAGTCGGCATAAAACTCAGAGATTGCATGAAATAAATATTCTCTTATAATTATCATTAAATAAATCTCAACTCAAAATTAGAGTTGAATTATATAATTAAAATAAATAAAATTCTACTTAAAGCTAACTGATCCATACCATTTTTAACAAATACTATTTTTAGTAACTTTCATCTTCTAGCAATTTTTTCAACCACTATTTTTAATAATATTTGCATGTAAGCTCAAATGAGTCTAAAAATATCCACATATTCTCTAAACACTAAAATTAACCTAATGGATGGATTTTAACTCACATTCATGTTTGGTTACATAAATATATTATTTATAGAAATGGAAAAATCTTGAAAAATAAATTAAAATGCATTTTAGGACCCTTAGATGGTCATGTATGGCCTCTAAAAAGTTATAAAAATGTCTCTAACTAGATATAATGGGTATAGCTGAATTACAATTTTTGAGACCTTTGTTTTAGTGTGAATGAGAGCTCAAATGGACTTATAGATCAAAATTTATGGCCTCCAAAAGATAGGCCTCCACATCAACTTAGTAGTATAAAACAAAATTTTAAGCTATGGCATTATCATTTATAAAATAAAATTCTATCCAAAATTCATCGTTTGTTTCAAAAATTCAATGTGTACTCCAAAGTATTGTGGAAAAAAATACCACATTGTTCTCATTATTTTTATCATACCAAAAAATAAATAAATTATTTTAAAAAAAATAAGAATTTTAGAATAAAGGCTAAGTCCAAAGGTATATAAAATTTAACATTCAATAATAGAAAGTAACAAATATATATTCAAATAACAACTAACCCATGTTTTATTGAAAATAAGACAAAACAATATCTTAATCCATGAAATTATCATATAATTACTATTGTTAATTATATGCACACTTTACTTTTTAAAATAACTTTTACGCTATAAAACATAACATCAAAGGTGATAACTTATAAATTGCAATATGAGAGGTATCTTATCAAAGGTGATAACTTTTCAATCAACATTTTTATTTTTGAAATTTTCATAAATATTATAAATATTCTTTCTATTTTTTAGAAACCAATGGCATCCTAAAATAAATATATGAAATGCATTAATAAATAATTATATTTAACAAAATTATATATTTTCCTAGGAAAACTATTAATTAAATTAAACACTTAATTTAATACACACACACACACACACACACACACACACACACACACACACACACACACACACACACACACACACACACACACACACACACACACACACACACACACACACACACACACACACACACACACACACACACACACATGCATGTGTGCTCCATGCCATATTCGCCCCCCGACACACATTTTATTTCCTTTAAAAAAAAATAAAAAAATTGTAAATTCACTTGTAAAAACTACAAATATTACATAAATTCAATGTTATATACCTTTCACAAGTTCCCAAACATAAACTTGAAAAAACAAACAAAGAATAAACCAAACATTATATATTTATTTAAAAATGTAATTAAAAAGTTCATCAATTGAAAGCTTACCTTCCAATGATTCTCAAATCTAAATGTCACAAATATGGACAAACATGAAATAAAAATGAAATGCAATGAAAACTAACATAAAAAAACAAACCTACATCTCTATATTATAATAAAAGTATAAATAAGACATAGGAAATAAAATTACCAACACATCATGATGGTTTTCATACATGAAACCAAACAAATCTACTATCCTAGAATTAAAGTTTTTATCAATTGAGACATTCAAACTAGTATTAGACTTCCTCTTAGAAATGAATAACCCATACATAAGTTTGTTAGATTATGGATTATTTATTTTCCTATATTTATTTATTATAGGTTTTTTTCCTCACTTGGATTTTTCCTAAATTCATGGATAAGCTTGATTAGGTGTTCTTGGAGTTATAGTTTGACAATAGGAATAAGAAGTAACTCCCTTGACTAGTTATTCTAGGTATTGGAATTATTTTTTTATTCTTGCCTCTTTTTCCACTTTTCATGGAGATTTCTAGGAAGGAGTTACATATACACTCCCTATATGCACATCTCAAATTTGTGATCTTTTGCAATGGAAAATTGATATTTTGGCTCCTATTTTGTCTTTTGAAATATGTTCTCATATTGGTTTCATTTGCTTTCAGCTACATTGTGGCTTTCACCTACTTGGATCATGTAATCACTCTACTTGTGCTTTTGAGTCACTCGGACCTTAGAATCAACCTTGATATGATATCATAGCCACCTTAGTAATCTACCTAAAGTTTTATTATTTTAAAACTATTATTAAAATCTTGAGTTGTATTGTATTAAGTATTCAAATTTTAGTACAAGCATGGGATCTTGTGTTTTTGAGCCCTAGTGTGATAGTGTTTCAAAATTCTAAGGAGGATTGGATCTCTTATTTTTTAGGTAGCTTGTTTGGTCTCTGAATTTTTATACAAGAAAAGCTCCATCTCCATTATGGTATTTTAGAAGCTATGTTTGTGAAGATAACAACATTGTACATGTTGAGTTGTGTATTCCTCTTTTTTGGTGCTTCTCTCTGTGGTAATTCAAAGTGTATAATTATGTGTGAATAAGGGCATTTGCACATCAATTATTTAATTAGTATCACCAAAGGTCTATGGATTTTATCTCTTCCAAATATAAGTAAAAAAATATTTATTTAAACCTAAAAACAATTATTTTATTAATTTTTTTCTCTTATATAGTTTATTTGTTATTTTTCCATTCAAAGTGGAGATTCCTCATTGAGTTTCACATGCAGAGGTACATATAAAGATTATTTAGGACTTGAAAATTGATTTGTAAATGTCATTGGTTCAATTCCATCCCTTATACATAAGTATGGATCTATTTTAAGTCATTAGTGCAATTAAATTTTGTGCCTTTTAAATTAAATTAGGCCATTAGAGATGATAAAATGATATATTATGTAAATTTTGATTGCTAACTCAGAATTGAGTACCATTTTATACAAAAGTTCATATTTTTCATGTCCCTTCCATTGGTTTCATCTATTTTCTAAAACAAACTAAAATTATAAAGTGTTAAAAATAGGGGGTTTGATTAAAATTAATTTCAAGGGGGTGTTGTGTTGTGTTGCATCTTCTTCTACATTTCTTGCAATTATTTTATTTCTTCAAGAAATAAAAACTTCAACTACTAATACAACAAATTTATTTATTCATAATGGATACAAGTTAAATTAATCCTCTAACACCATTTAATTATCATGAATGTAAAATTTAAATAACACCATTTAATTATCATGAGAGTAAAAATTTACATCACATTACAACGGGGTTAGAAACTAAACCTACTATAGAAATAAAAAATGTTAAGTGGTATAATTTTAGTTATTAAGCCTATGGGTTGTTGTGTATTTCTAAGTATCATGATCTCCTCTTTCATATATAAACTGTTAAATCACCTAATGAAGTGTGGACCATTTTTGAAAATCTCTTTGGGAATCAAGATGTGATGAGAAGTAATGAATTGGAAAATGAACTTATCATTGTAAGTCCTAGAAACTTTGACACCCTTTAGGATTTATTCACCAGGTTCAAGTCTCTGATATTGTAGTTGAAATAATGTGTAATAGAGAAGAAATATGACCAACTTATTATTTTTATACTCTCTAATCTAGGCCCTGATTACTAAGTAATTATCTATACATTCCATGAAACTAAAAATGATCTAGGAACTACATGAACAATGCCCTATTTAGATGTCTTTGTTACTGACTTAACTTGGAAGCAAGACAAGTTAATATAGATGGGCACAAAACCTCAATACCTAATTACTGGGAATGGGAATACAAAGGCTTTAAATAAAGAGAAGAAGAAAAATAATAAGGATAAAAAAATGAATAAAGAATCAACTATCAAAATAACCAATGAAACTTCCTCTTCCAATGATAAACCTACGAAATGGAAGGTTAATTTTTCCCATTGTAATTAAAATAGGGAATGATGATCACGAGTGCATGAAAAAATATATTGACCACATAACTCATCTTATAGAAAATAACTACATAGGTGTTCCTAAGTTTATCAAGAATAATTCATCAACTCAAGATTCTATTAAGGTAAAAAGAAAAGAGAAAGATAAATAAAAGGGAAAGGATATTTTATAAATTATAGCTCCAACATATTCATGGATTATTGACTCAGGTGCTTCCCACCACATGGGTTATTCACAAGTTGAGTTTTATTCCTTAGAGCCTTACAACATGTCTTCAATCACTTTGGGTGATGACATTTTTATATCATTTTCTAGAAGAGGGTATGTTGAAATATAATGAAGAACATTCAATAATGTTCTAAGTATTCCATCTCTTTCAACTAATGTCCTATTCATTTAACAAATCACTCATATTTGTAAGGGCATGAAGGTAAAGTTTTCACCATAATTAGTCATAATTAGAGAGTTTCATAATTATTATACAATGGTAGTGGGAAAGGAATATCACTAAGATAGGTTATATGCATTCTCACATTTTACACCTAATTCTTTTTTGAATACATTACTAACTCATTATGATGGAGTTTGAAAATTATGCCGTGAGTGGTTGGACACCTCAACTACTGCTACCTATAACAACTAAGAAAAAATGACATGGTCAAAGGCTTACATCGAGTCCATTTACCTAAGGGTCTTTATGAGGGTTGAACCCTTAGGAATCATCTCTAACATAAATTTGACAAAGGAAAACCTTGGAGGGCTTCACAGGCATTGCAATTCATACACGGTGATGCATCTGGGCCTTTTCCTAGTCTATATTTCATAATTATGTCCTTACCTTCATTGATTATTTCTTTAAATACACAAGTTTCTACTTTATTATAAGTAGATATAAGTTTTTTGACAAGTTTCAAGACTTCAATATTCTTGTAGATAAATAATCTGATAAATTCATAAAGTTTCTTAGAACTGATAATGGGGGTGAGTATGCCAATAACAAATTTTAATAGTTTTGCATAACATAGGGGATTGATTTGAAGCATATAGTTCTATATATTCTTCAACAAAATGGATTTATAGAATGTAAGAATAAGTCCTTGAAAGAGATGGTGATATATAAAATATGTGGATATTCCACATTAAGTTTCACTGACATGGACCCTTTCAATTCAAGGATTTTTCATCAAGTTCTAAGCCACAAAAAAATACCAAAAATGTTATTTTAATATTTATTCTAGATCTTAAAACTATCATAAACAACATATAAAATAATATAACCACACTCTAAACATTTCCTCTACTCCATACATGACTAGAATAGACATTCCTACATAAAAGTGCAATGCAAACATGAAGTTATTTAATCATTAGGTATGATTGTTGAACTCTCTTAAATGTTTGTGTATTAGCCTAGTTGCAAGGAATGTAAATATGCAATCAAAAGAAACAAACACAATAATCATAATGATAGATAACACAAGACATACCTGGAGAAACTCAATGTGAGAAAACTCTAGCAAGATTAAATTCATACTTCCTCATATCTATTACTATTTCAGTTAATTTATACTTATTTCTTAGTTTGTACGCAAGTAATGGAACTAGGAATAGGGTGTGTAGAAGAATACTTGGTAAAGTGTGTGCATGATCTAGATGATGGTGAGAGATCCTCTTTGGCTCGAAAGGAATAACTTGAAAATAAGAAAGACACTAAAAATGGGGTTGTTAGATGGATGGTTGAGTGGACTACCTAGCATGAGCTAGATCCAAGAAGTATGCTTGATATGAGGTTATAAATAAGTAAGCTAATATAAATGAAGAAAAAGGAAATTTGCATTCAATAATTAGAAATTAAATTCATGTAAGATGAGACGAAAGTAAATTACTTGATAAAAAAACACTAAATATAGCAAAAGTGGTTCAATATTCATGAAATGATAGTTGGGGTCAAGTTCAAAAAATTAGAAAGGTATCTATGAATAGGTAGGAACATAGAAAATAGGGTCTAGTTGGGGTCAAGGGGGTGAAAATAACTTTTTATTTTTTTCCATAGTGACCATCGATAATTGGGTGAACTATCAATGGTTAGGATAACCATCAATGGTTGGGTAACCATTGACAATTGAGATGACCATCGATGGTTAAGCTAACCATCTATGGGTACCTATGTGTTTCTATAAATGATCAAAAAAATATTGTAGATTGGGTAATTTGGGTAAATATAGGTCTATTGTGGATCAATGGAATGAAAAATAATATATTGATGGATCTGATAGGGTAGGGAGGTTATAAATGGAATATGAATCAAAGAAAACAAGTAAAAGATACCTATAACTTGTTGGTGGAAGGCTGAATCAATTTGTCCAGAGTGACCATACTTTGGTCTTTGAAAGTGATACCATATAGGCTCAGGTCTCCATTAATGTTGTTAACTTGTTGAAGGGACACTTAATACCTAGATGTAAGATAAGTTGGATGTAGATTGCTAGAGTTCTAGATTTGGATCTTCTCTTACTTCTCTCCTTTTATAGGATGAAGTTACTAAATGTGTAGGAGGAAGTTACTAAATTGATAGAGGAAAAAGTTGCTAATTATGATGCTTTAAAGCTAGTTTGCATCACAAAATGAAAGATGATAAATGTGTCATGATTATCTCATATAGCTGGTTATTATGCTTTAAATCTTTAAAGTAGCTTTAGATACTTGATCATCAATAATTATGCTAACCATCAATGTTTGGGCTAATTATTGGTAGTTGAGATCTAGAGGAAAATGGGTTAAAAAGGGGTTATTTAAAAAGTTAAGTTATTAAATTAGTAAAACTCTAAGTTAACTAGGTGGTCAACTAGCCTTAGAGTCAAGCAAGTGTTCTAAGTGCTTTGACATCTAAAACTATATATTTTTTGATTGTATACATTTTGTCCCTTTTTGTTATGCATATTTGAATTAACAAGCTATAAAATAAAAATGAACAAGTTATTGGTCATGGTCTGATAGCCTTAAGTATGAGAGGAGGTATTCCCCCTCAAATTAGGAGTCAATGAAGTGAAGGAAAAATCAAGTCAGGTTTTGATAAATGGTAAAGAGATAGTGACAAGGTGGGTGACACAAAATATTTGGGCATTTAAAATGCAAAAATGTACACAAAATGTGATGAAGTGTGATAATCAATATTGTGCAGAGACTAAAGTTACCAATGTTGATACAAATAAGGTTGAGTTTTAGGGAGACATATGATAGGGTAACTAATCCATAGCATTAGTCATAGTCGATTAGGTTAAACCTATCAATTACTTTAGATAGGGTCAGTATTGGTCATAGGTATCTAGGGTAGGAAGTACTCCTAAAAAATAACATAAATGGTCTAGTCATGCATGAGGTGGTGCAAAGTTTTAAAAGTACAATATGGCAAGGTTGGTTGGTGTAGTTAAAATGATCATGGCAAGGTTATCATAAAACATGTTAATGTTTGGTTCAACAATAACCAACATCGAGGTGGACATGGTTAGATGGGTTGGTCAGAGAAAGGAAATCTCCAAAAAGTCAAGTGGTTGGGTTAGGGGAGATAAGGTAACATCCTAAAAGGATAAATTCTAAGTGGGGTGCTTAAAGATTATAAAAAAATAATGTGGCACCCTAACCATTGATGGTTACTCAAGGTCAACCATCAATGGTCACCCTGACTGTCGATGATCACCCTAAATGTCAATGGTCAGGAAAACCCTAAAAAGCCAAGATACAAAAATTAAAATGGTAATTCATTTTTACCATTTAATTTTTGTTTCTTTGTGTTTGGGGTGAATCAGAGTGTTTTATCTTTTTCCATTTTCTTTCTAAGGTGTTGGTGATTGATTGGTGGATTGTGTGCATGGGGGTTGGCCTGAGTGGTGACATGATGGAGAGTGGATGAGAATATGTTTGTCTAGTGGTATGAGGGATTTGACCATACCAACAATTGTAGAACAAGGTAGGAGTTGTCTTAAAATTGATAGCATAGTGTAATTGGTTATTTTATAAGGTGCATTGTAGTTAGTGGTGAAATATTTAGGTAAGGTTTTGAAAGGGGTTTATAAGATATGAAACCATAGGTGTTAGGTTTTGTTGAATTAGGCTAGTGTATAGATGACTAGGATAGGGGAAGGGTGTGTTTGGTAGAAATTTGTGTGGTAATAAGTTTAGGTAGAGAAATTAGGGGTTTATGTGTGTTTGTATAAGTTTAGGGAGGCTGAGGGTTTGAGTTGTGCCACTGGAAATCACAAATAGTGACCATCAGTGGTCAAACTTAGGAGGAAAAGGGTCCACAAAGGACCATAAATCGCTCAAAGAACTATTGATCATCGAAGGAATTGGGGAAAGTAGTGTTAAAAGTGAAGTTTAAGTGTTGTGAGGTGAAGGTTTTAAAGATTAGGTAAATTTATGTTAGTGTGTTTAAAGGTTAAAGGTCTAGTTAAAGGGTTTAAAATCTTGGAAAGTGTATAAAATGTGAAAAGGGTTTAATGTATGTATGAAGCATTTGAAAATGGGTAAAATGTGTTTTAAAAGTTTTAAAAGGGTGTTGTAAGGTAGTAAATTATGTAAGATGAAGTGTGAAATTTGTGGAAGAGATATTTAGAAGGGGGGAAGGTGTATGTGAAAAGGTTTAAATATTAAGAGGGCTTAGTGCGTAGTGGTTAGTAGAGAGAAGTGATTAGGTGGTTAAAATGATATGTGAGGGTTAGTGTCTGAGAGATACATAGGTGTATTCGAGAGGTTTGGATATATGTAAGTAAGGTATATGTAAGGGGTTTGGTTATCAACATTGGTTAGATTGAAATAGGTTGAGAAAGGTAGGTGTAGTGTGGTATTTAAGTTGTTAAAAACTAAGTATCCATTGCTAACATGATTGTTATACAAGCACGTGAGTAGATTCAGATGAGGGACTGGGTCCCTCATTTTTTTGTTAAGGTTTGAGATGTGATGACCATGGAGGAGTGTAGACATATGGAGACATGTGGATTAGGCATGATTATTCATTATCAGTACCTATCGTGAGATACATGTATGATTATGGCACTCATCAAGAGATACAACCCAGTCATAAACACATTTTTACTACCGACATGGTAGATGATGATTCTTCTAGAGGACATTCATCATATTATATAGCTACTCATTTGGGGGGATCCAATATACCATATAGAGAGTGAGGATATTGACTATCATATGTATTTGATTTATGGGGAAGATCTAGTACATACTCAATTTCACTCAAGGGGATTCAGATATAAACCCTTGTACCATAGGGCTCCTATAAATAGATTCTTTCTTATGATGATGATCATTGTATCCTACTTTGTGGTTTTTGATTTGAGTAGTGGCCACTTCCCATACCTATTACTAGGGGTGGTAGTGGAGGTGCTTCTAGGGAAGACTATGTTTGGATAGGCCCCAGTGTTATTAGTGTAGATCTATAGAGAGCTCTGGGCCTTTATAGTATGTAGGTGATATGGGATGAGCTTTGAGTTCATGATCTATTTTTGGGTGTATGAGAACATACGGGTACTAAGGTCAGTGGGGACACCTTGGGATGGATTTATCTAAGAGATTTTCTAGTTGGTTTTACTAGTTGGAGAGGTGACTATGCATTGATAGGAGCTGGTGGTGGTGTCTGAGATATTTAGTGGTTTAGACATGCCTTGAAGGGGTTGGTGGTAGTTGATATAGTATGGAGGCCATATATAGGTTAGCATAGGTGGCCATGGTATAGTTATCATATATTATCTCTATAAATTTGTTACTGGATTTATGGGACATAGAATGGGGAGATATAATTTATCTAATTTGAGTGAGTCTATAGATAGTTTAGACTTGGTTAAGGGATCCCACCAGATGTCCCTAGATACAGGAGGGAGGATGTTGATTTCTAGTTCTTAGAGCCAAAACCATAAGATGTCATGTTAGACTATGAGGAGATGTCAGCCAAAGCTACCATTGATGATGTAGGTATTGTAGATGGATATACAGCTTGGTACCAAGCCAGATATATAATAGTTGACTTTGGATGGGTTGACTATGGTCAACAACCTATAGAGGTAGATCTTATTGGGGCACCAACATAAGATGGCTAGGTAGTAGTGGCACTGGTAGTAGTACAAACCTAGATTACCAACTTAAAGGGACATGTGGCCATTTTATAGGGTTAGATTACCACCTTGATAGGAGAGCAAGATCAGTGGAGGATATCTCTTAGGTTAGTGACTCAGGAGAGAGATTCACTAAGACAGAGGGTTGGATCATCCATAAAAATAGTAGGACCACTTGATATAGTTTTGAGGACATGGTACTTAGCCACTATTGAGGAGCTAAGATATTATGAGGTGATAGTGCTAGCACAGTTGCCGCTAAAGATGAGATATGGAGAGTATAGGGCTATCTTAGTAGGGGGTCCTTCGATAGCTAATCCAAGATATTGGGCCTTAATAGTGGGATAGGCAAGGATATTAAGGACACCACCACCAAATTCTAGTGTAGATAAAGGTGTAGGTGTAGATGGGGCCAGTGGTAATGGTGTACAAGGGGCCTGATTAAATGAACTAAGACAAGCAAGTAATAAATTTATGTAAAAAGGTTTATTTTAAGCAAAAAAGGAAATTTCATATTTCATTTGATGATCATAAAATAAAATAAAAAAGTGATGCTAGTGTCCCATCATATGTGCCAAAATGTTTCAGTTAATTTCTACTCATTTATTAGTTTAGAAGAAAGTAATGAAACTAGTAATAGGGTGTGTATATAAAACCTAATAAAGTGTGTGTGTGATCCAAATGATGGTGATAACTCCTCTTTGGCTTGAAAATAATAACTTGTAGATAAGAAAGACACTAAAAAAGGGATTTGTTAGATAGATGGTTGAGTGGACTGCCTAGCGTGAGTTAGATCCAAGAAGTGTATGCTTACTAACAGACTATCAATCCACTATTTATAACAATTAAGTTGATATAAATGAATAAAAAAGAAATTTTCATTCAATAAGTGGAAATTAAATGCATGTAAGATGAGATGAAAGTAAATTATGTGATAAACAACAACACTAAATATATCAAAAGTGGGTCAATACTCATGCTAAGATAGTTGGGGTCAGGTTCAAAAAATCAAAAAGGTCTCTGTGAATATACAAAACATAAAAAACAAGGTCTATTTAGAGTTAAGGGGGTGAAAATAAATTTTTATTATTTTCTACCATCGTGACAATTAGTGGTTTGGTGAATCTTTGGTGGTTGGGTTAACCATCAGTGGTTGGGTAATCATCGGTGATTGAGATGATTGTCAGTGGTTGAGCTAACTATCGTAGTTACATGTGTGATCCTAGAAATGATTAAAAAAATATATTATAGATTGGGTAATTTGGGTAAATAGAGGTCTGTTATAGATCAAGGGAATGGAAAATAAGATACTGATAGGTTTTATAGGGTAGGGAGATTAGAAATGGAATATAAATAAATAAAAAACAAACAAGAGATACCTATAACTTTATGGTGGAAGGATGAAGCAATTTGGCTAGAGTGATAGTACTTTTTCTTTCAAAAGTGATACCAATATAGGTTTGGGTCTCCATTGATGCTTCTTATTTGTTGAATGGATTATAGATAACTGAATTCAAGATAGCTTTGATGCAGATTGCTAGAGTTCTAGATCTGGATCTTCTCCTTCTTCTCTCCTTTTATAGGATGAAGTTACTAAATGTGCAAGAGGAAGTTGTTAAATGGATAGAGGAAAAAATTCTAATTATGATGCTTTAAATCTATTTTATATCATAAAATATAAGTTGCTAAATGTGCCATGCTTATCTCATACAATTGGTTGTAATGTTTTAAACCAAGGTTGGAGACTTGACCATTAATGGTCAGGCTAACCATTGATGATTGGACTGACTATCGGTGGTTGAGGCTTAAAATAAAATTGGTTAAAAAGAGGTTATTTAAAAAATTTAGTAAATTAATAAATAGCTAAGTCAACCAAGTGGTTAACTAGACTTAGAGTCAGGCAGGGGTTCCAAGTGCTTTGACATTTAAAACTATGCATTTTTTGAGTGTCTACAACTACAATCTATAGTTTACAAGTTTTTTTTCCTCTTCAAATTATAAGAAAAATAACCCCATACACTCATAATTATCTCTACAATATTCTTTGGAAGATTTGAAAAAAACCTACAAAACTCACCCTGTCCTAGTTGTGTAGTATTCACTCTATCACCTAAAACTTGGCAATAATGAGAAAACAATGAACAAAGACTCAAAATTTAAAAATAATCAATGTGAATCCAACTTCCACCCATTTAATTGCATTTGTTTTTGTTTTCTAATCTTTTTTAATCTCTCCTCTTGATTTCTTCCTCTATAATCTACCTTATAAGACATGTATTTAAGCTTCCTCTCACTTCAAATCCACCTAACACCTAAAATAAACATACAAGCATCAAAATAATTAAAATTCTCACATTCTCAATAGGCTCTAGAATCTAACAGTCCTAGATATAGAGTCCAATAGTTCCTAAGAAACCCTAGAGCTAGACTATGTTAACTTCAAATGGTCACAAATTTTGTATGTGACCTCAAAATGATGTGCCATTTTTTTAAATTGTATAAATTTTCAAGTGCAATCCAAATATATAATTTAAATTACTTTTGAAAATAAACATATGGCTTTTAAACCTGTACAATAAAAACTAGCAATTTCTAGGTCTTAACATTTCATAGATTACACATATTTGATAGTTGGTTGTTTTTACCAACTGAGTTGGATGATAAACATGAACACATTTATAATCACATGCCCAAAATTTAAGGTTTTTGGATCTCAAAAAATATATAAAAATAAGATGAATATTTACCTTCTATCATCCAAGTAAGAAATCCATCATATCATCTTCTTAGATAGTACACATTTTAGGTTCCAATATGATCTTCTTCTAGACAGTACCATAGTCAAGTTAACATTTTATCAACTCTTGGATAATAAACATTTCATGTTCTAATTTATTCAACTCTCGAATTTGAAGGTTTTATGTCCTAAAATTTAATAAACTTAATTGGTGAGGACTCCTTGCACCACTCCTTCAAATGTTATTTGGATTTTCTTGTTCTCCCCTTCTTGATGCTCTTTCCTTCATCTATAGCAACAAATTTGTCCCACTCATTGGATAATAAGATAAATGATCTAAAATCAAAGGTACAATATACCTTATTTTTTCCACATAGAAATGTCAAATAAACATCAATTTTAAAATTTAAAAAAAATGAGACATATTCAAGTAAAAAATTCTTCCTCAAATTTTAATGTTACTTTTAAACTTTGTTGATGGTGAAAATTGTCATGCCAATGAATCAACCCATTCGTCTATTGTGAAGGTCAAGATGGAATTGTACTAGTTTAATCGTAAGGGACCTATGATTGAAAATTAGTTTTAAGATGTGAAAAAAGAATTTTTTAAAGTTTTTGAGATTTAATCTATTCAATAATAAATCTAAATCAAGTGTACAAATATTCACTAAATTGATCAAACACAACATGAAAATCAACTAAATCAAGAGATTACTCATTAGTAATGCTTTCATTTAAGAATCTAATCATTCTTTTGATGTTATATAATTCAATTTCAAATCTATTATAATCTGTCATCTAACCTCTCCAATAAAGTAAAGTCTATGAATTAGACGATCTCTTGAAAGACAAAAAATTATATTACTGAAAGGTGTATTTTATGTTCATGCTCACAACACAAAGGTCAAAGTAATCAATGACAACCAAGAAGGTAGACAAACCTCTAAACAACTAACAACTTCTAACTAAACCTAAAGAGACAAAGAAAACATAAACAACTAAGTATAAATTACTAAGATAATTAAGCAAGAAAAGAATAAAAATATTAAACTAATCTAAGACTTAATTATCAACTAACAAAAATATAATAAAGACTTAAATATATATCTAAACTATATAACTTAATAAAAGAGAAAAAAGGAGATAATCTAATAAACTAATTAAAGAACTAAAATAGAAACAAAATACTAAACTAAGAAACATAAATATAAACTAAATCAAGAAAATCAAAAAGATAAAATTATATTAAAATTAGTGTCGATATAGAGTAAACTAAAGCATGCGAGTCTCAAAGGAGATTCATTTTAGAATAAAAGATAAATTTCATTGAGAAAACCAACATTCTTCCTTTATAATAACTTGATCGATACTTTACAATCAAAATAGATCAATGAGATGTCACAAAATAACAAAATGTTCATCATTATTCAAGTTGAATACTTAGAATCTACACATAAGACTATAAATAGCAATCATCAAAAGATATTAATATTATAAAACTTTAGATAATTAGTATTAAATTATAATAAAATTTGAATATACATGTGTTTCCTAAGCAATTACTCAATCACCAGATAAAATACCATTGGGTATATCTATAATAGTTGTACTATCTTAGAGAAGTTGCTTAGAAAGAAGAAAGATGAATGATTGACTTCACAAAATGTATGAGTCTTCAAACCTATGTTGTTCTTCCATCTTCAAATGAGTCCTTGATCTTTTCTTATACCTTCAAACTTGAACATAAGTTATAACTAACTTTATTTAGTTATTAGTTTATACTAACTAATTGACTTTTTAAAAAAAATCAATTAATTATAATTATCGGTTAAGAACAAGTCTAATTAAGACTTTAAAGTCTTAATTGATCAAGATATTAAATATAGATGGGGGTACTAATCTTAATGGGTAAGGACCACTATCAATTAATAATAAAATAGAATACATATATCAATTTATAAATAGATAAGTCAAAGTTTAAAAAAATTCTATTTATATTAAACCATAATCCATGTCAATAATATCTTAGGCATATATATTTATATAAAAAAAAAGTCTATTACCAAACCATACACTAAATGTCCAAAAACTTGCTTCACTGTTCTTATTCCATATGCAACACTATGCTTCCGAAAACAATTATTTTTGTGAAATACCTTGATAGTAAAAATATTTTGACTATATTACATGAAAGATGAACCAGAAATCTCATTGAAATAACTTTTAATTTTTTGAAAATAATAATTTCATTATTTTTTAGCTGCCTTAAATTTGACATTCAAATGACCATCAAACTGCATAATTTCTGACTTGTGGTGATGGTCATTTAGCTATCAAATTTAACATCACAAAAATTCTTGTAGGTGATCATTTTACAATTTTTTGTACAACAGAAGGAAATTGATCTAATTTTTAAAATCAAATGAAAACCCTTTATTTATCTCTGATTTATTATCATGATTCCACTTTCCAAACAAGCTAAAAAAATATTCTTAATTTTATCATATTCTCTTATGCCCATACTATTTTATTTTGTAAATCAAGGTTGAGGGAGAAAATCAAAACCTTTGACTTATTCACAACATAGTGACTGCATCTTCTATATAAAACTAATTCATATCTTTCTAAAGAACAAACAAAAGCTTTATTTTGAGAAATAAAGTTTGGATTATTTGAATACTAAAAAACTTTCATGATCTCAATAGATTTTAAATCCCTTTGAGATAATCATGATAAGTAAGATCAATAGCCCAAAATATTCGTAATTATTCAAAACTACAGACTAACCATTAAATTTTCCAAGCACATGTAGGCCGTCACACTATTTTATGTCAAAAAATACCAATATTGTTTTCCAAAACTTTTTTTGAAACCAAACCCATAGTATATGCACCATATGGACAAATGGACATGTTTGAAAATAAAAACTTAAACCATAGACATCTAAAACTCCCATTTCTGAGAAACGTATCAAAGTGTTAGCCACAAACTTTCAAGAAATATATCCATAATTATTCTAAATCGAGACTTAGAAAGGATATTTTAAAATTCTATCATATTTCAAAGAATACATTGGCAAAACCCTTATTCAATATGTAGATTTATTATTAAAACCAATAGTCTAAAAATCACAAAAATAATCTTAAAACTATGCATATACATAAATCCAACACTATATACTGAAATATCAAATATCAAACTACTCAAATAATGTGAATGATATCTTAATCCATAGTTCTATTTTTTAAAAGGGACAAACTAGATAATATTTGATTGTATGCATGTAAACCATAAATCAAAAACTCCAACTTCCACTATTTTCCATCATGCATGCAAAATTTATGAACAAATGACAATATTCTCAACCACACAAGTGACAATCTCTCAAATGTATCTAAAGAACTCATTAGAAACTTGAAATTTTCACATGCAGACAGATTTTTAAAACTTTTTGAAACCATAGCCCATATTTCACCATGAAACTAATCAAACTTTTAAGAAATGACTTCAATCCTTCGATTAATACTTATGCAAATCAAAACTCAAAATACAACCTATCAATTTCATCTTAAAACCACCATGTATAACTTTCAAAATTCATTCAACACTATATAAACATACCTAGTAATACACCCTTAAAAACTAAATCCCAATGAAATCTTCTCTACAACTCAAAAACTATCTAACCAGAGCTTTGTTTCTGCATCTGAGCTTGCTAAAAATGAACAAAAACCAATAAAATGAACACTTATATCCATCATCCCACCATCATAACCAACCAAGTTACATGCTCAAACCCTATTGGTTCATGTTTACCAATGCATACATAACAATCTTACTAACTTATTTTATCGACACAATCAAACTTAATGATGACTAATTCTTTACACTAAAACATCACCAACTTCCACTTTTCAAGGTATACTATTTTTCATTAATTTATCCATAAACACCAAATCTTTGATATATTTTGAAGCTTCACGAATATTCCTTTGAATTAAATGTTTGTTACCAACTTCAACATGCCACGATGTCCATTAATCACTTATCATCTACCAACTTGGCATCTTATGTCACGTTGATTTGAATTCTAAACTATGCATATGCATTAACCTTTGAATTTATTTTGAAACCATCCAAGACAAGCAAATAGGTCTTTAGAAAATACATGTGAGGGTGAAGGTTTAGAAAATTATTTAACCTTAAAATAACACCTTGTGTCTTTAAAAACATCCCATTAAACAAGTCTTAGGTAAACATTAATTTTAATTATATAGAACTTCTATGCCAAATGGGACATAATAAACATGCTACTCATATGCTTTAGGATTTATGTTTTGAAACTTAGGCTTGGATAATAGCTAGGATATTTGAGTTTATAATGGCTTAGACTAGACAATATATAATTTGGAATTTTAATAATATTATCAAATCAACTTAAGCACACCAATGCTTTGAATGTCCATTATACCACAAGTAGTAAACAAAATGAACCTTGAATCTGATCTGTATCTTCATAATAACTTTTTGATCCATTCATTTTTCAAATGTAGTGATTTCAATTGTGATAATCATCTATGTAACACTAATATTTGTTTTGAATCAAAAATCATATTATGTCATCTATGAAAATCAAAGAATCACTATAAATGTGTTTAAATTGACAAAATAGAAAGTTGATTTCTTAATTAAAATTTTCTCAAAACTATTTTTACTAAAAATCTAGATAACTGATCATATTTATTAATATATATGAACATTTTATTCATTAATCTACCATGATTTTTGTAACCACTTATAAACATAAATATGAATTTATCAACTAATCATTATCATTTTATAGTAAAAAATATTTATCTAAATTTACTATTAATTGACCAAGTCCTTGACCTAGGTTTAGATTTTATGACTAAGTCATCTCTATGGTTAAAAAAAGTATTAACTTAAAAGAAAAAATTGGCGGGCGGGGGGGGGGGGGGGGGGGGGGGGGGGGCTGAAAAATAGGCATAACACTGGTGACCTTGCTATCCATTTTTAATTTTAGAATTGGGTAGCAATAAAATTACCTATTATATGAACATTAACTTAAGAGTGTGATCCAGGTAAATCATTTCTCAAGTAACTATGCACGAACCCTTTTAATAATGAATTTTTTATAAAGGATGTTTTTTTTGGCTAGTGTGGCATGAAGAAATAGAATTATATAGCAAGAATTTTGGGCTAGATTCACACACAAATATAAATGCTTTAAGTACAAAATTTGAAATTAAGGTAATATTTTAACAACTAGATACAACTCAACATATATTATTCATTCATAATGAAAACTAAATTCATAAAGAGTAACTTTTAAAAATAATTAACACTTAAATTATATTTTTAGCCTCCTTGTACTATTCTTTCATAATTTGAAACTTCTTCATTTTTAACTCTCATTGATATTTTCAAAAGTAAAGTACAAAAACAATAAGAAAACAAACAAAGAAATAGAAAAGAGAAGAACACAAACCCAAAGGAAACAAAAAAACAAAACATCAAACCAAAATTGACAACATATTTACAGACCCAATAAAAAATATTAACCAACATTAAAAACCATCCACTGTGGGATAAAACAAAGGATACATCATAACTGGAAATTAACAAAGGCAAAAAAATAAAACTTAATAAATGGAGGTGTAAGAATAAATGATAAGAGATCTCCTCCAATATAACTATAAAGTAAGGCATTATTTTTAACATGTAAATATTCATGATAAGTCAAGCTATATGATTTAAAAACACCAAGATAACACAATAAACGCATTAAATAATCTGGAATAAACAAAATTAAATTTTGATTATGCATACTTTTAACCATTTCTTAGTTTTGTATTGTATATGAAAGATTATCTATCTGATTTAGAGTGAGATGAATATTTTTAAGGTTAGAATAAATAAAATATTGATCAATAAATAGGCTTGTATGTTCAAATATCTTCAAATGATTTTGAATATATTCAATAAGATCTATTGTTTTAAACTCTAAAGGATCATAAAATTTGAAACATTCATAGTCAATATTATTAAAAAAGTCTTTTGATTTAAATTATGTATAAAAAATCTTATAAAAAATATCATACTCACTTGTTAAATTTGTATTATGATCTGAATAATCTAGAAAATCAAACCTTTCATACTCAACTTCAGTTAATTGATTGCTCATTTAAGTGTCTGTAACATCATGAACATATTTTTTTGTTGTCATAACACTAAATCTGATATCAAAAAAATTAAATTTTTGTTATGAATTATGGTTATCATAAGGATTTGATTATTTGATATTATTATAAATAGTGATAAAATTATAAGTATATTAATAATTTATGTTGGATGAGTAATCAGATTCAAAATCCAAATAAATTTCCATATCAAAGTCAAGAGTTTCTAGTTCAAGATTTTTCAAATCATCATCATCTATATTAGATATATCTAGATGAAAACCAAGAGTAACTTTATTTTATAAAGAGTCATAACTAAAAACAAGTCAAAATTAATATAAAATAAGTTATGATATGATTGATCAGATTGATAAAACTAATTAAATTGCTCAAATTTTAATTTTGATGAAAAATCTAAATCAGAACATTTTGATGAAGTATATGAACTATAATCTAATTCTTGAGAAGTATTTGAAGTATAGCATATCGTGATTTGATCATAGAAAAAAATATTGAATATTCTTTAGGAAATTTGTGTTCAAAATTTAGCATTAACATAGAGAATATTTTTCATTTGAACATATCATGATTGAGCAAGCAAAGCTTACATAAATCTTGATTTTATCTTCAAATGCGAGCAAATTTTAAAGCTGAGTTAAAATCAATAATACCAAATTTATGAATAATCTAAATATAATTCTTAGGTAGGTTATATTTCCAACAAAAAAAGAAAAGATCACGACTTGATATAAAAGAAATAGAAATTTCATTTAATTTTAAAATAAAATGCAACAAATATTCTTATATGGACTCTTCTTTAAAATAAATCATGAATCAAGATATTAGACTTTTATCTAATTGATTTTTAATTAATATTTTGATGTAAAACCATTATTGAGTGATTTCATTCAAAGTTTCCATAACTAAGCAAGAAACAATCACTAAATTAGAATCCAAATTTGGGCGACTAGTTATGATAACTATAAATTGAAAACTAGTGATCAGTTATGGTAATATGACTCATTGAAGACAAGAATGAAAAAACAAAGACACTTGATTTAAAATCCCTAGTGAAGTTACCAAATTTTTGACAGTGAAAATTGGTATGCCAACGAATCAACTTGTTTGTCTATTATGAAGGTCAAGATGGAATTATATCAGTTTAATCATAAGGGACCTATGATTGAAAATTAGTTCTAAGGTATGAAAAAAAAGTATTTTAAATTTTTTGGGGATTTAATATGTTCAATAATAAATCTAAATCAAGTGTACAATAATTCACTAAATTGATCAAACACAACATGAAAATCAACTAAATCAAGAGATTACTCATTGACAATGCTTTCATCCAAGAAGATAATCATTCCTTGAATTTTATATAATTCAATTTCAAATATATTATAAACTATCATCTAACCTCTTTAATAGAGTAAAGTCTATGAATTAGATGATCTCTTGAAGGATAGAAAATTAGATTGTTGAAAGGTGTATCTTATGTTCATGCTCACAACACAAAAGTGAAAGTAATCAATGACAACCAAGAAGGTAGACAAAACTCTAAACAACTAACAAATACTAAGCCTAAAGAGACAAAGAAAACATAAAAAACTAAGTCTAAACTAATGAGAAATTTAAATAAGAAAAGAATAAAAATATTAAACTAATCTAAAACTTAACTATCAACTAACAAAAATATAATAAAGACTTAGATTGATATCTAAACTATCTAACTTAAGAAAAGAGAAAAAGTAGATAATCTAAGAAACTAATTAAATAAATAAAAAAAAAATAGAAAACTAAACCAAGAAATAAAAATAGAAACTAAATTAAGAAAATAAAAAAGATAAAATTATACTAAAATTATTGTCGATATAAAGTACAATAAAGTGTGCAAGTCTCAAAGGAGATTCGTCTTAACAAAAAAGATAAATTTCATTGAGAAAACTAACATTCTTCCTTTACAATAACTTAATTGACAACTTTACAACTAAAATAGATCAATGAGATGTCACAAAATAACGAAGTGTTCATCATTATTCAGGTTGAATACTTGAAATCTGCACATAAGACTACAAATAACAATCATCAAAATATGTTAAGCTTAGAAAATTTTAGATAATCAATATTAAATGATAATAAAAGATAGATATACCTATGTTACCTAAAAAATTACTCAACTATTAGATAAAATACCATTGAGTCTACCTGTAACAGTTGTACTATCTTAGAGAAGTTGCATAGAAAGAAAAAAGATGAATGATTGACTTCACAAAATGTATAATTCTTCAAACATGTGTTGTTATTCCATCTTCAAATGAGTCCTTGATCTCTTCTTATACCTTCAAACTTAATTTCAAATAAATTATAACTAACTTTAGTTAGTTATTAATTTATACTAACTAATTGATTTTTTTTTTTAAATCAATTAATTATAATTATCAGTTATGTACAAGTTTAATTAAGACTTAAATGTATTAATTAATCAATTTATTAGATATAGACCAGGGTACTAATCTTAATGGGTGGGAACCCCTATCAATTAATAATAAATATAATACATATATCAATTAATAAATAGATAAATCAAAGTTTAATAAAATTTTATTTATATAAAACCATAATACACATGAAAAATATCTTAGACATATATTATATTAAAAAAATTACCAAACTATACACCAAATCTCCAAAAACTTGCTTCACTTCTCTTATTCCATATGCAACACGATGCTTTCAAAAATAATTATTTTTGCAAAATACATTGATAGTAAAAATATTTTGACTATATCATGTGAAAGATGAACAAAAAATCTCCATGGAACAACTTTTAATTTTTTAAAAATAACAATTTAAATGTCTTTTTTAGACAAATTAAATTTGACATTCAAATGACCATCAAATTGCTTAAATTTTGACTTGTGGTCATGGTCATTTGATCATCAAATTTAACATTGCAAAAATTCTTATACGTGATCATTTTACAAATTTTTGTAAAGTAGAAGGAAATTGAATCAATTTTCAAAATCAAATGAAAACCCATTATTTATCTCATGTTTACTATCATGATTCCACTTTTTGAACAAGCTAAAAATATTCATGTTCTTAATTTTATCATAATCTCTTCTACCCATACTATTTTATTTTATAAATCCTGGTTGAGGGAAATATTCAAAACCTTTGATTTATTCACAAAATAGCTGACTGCATCTTCTATATAAAACCAATTCATATCTTTCTAAAGAACAAGCATAATCTTTCTTTTGAGAAACAAAGTTTGCATTATTTGAATACTAAGAAACTTTCATGATCTCAATATCTTTAAAATCACTTTGAGATAATCATGATAAGCAAGATCAACAGCCTAGAATATTCATAATTATTCAAAAATATAAACTAATCATTAACTTTTCCAATCACATGTAGACTGCCACACTATTTTATGTCAAAAATTTCTGATATTATTTTCCAAAACTTTTCTAAAAGCAAACTCATAGTATATGCACCATATAGACAAATGAACATGTCTAAAATAAAAAACTTAAACCACATACATTCTAAAACTCTCATTTCTAAGAAACTTATCAAAGTGTTAGCCACAAACTTTCAAGAAATATATCCATAATTATTTTGAATCAAGACTTAGGAAGGATATTTTAAAATTCCATCATATTTCAAAGAAGACATAGGTAGAGTTGTTATTAAAACCAGAAGTCTAAAAATTAAAATTTTCAATGTAAATACTTTTAAAACTATGCATATATATAAACTCAACACTATTTATTGAAAGATCAAATATCAAACTACTCAAATCATGTGAATGATATATTAATCCATAGTTCTATTTTTTGAAAGGGATAGACCAAACAAGATCTGATTGTATGCATGTAAACCATAAACCTACAAATTTCACTACCTTCCATCATGCATGCAAAATTTATGAATAGCTAACAATATTCTTAACCACACAAGTAACAATCTCTCAAATGTATCTAAAGAAACTCATCAAAAACTTACAACTTTCACATGCAGATAGATTTGTAAAACTTTCTCAAACCATAACCCGTAATTCACCATGAAACTAAGAAAATGTTTCAAAAATAACTTCAATCCTTCAATTAATACTTATGCAAATCAAAACTCAAAACAAAACCTATTAGTTTCATCATAAAACCACCATGAATAACTTCTAAAATTCATTCAATATTGTATAAACATACCTAGTAATGCACCCTTAAAATATTTATATATAAAATTCCAACAAAATCTTCTCTATAACTCAAAAACTATCCAACCAAAGCTTTTCTTCCACATCTGAGCTTTCCAAAAATGAACAAAAACCAAGAAATAAACACTTATATACATCACAACCCCCCACCGTAACCAACTAGGTTACATGCTCAAATCCTATTGGTTCATGTTTACTATGTAAACTTAGTAATATTACTAACTTATTTTATTGTCACAACCAAACTTAGTGATGACTAATCCTTCACACTAAAACATCACCAACTTCTAGTTTTTGAGGTATACTATTTTGCATTAATTTATCCATTACTGTCAAATCTTTGACATATCCTAAAGCTTTCTAAATATGCCTTTGAATTAAATGTTCATTGCCAACATCAACATGCCACAATGTCTATCAATCACTTATCATCTATCAACTTGGCATCTTATGTTATGTTGATTTGAATTTGAAACAATGTATATGCATTAACCTTTGAATTTATTTTGAAACCATCCTAGATAAGCAAATAGGTCTTTAGAAAATACATCCGAGGGTGAAGGTTTATAAAATGATTTAACCTTAAAAGAACACCTTGTGTCTTTAAAAACATCCCAGTAAACAAGTATTAGGTAAACATTAATCTTCATTATATATAACTTTTATTCCAAATGGTACACAATAAACATGTTACTCATATGCTTTGATATTTATGTTTTGAAACATAGGCTTGGATAAGAACTAGGATATTTGAATTTATAGTGGCTTAGACTAGACAATATATAATTTGGAATTTTAACAATATTATCAAATAAACTTAAACACGCCAATATTTTGAATGTCCATTATACCACAAGTAGTAAACAAAATGAACCTTGAATCTGATCTGTATCTTCATAAATACTTGTTGATGCATTGATTTTTCAAATGTAGTGATTTGAAATGTGATAATCATCCATGTAACACCACTATCTATTATGAATTAGAATCATATTATATCATCTATGAAAATAAAAAAATCACTATAAATCTATTTAAACTGTCAAAAATGAAAGTTGATTTTTCAACTAAAATTATCTCAAAACTATTTTGATTGAAAATCTAGATAACTAATCACATTCAAAAATATATATGTGATTTTTATTCATTAATCCACCATGCTTTTTGAAACCACTTAGAAACATACATATGAATTTATAAACTAATCATTATAATTTCATAGTAAAAAATATCATTTAAATTTATTATTAATTGATTGGGTCCCTAAAACAAATTTAGATTTCATGACTAAGTCATCTCTAAGGCAGAAAAAATATTAATTTTGGAAATTTGGGGGTGATTGTGTGTGAAAATGGGCATAACAGAGTCTTTTCTTATCTTAAGTGCCACCATACCCTATTTTCATAAGGATTTTGGAAACATAATGGCTAAGAGAGGAGTGAATCAATCTATTAAAATTTTATTTCACATGTACTTTAACATTCCTTGAACCATAAAAGCAATACAAAGATATAACAATGCATAAAGAATCATTCATACGAGCATAACACAAAAAACACATATATGAATGGGAAAACATCAAGGGGAAGAAAACCCACTAATATATATAAATGGAATACAATCTTATAAGTCAAAATATCAAATTTACTGAAGCACTAACTTCACATGGCACACCAACCCCAACTAGCTAAGCACCAACCCAACTAGGCTTGAGAAAGCACCCACTTGCAAGGAGGAGCCAAGCCCATAGATGAATCAACACCAGATCGGATACCTAATTTTTTTAATCACCTTAAAATCATCTTGTTTCTTAACTAACTGATGATGACCACTTCTTCAGCACTTCTTATTCTTATTTGTGTCAAACTACCTTCTAGGCCTCTTCACTCAGTTTGCCATCTTCTTGACTTGATTAGGTCATTTGACCTTTATTTTCACATAAAATAAACCTATTATAACTTCATAATATTTTATATGCATCCTTATTATGGTATACAAGACCTCCTTCAAATCCTTAAAGTACTATATCCTTCACTTCAATTCCCTCATTAACTAACTAGTCAATTAGGCCTATTAGGCTTTGTTCTTATACTAGGATCTTGCTCATACACCTTTTGGTTGGCCATACAAAATTTACCACTTATAATTTATATATAATATGTCTTATTACATTCCAAAAACATTAATCAAACATTACAATATAATGGTCATAGCACATAGGACCAATGTCTCTTTTAGGCCTTAAGGAGACCTAATTCAATTAGGCCTTCATTATCACATGTTGCCCTTTTATCTCTTTGGAATACTTTAAAACTAAAAAAATAACAATAAAAATTAATATTTTATTCAAATATACCAATAATAATCTCATCTTAGTTTCATGACACTTTTTATCTCCAACCACCACTTGAAGTACACCATTAGTAATGTTCACAATTAGGCTTGTGCATACCTATAAATTTTGTCTTCAACTAATGAAGATAAAACACCAATTATCTAATTAAAAATGGTAAAAATAAATAAATATTAATAAACCTCATGACCTTAGATTCATCACAAAATTCATTATATCCTTCAACTCAGGGTATATAGACTCAAAATCTTATTTGCAAAATGGTCACTTTGAACTACCAACTAGCCTCAAAACATAGTCATGGAAACTCAAACTTATGACACCTAAAGGAAAAAATTATCTTAAAACATCATTAAAAAAACATTCAATAAAAATATCATAATCTATAATGACAATATTGGTCTTTCAGATCAATCTTATGTCATCATTGACATAGACCTCACTAAGCTAGACAAGTCAACTTGTGAGCAACTTTTTGGTATATAAAAATGATCTATAAAATTTTTACCAATCGTTAACATGTATTGAAAGTATTTTAAAACATATTTATGCATTTTTTATAACACATCCCTAATCATCTTCTCACTTCTATTTGGGTTTCTCATTATTTGTAACATTAGGCTTGTTAGCGATAGGTTATCTTGGATGATCAGTTTACACACCTAAGGGTTAGAAACTTCCCAAAAAACACCATGGACATAATATAGATTTATAAACCTTATCCATACAATTATTTTTATATTTTGACTTGGTCAACTCTAACTGGTACAATAAATCTTCAAGAATCTAGCACTTTCTTGTAGGGTCTACTCACACACCTTATAAACCAATCACACCTAGATGTGCCTGGGAGAGTTTAATACAACATCAAATCTCTTAAATATCCATACCAATCCATTTTGATCACTTTATAATAAATTATTTCATATTGTCTCACTATTAGGGTTTTTTGAGGGTTTAAACCACCTTCCCTTGTTAACAATCATTCATAAATCTTAGCCCCTCATTCCAGAAACCAATGCCTATAAATTTCAGATATGACCCTTTCCCATATAACATGAATGTATTTGGTTCCCATGCATAGGTTACACATTCCAATGAACACTTGAAATGTCTTTTTGGGTTTGCATTCCTTCATTTTGTGTACTCGAGAGACCTCAAAACCACTTTTCATGTCTTTTATTGCAAACCATGACCTCAAAATTTATAAAATGTGATTTAAATATCATATAATACCTTTTAAAATTTTCACCTATATGTGCTTTCCTTGTAAACATAACTTCATACCCCATTAGGCCATATTCTCTCTCTTTGTTTGCTTATACCTTGACCTGTAAATCACACTGGGCCTTGAAACTAACCTTCATGCCTCTTTACATTTTCTCTCCACCTTAATAACACAATAAATCAACCTATCTCATGTTCAAAAATTTATTACATCCTTCATATGCTTTAAAAATATATCATGATGCCTCATTAGGCCAAGAAGTGTCTCGAAGTGGTCTAATTACATACTAGGTATGTAGGTCCTACCACTGTAGGCTCACCCTGAGACTCACATGTGATATCCAATGCCTAATATACATTATCAAGAAACTTTATACAATAAATCATGCCTATTTTCACTTATCTCACCAATCCACCATGCTTAAACATTCTCACTAAGGCTTTACATGCCATGACTAGGTTTTTCAAGCACTTGAAACTTGACAACTGACCATGAAACACTCATTGATGATTATAAACCTTGATCATATGCCTTAAATTCTACTAAAAAAATGTTATACCTCTGCACACAACTATTCACGCTCATCATTCAGATGCTCATGATATAAATATGCTAGTTATGACTAGGTTTATCAAGACACCTTATACTCAAGGAAGAGTAATCAAACATGCTTAGCTTAATGATGATATAAAAAAAGAACATTATTTAGTTAAATCATGATCACCTTTCTTAAGAACCTTTGAAATCAATGATAACATCAATGCCAAACCTTAATAATATGAATAATACTCAACAATATCCCCCTTTATCATTGATGGCAAAACATATTGTATATTGATCATTCGTATCTCTCTATTCTGGTCTTTTTCCCCCTTTGACATAATTGAAAAAGTGATGTTTGAAACTCTTTGTATCACACTCCTTACAACCAAAATACTCAAACACATAGGGCTATGATTTTATGAGACATAATACAAATTTTCTTCCCTTATCACCATGCATACCTTTTTGGAACAACTCATATATTCTTGGAGCTAATGAACTGGATTATCTCCCCTTAAATAATTTGGCTTCTTCAATGATTTTTAGGGGAAATAATTACACCCAAATCCTATCTTATGTGTTCAAATGTTACCTTTGGAAGTGGTTTGGTCAAGATGTTTACAATTTAATCCTATGTAGAAACATACTCAAGTCTGACACTTTGTTTACTTACCCTCTCTCTTATAAAATGATACCTAATGGGAATATGATTTATCCTTGAGTGAATAAAAAGGATATTTTAGATGCTTATCATACTTTTATTATCACAATAGATAGGGCTAGGACCATCATACTCCACCTTGTAGTCTTTTAGGGTCTATCTTATCCATGAAACCTAAGTACAATATAAATTTGTTACAATGTACGCATCCTCATGAGTGGATAATGATACTAATGGTTCCTTCTTGCTTATCCAAAAACTAAGAACCCACCTAAGAATAATTATCCTCCATTGGTACTCTTCATATTATCTATACTTCCCTACCAATCTGCATCTATGCAGGCTATCAAATTGAACACATTGCTTCTTGGATACCATAATCTATACTCCATGTTCCTCTTGAGATACTTGAGTATCCTTTTAACTGCTTATAGATGATTATCATTGGGATCTAATTGAAACCTTCCCACAATACTTACTACTTGCATGATGTCAAGTTTAGAGGTAGTGGTGTATATCAAACTTCCAATCATTGACTTATATGATGTTTGATTGACCTTTGAAGACTCATATTCATTGATCAACTTACACCTTATGATCATGGGTGTACTAACTAACTTTAAATCTTCCATCTCAAACTTATTCAACATCCCTCTTATGTACTTGGATTGTGAGATTAATATACCCTTTTTAGATTTAGTGATTTACAACCCAAGAAAGAATTATAGTTTTTCTAGCATGGACATCTCAAACTCTTTCTTCATCACCTCTACAAAGGCTTTGGTAATGTTCTCATTTTTTCCACCAAATATGATGTCATAAACATAGACAAATACTATCAATTGATGGTCATCTTCTATTTTTATGTATATATTATTAGATGTAACTCTTATTTTGAATCCTTGATCCAATAAATACCTATCCAACCTAGCATACCAAGCTCTAAGAGCTTGATTTAGACCATAGAGATCCTTTTTAAATCTAAAAATATAGCCTTTGTCATCTAATAGTGAGATCCCCTTAGTTTTCTCAATGTACACTTCCTCTTCCAAATTCCCATTTAGAAAGGAGGATTTGACATCCATCTGGTATACCTTAAACCCTTTGAGTCCTACATATGCTAGAAACAATCTGATGGCCTCCAATCTTTCTACTTGTGTAAAAGTATCCTTAAAGTCTACCCCTTCAACTTGTGCATATCCCTTTCATACCAATCTATCATTATTCCTAGTGACTTCTCCATCTTCATTCAACTTATTTCTAAACACTTAGTTTTTGACAATGAAATTCTTGTCTTTAGGCCTAAGAACTAGTTCCCAAGTCTCATTATTCTCTATTTGATCTAACTCCTCATTCATAGAATGTATCCAAATTTTTTCTTTGCTTTATTTTATAATATTCGTAGGTTAAATATTGGATAATAAATCAATATTCTCTTGATTTAGATTACTTACCATTCTTCTCCTTGTCTACATACCTACATTATTGTTGCCAATGATTTGAGATTGAAGGTGATCTCTTTGAATCTATCTTAAGGGTCTTTTTGAGTCTCGTATTTCTTTAACTTATTATTATTCCTCATCAACTTCTATAGTCTCCTCTTCATTCATGAAGTCCAGATTATAAAAAGTGTCCTTTAACTATTAGTGTGCTTTCTTTGTCTCATCAATATTCACATTGATGATTTCCATTATATTTTGTAGTCTCTTGTTATAACATATATAGGCTAAGCTCATTGATGATTATACAAAGAATATGCCTTCATTAGATCTAAAATCAAACTTTCCCAAGTCTTCATCATCTCATTTGATGAAACATTTGCTCTCAAACACTCTAAAGTGTTCCACATTGGTATGTCTTCCCTTCCATAGTTCATAATGAGTCTTGTTTCCATTAGTACTTATCTATCCTCTACTCAAAATGTAGACTATAATTTTTAATACCTTTTTCCAATATCCATCAGATAAATAGACTCATTTAACATAGTTCTATCCATATTTTAAACTTTCCTATTCTTCCTTTCCACTACCCCATTCTATTGAGGTGTCTTAGCTACTAAAAATTGTCTCTTTTTCCATGAACCTCATAGAAGTCATCAAACTCATTTGAAAAAAACTCTCATCCTCTATCAGATCTTAGGCACTTGATCTTCCCATTCTTCTCATTATCAATAAGAGCCTTGAATTCTTTGAATTTGTCAAGATCTTCTAATTTATCTTTCAAGAATGCAACCCAACTCATTCTTATGTAATCATCTATGAGTAATAAGAAGTAGCTATCTCCTTGAATTTAAATTCTTTTAGGACCACAAATATCAATGTGTATTACTTCTAAGGGTCTTATAGTAGAGTATTAATTGGACTTGAACCTTCTTTTAGTCTATTTACCATGTTGACAAGCCTTGTAAAGTATGTTTGTAGGTTTGGTAATCTTAGGCATGTTCTTCATGGACTTCTTAATGCTAATATTTAGCACATTATCAAAATTTAGGTGACTTAACCTTATGTGTCATAACCAAATTTCATATATCTTACTGATGAAGCATCTCTCCTTATTGATCTCATTCAAGACATATAGATTATTCTTAGTCCTCTTAGTATTTGTAATTAGCCTTCTTAATTTGGCTCTCCTTATATCACACCCTCTATTATGAAAGGTTAGTGTGTTTCCTTAATTTCACATTTTACTTACACTAAGTAGGTTATGTTTCAAACTTTATACATACAACATATTTAGTGTTTTGATCTTCCCATTGTCCAAACTCAAGATACCCTTGCCAACTATATTAGCAGTTGTGTTGTATCCAAACCTTACTATTCTTGAAGCATTATTTTCAATGAGATGAATTTATTTATGTATCTTATCATTTGGCTAGAGAAACCATTATATATATACCATTTCATGCCTTCATATTTAATGTGAAAGGTAGTATGAGCTAGCATATAATCCTCTTTGGTCTTATTTTCCTTGGCAAATAGTCCATCTTGACTCTTGATCTCAATATGGTTAGTCCTAAGTTTATTTGGATTCCATACCAATGTTTGATTATTCTCATGCATTCAAAGAGCTTCATATGTCTTGTTGAATCTTAATGTCCTTATAACTCTATTAGAGTAGAATCTTATAATGTATCTTATATTTTGAAATATGTATCAAACAATATTTTTGTACTTACCTCTTGACTGATTACTCATTTTCTCATCATCCCATGATGACTTATCCTTTATTACATTAGGCTTCTTGATTGGTTTTTTCATGTTGGTACTCTTGACTTGTTATGACTTCTCACACTCTCTCTCAGACTTTCTCATCTTATCTATGAGCTGCTCATGTTCAACCTTCAATGAATTTATCTCTATCTTCAACAAGTCATACTCAACTTCCTTTAACTTAAACCTTATGTTGACACCTTCTAAGTAACTCTTGATATCCTTGATATTATTATTTTGATACTTAACATCATCAAGGTCACCTATAATATCAACTTAAAGGTCAACTTCAACTTATCCTTCTTCATTGTCATAGTATACTTCTTCATCATACATGTTGTCTTCTTCCTTTTGATCACAAGACATCTTGTTATTTTTAAGATCACTTTCAAGCTATTAGACTAGGTGGGTGAATCATTCTCTTAAAACTTTCTTTCAGATGTACATTAACATTCCTTGAACCATAAAAGGAATACAAAGATATAATAATCCATAAAGAGTCATTCACATGAGCATAACATAAGAAACACACATGTGAGTGGGAAAACCTCAAGGGGAAGAAAACAAACTAATATATATAAATTGAATATAGTCCTATAAGTCAAAATATCAAATTAAGTGAAGCACCAAATTCACATGGTGTACCCCCAACTAGCTAAGTACCAACCCAATTAGGCTTTAGTAAGCATCCACTTACAAGGAGACATAAACCCCTTAGATGAATCAAAACCAACTCATCCACCAAATTTATTTTATCATATTCATATCACCTTTTTTCTCAACCAAATAATGATGACCATCTCTTCACCTCTTCACACTCTTATCCCTGTCAAACTGCTTTCTAGGCCTCTT
This sequence comes from Torreya grandis, assembly GCA_037957365.1. Lineage (NCBI taxonomy): Eukaryota > Viridiplantae > Streptophyta > Pinopsida > Cupressales > Taxaceae > Torreya > Torreya grandis. The sequence goes on from JARHVA010000748.1 coordinate 4,369,311, forward strand.
CACTCAATTAGCCCTCTTTTGACTTAATTAGGTCATCTAGCCTTGATTTCCATACAAAATAACCCTATTATATCTTCATTATATTTTATCTACACCCTTATTATGGTCTACAAAACCTCCTTCAGCTCCTTAAATTTCTATATCCTTCACTTCAACTCCCTTATTAACTAACTAGTCAATTAGGCATATTAGGCCTTGTGCTTATACTAGGCTCTTGCTCATACACCTCTTGGTATTCCATACACACTTTCCCTCATATATTTTACATATAATAAGTATTATTATATTACATACACATGAATCAAACATTAAAATAGGCCAGTCATATCATATAGGACCAAGACCTTTTTTAGGCCTTAAGAAGACCTAATTCAATTAAGCCTTTATTAGCACACATTACCCTTTGATCTCCTTGGAAAACTTTAAAAATACAAACACAATATTAACACTTAATATTTAACTCAAATAAACCTATAATAATCTCATATTTGGTTCATGACATTTTTTAATCTCTAAACACCACTTGAAACACTCCATTAGTAATGTTCACAGTTAGGACTATGCATACCTAAAGTCTATCTTAAAATACTGAAGATAAAATACCAATTAGATTTTAAAAAAATGGAAAAAAATCACATATTAAAAAACATCATGAAATTAAGGTCATAAAAAACTTCATTATATCCTTCAACTTATGGTATACAAGCTCAAATTCTTCTCTGCAAAATGTTCACTTTGAACTGCCAACTAGCCTCAAAACATAGTCATGGAAACTTGAACTTATAACACCTAAAAGACTAAAATAAAGTAATTAAAATGAATTAAAATTATCCTAAAATAGATTAATAAAAAAATTAAAAATATATCATAATCTATAATGGAAATATTGGTCTTTCAAACCAATATCCTATCCTCACTATACACAGACCTCATTGAGCTAGACAAGTAAACTTGTGATCAATTTTTTACTATATATAATTATCTCCAACAATTCTACCCATAATTAACATGTATTAAAATTATTTAATAATTTATTCATGTACTTTGATTCATCCTTATTCCATGATAGCACATCCCTACTCATCTTCTCACTTCTACCTGGGTTTCTCATTGTTTGCACCATTAGGCTTGTTAGTGATAGGTTGTCTTGGGTGACTAGTTTAGCAAACCTGAGGGATATAACCTAAATATAAACCACCATGGACATAAAATAAAATTATCAACCTTATCCATCCAATTATTTTCATATTTTTACTTGGTTAACTCTGATTGCTATAATAAATCTTCAAAAAACTAGCACTTTCTTATAAGTTCTACTCACAAACCTGATAAACCAATCACACTTGGAGGTTATTGGGAGAGTTTAATACAACATAAAATCAATTATATATCCATACCAATCCATTATAATCACTTTATAATAACTTCTTTCATATCAGGTCATTATTAGGGTTCTTTAAGGGTTTAAACCATCTTCCATTGTTAGCAATCATTCATAAAGCTTAGCCCCTCATTCCAAAAAATAATTCCTATAAATTTGATCTATGAACCTTACCCATATACCATGAATATATCATTTTCCCATTCATATGTTAAATGTGCCAATGAACACTTAAAAGTCCTCAAGTTTGCATGCCTTCATTTTGTGTACTCGAGAGACCTCAAAACCACTTTGCATGCCTTTTCTTACAAACCATAACCTATTTTTTTTTTAAATTATTGAAACAAAATATAATACCTTTTAAAATAATCACCTATCCATAATTTTATTTTAAACATAACTTGATACCCCATTAGGCCATACTCCCTCTTTTTGCATTCCTAGACCTTGACCTACAAATCACATTGGGCCTTGAAACTAACCTTCATAACTCTTTCCATGTGATATCAACCCTAATAAAAAAAATAAAAAAACCTCTCTCATTATCAAACACTACTTACATACTTCATGGGCCTTAACAATAGATCATGATGCCTCATTAGGCTAAGTAGGGTCTAGAAGTGGTCTAGTTACTTACTAAGTCTGTAGGTCCTACCCCTATAGGATCACCTTAAAATTCACATGAGTGATAAAATTACTAATATACATGATAAATAAACATTATAAAATAACTCATGCCTATGTGCACTTATCTCACAAATCCACCATGCTCAAACCTTATCACTATAACTTTATGCCATGAGTATTGCCATGACTAGGTTTCTCAAGTACTTGAAACTTGACAACTGACTTTGAAACACTCTTTGATGCTTCTAAACTTTGATTAGATGCCTTAAATTCTCCTCAAACAATGTCATACTTCTACACATATATCTTCATGCTCATCATTCACATGCTTATGATATAACTATGTTTGTTATGACTAGACTTATCAAGACACCTTGTAATCAAGGACTAGTACTCAAGCATGATTACCTCAATGATGATATCAAAGAAGAACATTCTTAAATGAAATCATAAACACATTTATCAAGAAACTTTTAAATCAATGACAACATCAATGCCAAACCTCAACAATAGGAATAATGCTCAATAAAAGAAACTATACTCAAATATATGTTGAACATATATTTATCTACACTTTACAACTCTCTTAACCATTATTTATTTGTAAGAGTAATTTATGAAAATATAAATTTTCAACCCTTTTCTTGTCCCATGGATGATTGTTCCATCAAAGAATTATTGGTAAATACCATCAAATAAAAAAATCCCATAATGTCTTGTATCAACAATAATAATAATTAAAATTTAAACCACTTTGTTACCAATGAATCAAGATAATCTATCTACTAGTACTTTATATCTGAGTAATGGGAAACATATGCACAATGGTCACCACAAAAACCACTAAAATATAGCAAAAACAAAACTAACATCTGTGGAAGTATATTATCAAGAAAATTATGATAAAAAGGATAACATGCTCTGATACCAATATGATCTATAAACTAGGTGGATATTCCACACTAAGTCTCACCAATACAAATTATTTCAATTCAAGGTGTTTCGCTCAAGTTATATGCCACATAAATACACCTAAAATATTGTTTTAATATGTATTCCATCTCTTAATACTATCATATACTAATTCATATATGACTAAAATCAACATGTATGCATAGAGGTGCAATGCCAAATGTGAAGATATATAATCTTTAGAGATGATTCTTGAGCATTCATAGATGCTTGTGTATTAGAATATTTTCAAGGAATGTAAATAGGAAATCAAAGGAGATAAACACAATAACCCCAAAGAGAGATAACACAAGACATACCATGAAGAAAATTAATGTGAGAAAACTCCAGCAAGAGTGAAGTCATGTTTTCTCATTTCTACTATTTTCTATAGTTTAAATTTTTTTTCACCTATTGGGATTATAAATAAAATAACCTCATACAAAACTAATAAGGAAAATGATCTTTATAATATTATTTGGAAGATTTAAAAAGAAACTACTAAACTTAACCTTTTCTATTTGTGTATTATTCACTCTAACACCTACAACTAAGAAATAATGAACACATACTCAAAATTACAAAACAAGTAGTGAATCTAACTTCCATCCATCTCATTGCACTTGATGTTGTTTTTTGATCTTTTTTGATCTCTTCTCTTGATCTCTTACTCTAAAATCTACCTTCTAAGACATATATTTAAGATTTTCATGCTTGGAATCCACTCAAAACTTGAAATAAATATCCAAGCATCAAAATGGTTCAAATTCTCATGTTCCCAACTGGCTCTAGAGTCTAATAGTCCTGACTCTGAGGTCCAATAGTTAGGCTCCTGAGAAACCAAAAAGCTATTGTATGCCAACTTCAAACGGTCATAACTTTTGCATATGACCTCAAAATGATGTGTCATTTTTTTAAACTTGTTTATTTATTCTAAGATAATACAATTATATATTAAAAATTAATTTTTAAACTAAACATATGTTTTTTATCCCATACAACATAAACTAACAATTTCTAGGTCTTAGCATTTCATAGATTACACATATTTGACAGTTGATTATTTTTACCAACTGAGTTGGATGATAAACATTATCCAATTTATGATCACATGCCCAAACTTTATATATTTTGGGTATCAAAAAATATATGAAAAGAATATGAATATTTACCTCCTATCACACAAGTAAGAAACCCATCTTATCATCCTCTTTGATAGTAACCATTTCAAGTTCCAATCTAATATTATTTTGGACAATACCATACTCATGTTCTAATTTGATTAGCACTTAGACAAAAACCTTTTCATATTCCCATATATTCAACTCTCTAATTTGAATATTTTCATTCCCACAATTTCATAAACTCAATTGATGAGGACTCCTTACCCCACTCCTTTGAATGCCATTTTGATTTTCTTGCTCTCCCCTTCTTGATGTTATTTATTTCATATATAGAAACAAAATTTTACCACTCCTTCTTAGCTAATAGGAGCAAGGATCTACAATCAAAGATACAAAATACCTTCTTTTTTCCACATGGAAGGCTCAAAGAAACATCAATTTCAAAATAAAAAAGAAAATGAAACATATTCAAGTAAAAACATTCTTCCTCAAGCTTCATAGTGTTACCTTTGGAGTCTTTTATTCACTCAAGTATAGCCATATCCTACTATCACAAGGAAACTATGCTCAAATTTTTGTTGAACATAATTTTCTTTTCACTTTACAACTCTCTTAACCATTCTATCTTTGAAAGATTAATTTATGCCAAGCTGAATTCTCAACCTTTTTCATATCCCTTAGATGGCTGTAACATCAAATAATTTTTGTAAATACCATAACATCACATAAACCCATAATTTATTGCATTAAAAATAACAATAGTGAAAGTTTAAACCACCTTCCTACTAATGAATCAAGTTAATATGTCCACTATCACTTGTTATATGGTAATGGGAAACATGTACACAATGGTCACCAAAAAAGCCACCAAAATAGAACACAAACAAAACTAACATCTAAAAAAATATGTTAGCAAACCTTTTACAGAAAAAAAGGATAATTTGATCTGGTACCAATATGATCTATAAACTAGGTGGATATTCCACATTAAGTTTAACAAAAATGGACCCTTTCAAGTTAAGGTATTTCCCTCAAGTTCTATGTCACATAAAAACATTTAAAATTTTGTGTTAATATGTATTCCATATTATAATACTCATATACAACATATAAAATAATATCTCCACACTGTAAGCATTTCCACTACTCCATAGATGACCATAATCAAAATGCTTGCATAGAGGTGAAATACCAAATGTTAAGTTATTTAATCACTAGGTGTAAACACTAAAAAACTACACATAATAGTTCTATATGTAGAAATGCCTTGGGATACCTTAGGGACCACCTAACCCTTCTTTACCGACTTACCAACCCATCAAACCTTGAGTTTAGTTAGCTAATTAGATAAATAAACTCACTAATTCACTAACTTAACCATTACCCACCCATTTTTAGCTCATATTGACCAATTTTAATCTAAACCCTTGACCATTGATGGCCAGCTTGACCATAAATGGTTAGGTTGACCATTAGTGGTCATGTCTTTCTCATTCTTACATAAATATCAGTTGTGTGCAAGCTAACATGACACAATTAATAATGTCTGCCTCGCCCATTGCTAACAAACTCCCAAGTATCTAAATCAGCAAGCCAACCTCCTAGGGAACCTTATATCCTCCATCTCTCTTTACCTCTAAGAGGAGGGGAGTATGAGGTGAGAAAGGATCCATCAATCACAAGATCATTCTAAAATATAGGTATTCAAGCTTCTAGCCAACTAGTCTTCCTTCCAACAATTCAACAATTGCAATAGAGACCTAAACATCTATTAAAATTTCTCTTGAGGCAAAGTATTATTACTCTACCAAAATTTCTCCAACCATCATCCATAATCCATTTAGTAAGCAACATGTATAGTTTGTATTTTAACTTTGTTTTCTTAGTTTTTGACTTCCAGGCCTGAATCAGACCTCCTGCACCCATCTTCTAACTTCCTTTCCCATAACCAAACCTTTAAAAAAACCTTACCTAATCATTAACCCATTCTACAACTCTTTTATGAGTACCTTCAAAATCCATAGGCTATCACTGATGGTTAGCATAACTATTGATGATCACCTCCAACTGTTAATGGTTACCCAACTACCAATGATCAACATAATCATTGATGGTCACCCTAACCATTGATAAACATTTTGATAATAAATAATATCAAGTTATTTCTAACCCTATACCCCCAACCAAATTTGACATTTTGTGTCACTTATTGTTCACAAACCCCTACCTAATTTTATGAACCTGACCTGATCTATTTTAGCACTAGTATTGACCTAAAATTTCTATATTTAGTTAATTTTTTTATTAAGTATTCATTTCTTCTTATATTTAATTTTATTCCTTTTCATTTTCTCTCTTTCAATTTAATTGTTATCAAAGAGTGGATTGATAGCCTCCTAGCAAGTTCACACTTCTTGGATCTAGTTCACGTTAGGTAGTCCACCTTACTATCTTTATAACAACCCATTTTATTAGTAATTTATTATCTACAAGTCATCCTTCGAAGACAAAAAGGATCTCTCCACATGTTTGGATCACACGTGCATAACAACCAAGTTCTTCTACCACACCCTTTTTACTAGTTTCTTACCTTTTTACTTAATTAAGAAATAAGTATAAATTAAGAGAAACATTTTGGCATTCCTAGTGGGATCTTAGCATCATCTAGGTGCCCTTTTCTTCCTTTATTCTATGTTCATGCAATGAAATCTGAAATTTCTTTTGGGTATAAAATAAATCTTTCATACATTGATTGCTTGCTTGTTTTTACTTTGTTTAGTAATTTAAAGTCAAAAGTAATCAATCGTAGTTTCACTCTTATTCTCACACACTTTACCAAACTACATAATCAATCAACACATTAAAACAATTTACATAAGGCCTAACTAGGATTTCATCACCTAGTGGTAAACCTTACGCTTTGCCTATCTTACTTGGAGGTCATTACCAAGAAGAGAAACAAAAATGCAGCTCTCTAGTTGAGTCTAAACTCTGAAATTCAGTATATCTTGGTTAATCACCCAACACCCTTATCATTGTGGTGTGTGAGGTGAGGGGGTAGGCCCCAATATCAATCCACATATTGACTTTAAATATAGATTTTTAAGAGCCTTTTACACCTAAAACCAACCTTAGACTTCCTTTCTAGTACTTGATCTACAAACCAAATCTCTCTTCACACTTTCTAAGGAATAAGCCAAAATTGATCAAAAAAGTATCCTAAGTTGTTAAATACACTTTAGTATATGGTTTGATTACCTTGAGATATTTTTATTTTGCTTGCTTTGTGTTTGAGTTATGAAATTTTTATCATTTATTTTTTATTCCTCACATGGTCTTTACTAGACAACAATTGAGGAACCAAACTAACCAAGAACCATTTTCCTCTTCTTCCTCCATGGAGTATACTTATGATGTTGAGAGTTCTTATCTTTCTCTCCCTCCTACCATGCCTCAAATAGTTGTCAAGGGTGACAAAATTTTTGCTCCCTTCTTTGATAACAACCTCATGGCCCTCAAACATGATCTCAACACCTTATCTCACTGCACCCCTTTTGCTTTGGTTCCTCCTACAAATCCACCTTACAGTATGTCTCCCTATTTTATGATTGGCACTACCTCTACCCAACCTATGATCACCCAAGCATCTTATTCCACCAATATCCCATCCACTACCACCACCCAAACTCAATCCAACATCCCAAATAATAGCCAAACCCCCCCTATGCCAACCAACACCTCCAACATGGGGGCATCCCCACCTCTTCTTATCCATACTTCATCCACTATGTGGATATATTCTACCCCTATTTATACCATTCCCCTTATCACTACCAACCCACCAATTTCCACCCCACTTTAAAATTAGGTGCATTCCATACCTCTTACCCTTACACCTATTAGTACAAGAGTTACCACTCAACCCTAATCAATTAATCTATCCATACCTCCAAATCAACCCATATTAATCCCTCAATAAATACCCATGACATCCTACTAATATGTTCCTAATCCACAAGGATACATAACACTTTTTACCCAACCTTTTGTGCCTATTAACCCTTATGTGGCATCATCCTCACCTTCAATGACCACATACCAATATGTGGCATCTTCTCAACCTTCTACAACTTATCCATATATTGATACCACCCAACCTCAACCAAACATACCACAAAATTATGGAGCTTCTCAACCCCAAACAAATTTGGTCAAAATGTTGATGGACAAAATGACCAACCTAGAGTCATCTATCTCTATGGCTTATAACCTCTTATCTTATGATCAAATATACAATGAACCTCTTCACCCATTCATCCCTATCTAATCTTATCCTCTTCAATGGGAACTACCCAAGTTTTCCAATTTCCAAAGCAAGGAGGACCCCCAACAACACTTAGGATCATTTTGTCATTCTTGATATTTGATTGCATATGATGATGCTCTTCTCCTTCATATTTTTCCATGTCTTTATCTATACCATCCGTATATTGGTATAGTTATCTCCCCAATCACTCTATCTTCTCCTTTTCCCAACTTTCCCAAATCTTTTCAGATCATTTCTCAGTTACTATATCTAAAAAGGTCTGTATTACCAACCTCTACTCCATTAGGCAATTTGATGATGAATCAATTGTTGATTTTTTAGCTAGATGAAGAGGTCTTATCAACTAGATCTCTTTCTATTTTCCCCAACCCAGTTTTATTTAATTTTTATCTTGATTGTGCCAAACACATTGATCCTACTCTTCAAGTTCAAACTTTAGAACCTTTGATGAGGCTTTCACCATGGCATGTAAACTAGAAATCAGAGCCATTGATGAGGTAAAATTGAAACTAAAGAACAAAAATGATAGATTTAAATCCAATGACCCTTCCTCATCTAAAACCACCAATGAATCTAACCATCCCAACACCAAACCAAAGGCAGCTATAAACTCAGTTGTCCTTAAAACTGCTCCACCACCAATTATCAACCAACCCAACCAAACCAACTCCTTTAACTCTTCCAACCATCAAAACTAAAATCAAAATTGAGATGACCCAAAATAATACACTCCAATAGGGGAGTCTTATGCTTCAGTTTTGGAAAAATTTATCAAAGAAAACATCATACAAATTCCTCCCATAAAACATACCCAATAATTTGATGTTTCTTACCTTACACCTAGTTGGTACAATGAGAATGATTTATGTGCTTTCCACTGTATCATTGGACATGATGTTAGTAGGTGTAACACATTTAAAACCATTGTCTAAAACATGATTGATAAGGAAGACTTGTATTTAATAATCAAAATGCACCTCTGAATCAGTCCCTTGACATATTTTGTAAACCTTTCCCCAATCATGCCCCTTCTACCAACTATGATGATAATAAACCAGAATCATCTCAATCTTGTGAGGTCCATATGGTCAATGTCATTATCAATGAACCTATCATTGAAGAGAACATTACCTTAACTACCTCTTCCTTCATTCCAATCATTGAAGTGGTGAACTCACCCTCTATTCTTTTGAACACCCAAATAGAGGAAGTAACCACCCCTATTTCTTTACTTGATGTGACTATGGACTTATCCACATATCCTTTGATATAAATACCAAAATAAGAAACCATTTATTTAACTATGTTTTCCCCCACTCCACTTATTGAAGTGGTGGAATTACCCACCATTCCTTTAGACACCTAAACAAAGGAAACAACCATCTTTGTTCCTTCACTTGGGGCCATCACACCTTATTCCCATATCATAGAACCACCCATTCTCTCTTTGGTAACCATCCCAAAATAAGATATTACCTTGTATACTCCTTTCATGGAGGAAACATCCTCTCAAATCTTGGAACCTTCCATCAAGAACAAAGATGGAAAATCCATTCCATCACCTCAACCTATGGGTCTAATATTTGAAACCAATGACCATTGGATCAAACCCATTTACAAGCCTTTTTTTAGATTGATCTAAAGCCTAGAGTTCATTTCTCAACCCAATATAGATTGATCCACCTTTTGGCATCATCTTGGGCTCCCTTATCAAAATAATCCTAAACCTTCAACCTCACTTGCATCCACAATCAAACCTATCATCATCTCAATACCTTCATCAAACACTTCTCCCTTTAAAATCATAGGGGTTCCATCCAACCCACTTCCATCTAAATTATCAAATCACCTCACACCTCTATAACCACACCTATCAATAATCTAGGAGTACTTCTTACACCTAGCCTTGTTCACCCATCTTTGAGGTTGGACTTAACCCCATCCAGTCCACTGAAGAAAACCCCAACAAAACTAGTTAATGAGGTGGAGTCACTTAAAATTCCACCTAGAACTAGAGCCATACCACCTCCTTCCCACTTACCTTCTATCTTATGACCCCATCCTTAAACCATCCTAAGAGCTCATCCTTCTTCCAAGAACGTGACCCCTCCCAAAACTACCCAAACTAAATATTTTCCTTTCATTCTAATTTTGCCTACCCCCACCAAATCATCAAACTCCCTATAATTATTAACTAACCTATCCACCTATACCTTCCCTCATATCTCCAAACCTTCATCATCCACCTCAAAACCAATCAGCATTAAGAAATCCCAACCAAAACCATCTACCAAAACTATTTCACCACCTACAACTTCCATGGTGAAGCCTACTTCTAAGAAGGTTCCCACTCCTAAAACCATAAACCCAACACCCTCAACACCTTTGCCTAAATCTTATTCAATTATTCTACAAAGGTTGTTACAAACATCTTCCTTAAATTTACCAAATATAAAACCCTTTAACCCTTCAAGTCCTAAACCATATTTGTTCAATGACAGTCTAATCTGATCTACCATAGGATAATTGGACATGACATGAAAAACTACAAAACTCTCCAAGCACTTATCCATAACTTATGGGATGAGGATGATATATTATCAGATGAACCTCCATTGAGCCCATTACCAACCCATTCACCAAATGAACCCATAAAATACTTACCTTCTCCTCCACTCTCATTTGAAAGTGAGGAAGAACTGAAGGAGCCATCTAGCCCAACATTTCCCCTCATCCACACTATCCACATAGTTACTCAATCTTGGTCCCAACAAAAGGATAAGGGAAAATCCAAAGTGTCCATACCATGGACATACCCTTCCACCCCTCAACCTTCTAACCAAACCCAAACACCCTCACCTTTAACTTCACCAAAACCCAAAATATCCATTTTGGGTGTCTCTCCTTCCAACCTTTTTGAATCTATTTAATGAGTGGCTCTTAAGCAACTTCACCAAACACAGGTGAAGATGAGACTTTATGAACTAATAAACACCTTTCCCCATCACCATTAAGCATTGGTAGAGGCCCTAAAATCAATAAAGGTTCAACCAAAATATCCTTAACCTCTTGCATCCTTTGTCAAAGCCCTTTAAATTTATACCTTCATCACATTCTAGGATTTATAAATACCTTCTATTCATTTTGAAGATCCCAATCCTCCCCTCTTTATCACTACATACATCAATAAAACATACATTAAAAGGGTGATTATTGATGGAGGTGATATTATTAACATTATATCCTCTCATGCTTATGACCAACTCTAACTGCCTAAGAATATCATGTCAAAAACAAAAGTGGACCTATACTCTTTTAATGATACTATGGCCACTACCTTGGGGATAGTTGTCCTCCACATTTGTTTGGGACCTTGCATAATTCTAGAGCTCTTTTACATTTTAGAAGTTGATTTCTAATACAACATTTTACTTGGATGTCATTGGATCCATGCCATGAGTTGTGTCTTACCTACCTTACATTGATATGTCAAGTTCAAACATGAGGTTCAAGGCATTACCATAAAATTTGACCATAGTCCTTTCGTATCTTGTAACATGACATATCAACCCAATGACATTCTTCTTCCTCCCTCATCCATCTCACCACCAACCAACAACAACTCCACCCCTATCATCGATGAAGCTTCAACTAGATCCTTTATCCCTTATTCTTCAATCCCCATAAAGGACCCCTTAGAACCCATGTTCTAATGCCTCTCACTAGGGGAGTATTGTATTCTAGCCTTGGATGCTTTATCTACTCCTCAAGAGTATGTGAATCTTGACCATGATCCTAGTTATGACCCCAATATTAGAAAAAGAATTCCTTTTAGGCCTCTTAACCATCAAACCAATTTAATTTATAGGGGACATGACCACCTACTTCTTGCTTTCACCACTACCTCTACGACTTGACCATTTACCTCTAACTTATCCTATCTTGACAAACTAGAATTTTCCAAATTGTACCTTCATGGGTGTACCTAGAATTTATTTAGCCTCAGTTGTTATGAACATGGACATCATGAGTTACCTTCCATCAAAACATAAAAACTTTTTGAGTTATTTGGCCTTAGGTTCTAACCATCAAAATAACCTACTGATTCACCAAAACCTATCACCACTATTGAGGGAAACATCCCATCCTCACCAACCCAATCTCTTTCAAATTCTAAGGATTTTTAAATCATTACTCCTAATGTTTTTTATTCAATACTATTAGTTTAGGCCCCTTGACCAATCAAAAGGACAACTGAAATAAAACCCTTCCTCTCATTCATCTCAAAATGGTAGAAAATGATTCTCCTACCATCAACACCATCCAACATTAGGATGATGATTCCATTCTCACTTATATTAGTGTGGGGGATTATTATATACACAAATCCCTTCCCCCTAATATCTAAACCATGTTGAGAAAATCCACTATTGATGTCAACTTAGGTACTTAGGATAAACCTTGCATTATATAGATTGGTCAATCATTAGATTTTAAAAAGCCATAAGATTACCCTTCTTTCCTTCATGACTGAAGCATAACATTTACTTGGTCTTATTAGGATATGCCTAGAATTAACCCTTTCATATCCCTCCACAACATTATCATCCATCCTGATGCTTAGCCTATTCAGTAAAATCTTCATAAGATGCACCCTCGTATCACATTTCTAGTCAAAGAAGAGCTTCAAAGTCTCTTATATGTCAACTTCATCCAACCCATTGACTATCCCCAATGAGTTTCTAACATTGTTCCCATTTCCAAACCCATAGGGGGCCTTTGCCTCTATATTGAATTTCATGACCTCAACCTTGCTTGCCTAAAGGATAACTTCTCTTTGCCTAGCATTGACCAACTTGTTGATCTTACAGCTAGCCATGAGATGTTATCTCTCATAGATAGTTTCTCAGGACATAATCAAATCTTGATTGCTCCCAAAGATCAGCACAAGAATTATTTCATCACTCCTTGGAGAAATTTTTGTTATAGGGTCATGCCATTTAGACTGAAGAAAGTTAGAGTAACTTACTAGTGTACAGTGACCTACATGTTCCATGATCTCATCCATAAAATCATAGAAGACTATGTATATGATCTCCTTTATAAATTTAAATATTATAAGGATCATCTAGACATTCTCATAATCATCTTAAAATACCCAATCCATTTTCATGTCAGACTCAACCCCAAGAAATGTTTTTCTATGGTCTTATTTGGAAAGCTTCTTGGCTTTATCATCTCTCTTCAAAGAATCAAGGTAGACCCTAAAAAAGTTAGAGTAATTTTGAAGTTTCCACCTCCAACCCACCTTAAGTAACTCCATAGCCTATAGGGAAAGATCCAATCCATCCATCACTTCATCTCTTAATTATTAGATAGATGTTAACCCTTTTGCCATCTTTTCAAGAAAGATATATCTTTTAAGTGGACTAAGGACTGTAAAAAGGCCTTTGATTCACTCAAAGAATACCTTCTCTCTCCACCTATTCTTACACCTCCTAAAGAGGACCAACCCTTCTACCTTTATATTTCCACTAGTGACCATTCCTTAGGGGCAATGCTCACTCACCATGATGAACAAAATAAAGAACAAGTTGTCTACTACATAATTTGAACACTTATAGAGTATGAAACTCAATACACCCATTCTAAAAAGTTTTGTCTATATTTAGTCTTTATGGATTCCAAACGTTTTCATTACCTTCTCAATCATAAAACTTTTTTTATCACTAACACTAACCTACTTAAGTACATGCACTCTAGACCATACCAAAACTAGCTTATGGCTAAGTGGCTCATGCTCTTAGCTAAGTTTAAATTTGAATTCCTATAGCAAAATTTTATTAAAGGTCAAGTAATTTCCAATCAATTAGATTAATCTCTTCTACCAGATAACCAACGGTTTCCTCTTAGATTTCTGGACGAGTCCATCATGACTCTTTCTCAAGAGGACCCACCTACCAAATGACCATGTTATTCAATGGCTCCAAATATTAGTGTGGTTAGGGGGCCAAAGTTATTCTCATTCCACTTAATGGATAAACTCTTACCCTTTCCTTCAAAATTGATTTTGAGTACACCAACAATGTGGCTAACTATTAAGCCCTAGTAATAGGTCTCTAAACTGCTCTAGCCTTGGGAGTTAAGATGTTAAGTATCTTTGGTGATTCCTAGATTATGGTCAACTAGGTAAATGGATCCTACCAATATAATAATGATGTATTTAAAAATTAAAAATAGTTATTTTATGTACTGTTAACATCATTTGATCATCATCTTATCTAGTCTATTCCATGATGTACCAACAAATTCATGGATACAACGGCTTCCCTTGCTTCTCAAATCCCATCCACACATACCGATTATAAATTATTTGTCACCATTCACTACTTTATCACACCCTCTTATATATATTTTAACCTTCATACCATTTATAGTGTAGAACAATCTTCATTCGATACTTGGTATGAGTAAATCTTCAACTACCTCTACCTTGATATCATTTCTCCCAAACTCTTTAGGAATGTTCGAAGAGCCTTTGTTCAAAGTACCTCTCGTTATACCATACTATGGGGAATCCTTTAAAAGAGTGTTTTTAATGACCTCCTTCTCCATTGTCTAAAAAGTCGTGAAGCTTCCCATTCTATCAAGGAAATTCATGATGAAATATGTAGGGGACACTTTAGTGGTTTCACTATTTCTAAACGTATCCTTTACCTTGGATAATATTAGACCACCCTCAATAAGTAATATTGTGATTATGTAAATAAGTGTGATAAATGTCAAAAACATGACAATTTACATCATTCACCTGCCTATGGCCTTCAAGTATCCAAATATTATTGGCCCTTCTCATAATAGGGACTCAATCTCATTAGGGAAATCAATCCTCATTCTTCATAATGACACAAATCCATCATCACTACCACTAAGTATTTCACCAAATGGGTGGAAGATATTCCTCTCATCTTGACCAAAGTAAATAATATAGTCAACTTCATCAATCATAAAATCATCTATCATTTTAGTGTTCCTCATAAGTTTATCACTGATAATGGCAAATCTTTCTAAAACAAGCAAGTCCAAGGTCTTTGTGACCCATTTGGCATCAAGTTAAGATTTTCCTTGCCTTATCATCTATAAGCAAAGGGATATTTGAAAGACTCTAAAAAAACACTCAAAACAATGTTAACCAAAGTAGTCAGTGCTTTAGGTTAGGATTGGCACATGTACATCCCTTTCACTTTATGGGCCTATCACACTAGCATTCAAACCTCTACGGCTACTACCCCTTTCTCTCTATTCTTCAGGGCATAGGTAGTTTTACCTCTTGAAGTCAAAATTACCTCTCTTCACACATCCTTTCAAGACATAATTTTTGAGAGTGGCTATCATCAAGAACATCTAGCATGACTTGATCTACTTTATGGGTATCGCCTAGTTGCGCTTAACCATCTTCGTGTTTACCAAGAGCGAATCAAGCATGCATATAACAAGCACTTGGAAAGAATGAGAATTAAATATTATAGACCTCATCATAAATTAAAACTAACATGTGACCAATATGGAGAAAATAAAAAGAGGCAAGTTTTATTTCAATTGACTTGGTGATGTAGAGCTTGGCAAGTGTTCACTTTCTTGTCCTTGAACAATGGAATCTTCCTTCTTGTCTTAGGTTTAAGAGTTCACCAACCATGAAAAATAAAAGATCAAAAGATTTTTTTGGATTTCAATGTCCTTCTATTGATTATTTTATATTCAAATATCCTCATGTACTCTTTATTCAAACTATCTCAACACCCACTTACCACCTTATGCAACTCTACCTTACAAACAAGCTTTCCTTGTAGCTTTGTCTAAATAAAAATGGGTTAGTAATAAAAATTTACACACTATGAGGACTTTATAATATTAAAATATCATTTATACTATTTAAATACACCTTTGGTTTAAATTTGAGGTTCTCTCTCTCTCTCTAAGTCACTTTTCTCTCTCCTAACCTCCCAAATTAGGCCTTCTTTAACCCTTTTCAAACACCTCTATCTATAAATCTATACTAAAGGTATGGTATGGTGTTGCAATTATTTTATTCAATTATTTTATATCCAAAAACATAATATTACAAAAAATGATGATTTTTCACTAGTTGATTCTCTCCTAATAAGCAAAACCCTAGTTGGCAGGGTTTTAAAAGACTGAGCAGGTTAAGGCTAATAAAAATTCAATAACTCAAACTTAAAAAGGTTTAAAAGAAATATAATTTTTTTAATAGGTATGTATAGGTAAAAAAAAATCCTTTTATAACCAATGCCTAATACTCCATGTATCATTCACAACATAAGAATTTCAGTCGAGTCTGACTATGTTGATGATAGTAAATAGGGTTATAACATGGTTTCAACAATATTTATCAATTACAACTACATATATGATCTATAAATAGTTTTTCATACATTAATAGTCATATCTGAACCCTTATTTCATATCATTTATATTCCAAACAAGTTTCAAAGACAATATTCTTAGTCTACATATTATTGTATTGTAGACAGTGTTATCAATGAACAGGGTTGATCAAACAAAGGGGAAAAAAATTCAAACATATATCAGATATTGATTGCTTAAATTTAAATATTAATATAAAAATATAAATTAAATTTAAATTATTCACAACACTTAGTACCGAAAAGGATCATAAGCTCTTTCAACTGCATGAACAGGACTATAAAGCCCTTACCCTGGTTTAGACTGGTTATCACTACAATTGTGACTGCTTGTCACTACTCACTCTATTCCTAAATAAACTTTGTGATTATAACCAATCATGACCAAAATAAGTCACAATACAATTACACTTACCATAGGAAGATTCAAATACATGTTATGGCCTTCATTCTTAGCCATGCAATGTCAAAGAAAAACACATAATTTCTTAGAACATAGTCCTTTTATTCACTATATTTCTTTGTTTTTATATTCATTACCTATCTAATTAAAATGTAATACACAAAAATAACTTAAAAACCAACCCCAACACATTTTTACAAGTAACATAATTGATTCTTGGAGTTTTCCTATGTTGGTTTCTTAAAAGTACATTGCATTTTTGTGTGTTAACAGTATAACCAATGTATGATCCTGCCCTATACATTAAGAATACACTTAGGAAATTTTTAATACTCTAAATACCTATAATAAAAATTATTAACATTTTTTACAACTTTACCAACCTCATACAATGCATGGAACCCTTTTTATAGAGCTTAAAAAATTCAAATTTTTAAAAATGTCATTTTGGAGGGAAAATCCATATTTTAAATTTAATGCCACTTGGACTAACTTTGATAACTCCTATGACAAAATTAAGGCCTAATAAACCTAACAAACACTTAATATACTAAATAAATCAGAAAATGAGTCCATATTGGGATCTACAAGGATTTCCCTACTTCATACTACCAAGCTAAATAATTTTTTCCATATATGTCAACTTGGTGTTTGCTCCTCCTTAATTGCTTTGTACCTCTAGGTGGAAAGTTGTTTCTTCTAATTTCCTCTCATAGAGGTTAACATGTTCTTAGGACTCACAACCAGGACTCTTCTAGTTCTTTCTCTTTATTGGTGTACCTGCACATGCAATAAACTTGTCAAGGAAAACACTATTGTTGTCTTTTGTTGCTTGCTTTGGATGTGCAAACCATCCTTCCACCCATTCAAACTGATTCGTCTCAATCTTTCTTCCATAATACACCACTACTAAAAATGTGTTTTATTCATCCTTCACCCATTCTCTTTGCTTGGTACACTCCATCTCATGCATGTCAAATCTTGAGTCCTTTTATGTTATTTGCTTACATAAGTTCTTGGTTTGTTACCTTATATCATATACATAAATTCCACTTAACTCTTCTATACACAAGGACTGTTTGTTCACTTTCATATTAACATTTTCTTGACTCATCACTCTCATACCATTGCCTTCACTAGACTATTCTTCTTAGACCCATTGTATACTACTCAACTCTCTTTTACCTCATTCCTTCTCAAGACTTTTCTTCATGCATTAGAGCTTGCCTATTACTCCTTCAATGAATTTACAACTAGAAATCTTCACTAAATGCTAAGAAAAATGTTCAAACAACTCATTCACTAACTTAATTGAAAAAGTATTACTTTCCAATGGTTCACATTCCTCAACTTGGGCTACCTCAATCTCTTTGGGTTGTTCTTCCATCCTCACTTCTTCATCCTCCTTCTACACCAACACTTTGTAACCTATAACCAATAAATTAGAGTAGACTCCAACAACTTTGTCATATTCTTCAAAGGTGATAGTGTATACTTTACTTGCTTATGCTCTAAAGAACAGGTGTTCTTCACCCCATCATGACTAGTTGACCTATAAAACTACTAAGGCCTTCTTACCAATACATGACATACATCGATGGGGTTGACATCACATATGACCTAATCCCTATAGGTGCCAATCTAAAAATCTACTAAGCATTTTTCATTCACAAGTACACTATATCTTTTTTGAAGCCAAGAAACCTTGTAAGGTGTGGGATGAGGCAATCTTTTAAGACCAAGTTTACTTACCATCTCATTGGAAACCAAATTATCTATACTTCCTAAGTCTATAATCATTTTTCAACATTTACCATGGGACTTACATGTTGTCCTGAATATTATTCTCCTTTGTGTAAGCTCTTGATCCTATGGTGTCTTCAACAATTTCCTTCTCATCAAGAGTGCTTCTCCTTATTCAAGTGCCATTGTATTTGAATTTGAACTAGCACTCTCTCCCTCTATAGGCTGCACCATTTGATTTATGCTCTCATTCCTATAGATTCTTTCTTACTATTCCTCTAGACACTCCCAATATATGGCTTGCATACTTGTTGCATTTGAAAAAAATTCCTATGAAGCCACTAATTCCTCTTCCTATAGCATCTCTACCTCTGTAATATGGCCTCCTACCTCTATAACCACCTCTTGGTTATGGTTCATGTCTTTTTCCACTACTTTATCCTTCCTTATATGCATTCCTACACTCATAATCTCCTCTTCCTCTCACTTGTTTGCCTCTTCCTCTTGTTTATTTTGTATGCTTTCTTGTTAAATTCTTTTTAGATTTCAAGGCTACCTATATGCTTCTTCAACTGATTTCAATTTCAATATATTGATCTCATATTATATGGATAACTTGAGACAATTCAAATACATTGCTACCTTCTCATCATCTTCTTCTAAGTGTCCTATCCTAGTTGTCAATCTATGAAACTTTTTAGTATACTCCTTTACTAAATGATCCTTTTGTCTAAGGTTCTATAATCTTCTAAAGAAATTTGTATGGTTATCCTTGGGCATGAACTTTGCCTTCATCTTCACCACCATCCATTCCCATGACTAGATTTTGGTTTTACCTCTTCTCCTTATCTCTTCCTAGATTCCATCCCACCACAAAGAAGCATGTCCTCTTAATTTTTTGACTACAAATTTCACTTTCTTGGTATCATCCACCTCCTAATATTCAAAATATTTTTCCATGGCTGCTATCCAATCCACCAACTCATCCAAATTTAGATTACCTTCATACATTGGCACATCTAGCTTTAGTTTTAAGCCCAACTTCATCATGGCTATGATCACTCTTTCCTCCCATATATATTCTCTTTATTCCTCCTCTTATTATCTAGGATATTTCTCTTCTCTATCACTAACCTTTTCAGTAATGACCCTTCTTCATTGAGTTATCTCCATAGCTTTCATTCTAGCCTACATGTTCCTCAATTCAATGAGAAAATTTGCCATGTTTTTTTGCATTATTTGAGATGTTGTAGGTTGCCTTTGCCTTTATAAATTTTTTTCCTTGTTAATATTTTCCTCTTACCATCATTATGATCTGATACCAAATGATGCAGAGCTTGGCAAATGTTCACTTTTTGTCCTTAAACAATGGAATCTTCCTTCTTGTCTTAGGTTTAAGAGTTCACCAACCATACAAAATACAAGATAACAAGATTTTTCTTGGATTTAAATATCCTTATCTTGATTAGGTGAGACTCAAATATCTTCCTATACTCTTTATTCAAACTATCTCAACACCCACTTACCACCTTATGCAACTCTACCTTACAAACAAGCTTTCCTTGTAGTCCTGTCTAATTGCAAATGGGTTAGTACTAAAAACGTAAACAATATGAAGACTTTAAAATATTAAAATATCATTTATATTATTTAAATATACCTATGGTTCAAATTTTAGGTTCTATCTCTCTCTCTAAGTCACTTTTCTCTCTCCTAGCCTCCCAAATTAGGCCTTTTTTAGCCCTTTTCAAAGACCTCTATCTAGAAATCCATAATACAAGTATGGCAGAGTCTTGAAATTATGTGACTCAATTAGGTTATATACAAACACATAATATTATATAAAAATAGGATTTTTCACTAATTTATTCTCTCCCAATAAGCAAGACCCTAGTTGGTAGGGTTTCTAAAGACTGAGTAGGTTAAGGCTAATCAAAATTAAATAACTCAAACTAAAAAAGGTTTAAAAAAATATAGGTAAAACAAAACTTTTTAATTCTATAACCAATTCATAATAACCCCTGTATCATTCACAACACAAGAATCTTAGTCTGGTCTGACTGTGTTCATGATAGTAAACATGGCTATAACAAGGTTTCAATAATATTTCTCAATTAAAATTTCATGTATGATTTATAAATAGGTTATCATAAATTAATAGTCATATCTAAACCATTATTTAATAGCATTTGGATTCCAAACAAGTTTTAAAGACAATATTCTCAGTCTACAGGTTGTATTGTAGACAATGTTATCAATGAATAGGGTTGATCAAACAAAGAGAAAACAAATTAAAATGTCTATCATCTATTTATTATTTTAATTTCACTCTTAAGATACCAAAAACACTTCACTTTTAAATATTCAAACAATCATTACCAAAATGGATCATAAGTTCTTTCAACTGCATGAACAGGACTACAAAGCCCTTACCCTATTTTAGACTGGTTATCACTACAACTGTAACTGCTTATCACTACTCGCTCTATTCCTAAATCAACTTAGTGATTATAAAAAATAAAAACCAATATCAATCAAAATATAAGTCCACTTACCATAGGAATATTCAAATACATGTTATGATCTTCATTCTCAGTCATGCAATGTCAAAGCAAACACAAAATGTTTTAGAACACAGTCCTTTTATTCACCATATTTATGTGTTTTTACATTTATTACCTATCTCCTTCAAATGGAATACACAAAAATAACCTCAAAACCAACCCCACCACATTTTAAAAATTAATATAACTAATTCTTGGAGTTTTCTTACATTGGTTCCTTAAAAGTACATTGTATTTTTTAGTATGTGTTAACAATATAACCAATGTATGAGCTTGCCCTATAGACTAATAAGACACTTAGGACATTTTTAATACACTTAAGACTTCTAATACACCTTATGAACATGTTTTAAAAATTTACCAACCTCGTACAATGCATGGAACCCTTTTTACAAAGCATAAGAAATTCAAATTTTCAAAAATGTCATTTTGGAGGGAAATTCCATATTTCAAATTTAATGCCACTTAGACTAAATTTGATAACTCTTAGGACAAAATTAGGACCTAATACACCTGCCAAACACCTAATTGACTAAATCAACCCAAAAATGAGTCTATATTGGGATCCACAAGGATTACCCTACATCACTTGGACCCTACATCATAACTCACAATTATGGATCAGGAGCTTACCATTTGTCCTCTCTCAAAGGTAAACCAAAACCTGAGCCTCTCAATGATTTGAATATGTGTCCCTTCTTTTGTTAAACAAGGATAAAACTCACCTTCTTGTCTAAACTTAAGCTCCCCTCTTGATTTAATATATTTTCACCTTCACTTACCTATCCCTATCCCTTTGAAGACAATCAATTAAAACATATAACCATGTGATTAACCATCACAATCATAGCCTTATCCTAAATATAGGTACCACAGCTCTATCCATATCATGGTTCTTATGGATACTTTTCATCTCTAATTAGATGGAATCCCATGATCATTGACTCTCAAAACCACCCCTTTCACCTATTATTAACCTTTTTATGCTAAAGTGTTTGCCCTCATAAAGGTAAACCTCTAAGCCTATATAGACATGTCCATGTCTAAACCTAGCATCAAAACAATTTGGGATACCAAAATATCACTTGGGTCACATATCTCTAGCATTATAGAATGCTCCCTTGAAGGACATCTACCCAAAACTAAGCTACTTAAAAACATAGACTGCTCCCTTGAAGGATAGCTACCAATATAAACAAACCCAAACTTAGACCACTCCTTTAAAGGATGGGTAAGTCAAAATTTTCAAAATCAATCATTGAAAGCTTCTTGCATCAATTATATTCATAAACTTATCAAAACAACAAAGCAAAAAATGACCCTATCTCAAAATTCGAACAAGATATCCCAAGAAATCTACAATTATCTTTCATATCTAGCATTAGTAGGCTTCCCGCATCGATTAGTCTATACCTTGCATGAAGACATAAACTTGTCTAATATGGTTGTTAGGCCATCTATAGAAGGGGAAAACTAACCCACATAAGGTTACCTTACCTATCACTGATTCACCCTTCACCTACCACCTACATCCCCTTTATACCCTCTACAAATCAAGGGATTATGAGCTTACTTGACACAATGTGATCAAGATACCTTTTTATCAACCAAAGCATGCTAATGTGATGCATTCAAAAGGCTTATGTTCTCTAAGCCAATCTAAATTCAATTTTGTTTTGTCCTTACCAATGAAAAGACATCATGCTTTGTCCTTATCCTCTCATCATTGGTTCACGTAGACATATGTCTCACAATTCTTATCTCTTTTCCCACATCTAATTTGTTATCTAACTTTTTTTATGTGTTTTCATTAGACCAAAATTAACACATCACATAGACATGATCATAAATCATAAACATCAAATCATAATAATCATTAACATTAATAAACCATGATCATAAACCAAATCATCATATAACATCATATCACAAACCACAACAATAACCATAATCAAGCCATCCATAACCATGAACAAAACAAAACATCTAGCAAAATCATCACATGCCTAAGCTACTGATTCCACATCTCAATAAAGCATAATCATAAACATCAAAACATTTAACCATGAGCCATGAACCATAAATCACATCTATATATCATCATAAAAATCATATATATCATGTCATCCAAATAAATAATACATATAATAATGTATAATCTCTCTCTCAAAACATGTACATCTCATTGCATTAATATGTAGGCCAATATCAAAATCATGCACATATATATTTATACATAATATCATATCATGCCTTTGTACCACCACTACCACTAACCCCACCTACACTACCACTACCAACTAGTGTTAGTCCTCCTAGGATGCTTGCCTATCCACCCACTAAATTGTCCCACTAAGCTAGAATCACCCCAACTACCCCACCTACTAAGCTAGCTCTATACTTACCCCAATTGGGTTTATCAGGACATTATGCCATAACTATAGCCTCATAATACCTCAACTCCTCCACTATGGCCAAGTACCATGCCATAGGGATGGTACTTGGTGCTCTGACTAGTGCTTCCACTACTTTTTCCCTCTATCTCAAAGTGTCCCTCTCCTAGGTCACCAAGCTTAGTGAGGTCTTGGCCTGATCCTTCTCACCTATCATGATGGTAACCTAACCTTGTAATGTCACAATTTGGCCCTATAATGTGGCCACCTACCCCTATAACACTGTAATATGTGCCTATGTAGTATCTAGTGATGCTCTATCTATCTATTTATCATGACCACCACCTTGTACCTATACCTCAAGACCCCCACTAGCTAGATCTGCATCCATATCTTGGCAACCCCCATCGTCCCACCCAAAATTAGTCGATGCATAAAGGGCTTAGTACTATGTTTCATATCCATTGACAAAATTGGCATCATTAACCCATACTCTAATGGGTAGCTCCTCATGATATAATACCACCTCCTTTGGCTATATCTTGAGAAGCAAAAACTCATCATCCTCCCTCTTGTACCTTGAGAATAGACCTAAAATCCCCTACACTAGGCTGAACTACTAGTGAACTCTATCAAATAGGATGAGCTTAGTTTCACCCTCTCTCCTCTCATAGATCTATCTACAGATCTACAAGGATAATGTATGATAGCTATAGAGGGCCCACCTCAAAAAGCTGATATAAATCCTCCAAACCACATCCCCCACAACCAAGCCATCTAGTACATCTCTAAAATAGTTGATATCCTTCATAGCTCATCCAACTCTTGTCAGTGCATATTCACCCCTCTACTACGTGAATCCCACCTTGAAGTCCATCTAGGCATAACCCTCCCATGATAGCCCCAATGACCTGAGAACCTTAATATGTTTGTAATCCCAATAATAAAGCACAAACCCCATGCTCATCCCATATCACTAATGAACTCTAAACCCCCATAGCTCCCTGTATATCTATACCAACAAAACTAGTGCCCACCCAAACACTATCCTACCATTTAACATCTCCACCAACACTCCTAGTAGTAGATAAGGAAATTTCCCACTACTCAAATCAGGGAATGCAAAACAAGAAACCATCATCATCATCAAATGCCTTTCATCTTGAGCTCTTTGGTATAATGGCCTATAACTAAAGCTATTAGCATGCCAACTGATAAAGGCCTGATCCTCATCATACAAAATCTCTAGATGTTCATCCCTCTCCTCACTCTTTATATGGTATATCAGCTCCCCCTAAATGGGTAGTCATGTAATCATATGAACATCCTCTATTAGGATAGTCATCTCTCTTATTAGAAAAAGGAAGGTGTTCATGGCTAGATCCCATCTCTCGATGAGGGACATGATCATCATCATATCTCATGGCATGTATTGATAGTGTTTCATAGCTCTGAGGCTAACCTCCTCCATTTATATCTAATCATCCCCAGTCATTCCTCCATGGAGCTCTACAAAGATTCATGGAACCTAATCCCTCATCTATATTTGATCTCATGCCTATAAAATTCAAAGTTAGCACACACACACACACTTAGTTTTCCATTTCCATTACTCATGTTCTTTCACTTCATTCATTCTACCTACATCAACATAAATCAACCTACATCAACCTTTATCAACCTAAACCCACCTACATTAATCTATTCCAAATGCTACCCTTTTAAGACTACCACATTTTCAATTTACCTCTAGCCTTAGCTGTTTTATCAAAAAACACCTACCTTAACCCACAAACATTTCAACCCACCACTCCTACTTGACACCTACCCCATACCAACCAACCTTTATCATTTTAAATGTTAAAAAAAATTTAAAAACCCACCCATTTCCTTTATTATTTATTAAACACTTAAGCATTCTCTCAACTATCAATGGTCACTATGACTATCAATAGTCAAGTTACCATCTGGATTTAGTAGTCATTCATTGGTGATCAAGTCTAATAGTTGATAGTTAGGTATGACCATCGATGGTTACTATGTGTGACCACCAATAGTAAAACACCTAAACTTACATAATTAAAACCTACCAAAAAAATAACATTCCATAAATAAACTACTTACCCCTACCCTCTACCCTACCCTCAACCCAACTACTCCCTCAATTTCAAGTTTTACCTACTAATTTTTCCAATAAAACCAAAACCTATAATTAGGGAAAACCCCCTAAAACCCTACCAAAAAAACACAAAATAACCAAATTCAAATTCCAAAATGATCTAAATCAACTAATCTAACAATTTAAAGAAACTACCTACCTCATTCCTTGATCGTTATTAAGGATGAATCCCTTGTCTCATTGCTTGACCACATCCTCATCTACCCTACATCATCAATCCAGTAGTCAAGTCCACTTAACCATCTATTCAATCCAACCTCCATTCAATAATCAGCTAGTCAGTATCTTGACCCCACCTCATCAGTATTATCATTCACAAAATGATAAATCACCCAATGCATGAAATTCATAAGAAGTCAAATAGCAAAAAATGAAAATGAATTTTAATTTTCACTTTTTATGTTTCATGGTCTTAAGGTTTCCCCCTAACTATCAATGGTCATTGGTGACCATTGATGTTCAAGTTTGGGACCCTAACCATCGATGGTTAGGAAACCCACTTTTCAAAATTTTGTTTTTTAAGGCACCCACACCTTAATGCCTCATTTTTGGATATTAATTTCTCCACCAAACCAAAACCAACCTTCAAAGAATACCTTCTTCAACCGACCAACCACCCAACCATGTCCACCTCAACATTGGCCATTTTTGGCCTGAACTATCACATATTTTTATGATGACCTTGCCTTGGTCCTTGTTGACCACACCAACCAACCTTACCATGTTGAACATTTGAATTTTGAACCACTTAGTACATACCAGACCATTTTTGTTTTTCCCAATATCACTTCCTACCTCAAATACCTATAAAAACACTGACCTTATCTAGGAGGCTTGATAGGAATAACTTGATCAGATATGCCTAATGTTATGGCATAGTTAACCCATCACTAATCCTTCTAGAATTGACCTTAATTTTACCAACTATGGAAACCTTAGTCTTTGCATGATCTCAACTATCACACTCAGTTATATTTTGTGCACATGTTTATGCTTTAAATTCCAAACCATCCTTGTCACCAACCTCATGACTCACCAGAAACCAATTATCAAACCCTAACTTGATTTCAATTTTAGATCAACTCCTGGTTTGAGGGGGAACACCTC
Organism: Torreya grandis; assembly: GCA_037957365.1. Taxonomy (NCBI): domain Eukaryota; kingdom Viridiplantae; phylum Streptophyta; class Pinopsida; order Cupressales; family Taxaceae; genus Torreya; species Torreya grandis. The sequence continues at coordinate 4,396,554 of JARHVA010000748.1, forward strand.
CTCCCATACTCGAGAAAACTAGACCTTCAACCAATCAATCCATTTTTTTTTGCAACTTGTTGATTCAAAGCTATATAATAAAAAGGGGGAAAATGTAGACACTAGAAAATTGCAAATAATGACTCTAAATGTTGAAATTCCTCAAGATACCTTAAGGACCACTTAACCCTTCTTGACCCACTTACCAATCAGACCTCAAGACTAGTTATCTACCTAACTAACTAAACTCACTAATTCATTAACTTAACCATTACCCACCCCTTTTTAACTCATCTTGACCAATTTTAATCTAAACCTTTGACCACTAATGGTTATATTGGCCATCGATGGTTAGGCTAACCATAGATGGTCAGGTCTTCTTCATTCTTACATAAATACCAGTTATGTGCAAGCTAACATGACACAATTAAAAATGTCCACCTTACCCATTGCTAACAAACTCCCAAGCATCAAAATTAGCAATCCAACCTCCTAGGGTACCTTCTATCCTCTATCTCTCTTTTCCTATAAAATGAGGGGAGTAGGAGATGAGAAATGATCCATCAATCACAAGAGCATTCTAGCATATAGGTATTTAAGTTTTTAGCCAACTAGTTTTCCTTCCAACAATTTAGCAACTGTAATAGAGCCCTAAACATCTATCAAAATTGATTTTGAGGCAAACTACTATTGCTCTACCAAATTTACTCTAGCCATCAGCCATTGAGCAAGTAATGGGTATAATTTTTATTTCATCTTTGTTTGCTTAGTTTTTGACTTTTAGTCTTGAATCAAACCTCATATATCCATCTTTTAACTTCCCTGCCCCTAACCAAACCTTTAAAAAACTCTTACCTGATCATTAACCCATTTTGCAAATTTTTTCTAAGTACCTTCAAAATCCAAAAGTAACCATTGATGGTCAACATAACCAACGATGATCACCTTTAACCATTGATAGTCACCCAACTATTGATGATCAATTTAACTATCAACGGTCACCTTGACCATTGATGATCACTTTGGTAAGAAATAGTAGCAATTTATTTATAACCCTATACCCCTAACTAAATCTAAAATTATGTGCCCTTGCCTATTCATAGACCCCTACCTAATTTTATGAACCTGACCTGATCTATTTTAGCACTAGTATTTAACCCACTATTGCTATATTTAGTTTATTTATTTTATCAAGCATTCATTTCTTCTTTTATTTTAATTCAATCCTTTCTATTATTTGATGCAAGTATTTTCATTTTATCTCTTTCAACTTAATTGTTATCAAATAATGTATTAATAGTCTCCTGTAAACCTCACACTTCTTGGATCTAACTCACACTAGGTAGTCCACCTTACTATCTTTCTAACAACCCCTTTTGTTAGTACTTTCTTACCTATAGGTCATCCTTCCAAGATAAAAAAGAGCTCTCCACACTCATCTAGATCATGTGCACATAACAAATAGGTACTTATACCACACCCTTATTACTATTTTCTTACCTTCTTCCTTAATTAAGAAATTAAGAGAAATTAAGAGAAACACTAGGGATGATTCTTTAGTTCTCTTAAATACTAGTGTATTAGCCTAGTTACAAGAAATGTAAATATGAAAGCAAAGGTGACAACCACAATAACCCCAAAGAGAGATAACACAAGACATACACTAGAGAAACTCAATGTGAGAAAACTCTAGCAAGAGTGAATTCGTGTTTCCTCATATTTACTATTTTCTATAATTTACAATATTTTTCACCTCTTGGACTTACAAGGAAAATAACCTCATACACTCATAATAATCACTAAAATAGGCTTTACAAGATTTGAAAGAAAACCACTGAACTCAACCTTTCTATATATGTAGTATTTAATCTATCACTTAAAACTACGAAACAATAATAAAATAATGAACAAAGCCTCAAACTTATAAATTAAGTAATGGGAATCTAACATCCATCCATCTCATTGCACGTGATGTTATTTTCTAATCTTTTCTGATCTATCTTGATTTTTTATCTATAATTTATCTTCTAAGACTTGTATTTAAGATCCTTCATGCTTGGAATAAAAACAACACTTGAAATGAATAAAAAACATCAAAATGGTTAAGTTTTCATGTTCTTGGTTGGTTTTAGAGTCTAAAAGTCCTGACTCTAGAGTCTAATAGTTGGGATCCTAAGAAACCCTAAAGCTAGAGTATGCTAGCTTCAAACAGTCACATTTTTTGAACTTGTCTATTTTTTTAGTGGAATCCAAATATGTAATTAACAAATTAATTTGGAAACCTAACATATGTTTTTTTAACCTATAAAAATAAAACTAGTAATTTATAGGTCTTAACATTTCATAGATTACACATGTTTGACAGTTGGTTGTTTTTACCAACTGAATTGTATGATAAACATGATCAAATTTATGATTACATGGATAGTTATATGATTCAATCTCATTTACAAAAACCATAGTATTTGTCCAAATCAATTAGTTGTGCTTGTTACATTCATAATATGGTTTCCCATAAACCTTTAAAAGACATAACTCCCTTTGATGCTTGATACAATCAGAAACTCATAGTCGAGAATTTTAGATTCTTCAGATTTCCATGTATAGTTATATACCTAAGAAGAAACACAAAGGTATGAAATCTTAGAGTAAGTCTTGAATATTCTTAAGTTATCTAGATGGTATCAAGGGGTATCTCCTTCTAAATTTGACCACACATGAGCTATTCATTGAGAGAAGTGTTCACTTTTAGGAGAGTCCCATAGACTCAACACTTAACATTTATCCCACTTCATTGGACTCACTTGGATTCAATTCAGATGATTCAAATCATCTTAAGCACATTCCATAGGTTGAGGATAATTTTTCCAATTCCAATATTGAGAGTAGTTATGGGGGCTTATCTCCATACATATCTAGACACACTTTAGAGGAAGATGTTTCTTTACCTCAATCATCCACTTCTTTTCCTCTTTGGGATAGGTAAACACTACAAAGTGAAGTTACATGGGTTGGGGATCCTTCATATGACATGTGGACAAGTTCAAAGTTTTAAAGTGGTCCACATGATTTCTATACCTCTTCCTCAAATCTGTAGACATTTTAGGAGGCACCATGTATTCCTAAGTGGGATTCCACCATACATAAGGAGTATAACTCCTTAATCAAAAATCACACTTGGGGCTTGACATTTATTCCTAAAGGATTAAATATGGTTTGATTTAGATGGATATATTGAACCAAGTATGCAATAGATGGGTTTGTTGACAATCTTAAGTCATGGTTGGTTACAAATATTTTCTCATATATGCCTAGAATCAAATATGTAAAGACCTTTACAGTAGTCATTAAAATGAACTCCATCAGACTCACACTTACTATTACTACAACTAATCATTGGGATTTCATCATATGGATGTGACGAGTGATTTTCTTCATGATGATCTTGTTAGGAACTTGGAGTATAATTGATTACTTTTGTATAAGCAACTAAACACGAAATTGAACCAAAAGTAATAAGTAACTAGAAATATGAAATAGCAAATAATAGGAGATACAAGAAACAACCAATCTTGTATTAAACTCTTCTAGAATACAATGAAGAAATCTCACTCTTCCCACACCTCTTAGGTGTACAGTATTTCTCTCAAGAGTTCTCTCTCTCAATCAATTACAATCAACTCAATAACTGAGTTGTTATTCCCTTGCTTCAGCTGATCTTCTTGATCTTGCACCTTGCAGATCTAATTGACCTTGCTTACTTGCTTACTTACAATACATGCCCCATGGGTCTCTTAAATAGGATCCAAGGCATACAATAATTAGAAACACAGACTCAAGACTAAAATTAGTCTTTACATGCAAACACTCTATCCATCCTAAAATTAGAACAAATCTAATTCTAGAAATGCATGCAAACACACACACACATAGGTGACCGACGTCGGTCATTGTCGGTCTACATATTACCGACGTTGGCCGATCCCTGACCGATGTCGGTCGGTTCTGATCCATGCCTGACTGATGTCAGTGATACTGCCAATGTTGGTTACTGGTTAAGCCCAACAACCTCCACATTTGCATAACAGTGAAGCTTTTAGCTCCATAACTCAATAATCTCCCACTTGGAGATAAATAGCTGCACCTATACCTGTATAGCAACATCCTCTGTCTTGTTTCTCTGGCTTGTTTCTCCCTCTTCAAGTTCAATCTTGAAGACCAACAAAATTTGAATGAAGATTCAACTTCTCCTTTGTTACCAGCTTTGTTAACATATCTGTAAGGTTCTTATCCATATGGATCTTTTCCAGCTTCAACTGTCCATCCTCCAATACCTATCGAATGAAGTGGTACCTAAGCTGTATATGTTTGGTTCTTGAATGAAAGGCTGAATTCTTTGCCAAATGAATTGCACTTTGACTATCACTGTACAATCTGCAACTCTCTTTCTCCTTTACCAACTCTTTCATGAACCGTGTCATCCATATCATTTCCTTGCTAGCCTCTATGACTACAATGTATTCTGCCTCTGTAGTAGATAGGGCAACAACCTTCTACAACTTTGAAATCTAGCTAACCATCATTCCACCAACAGTGAACACATATCCTGTGGTGCTTCTCCTGCCATCTAAGTCACCTGCCATATCCGAATCTACATACCCATGTAGAGAAGTTCTTGACCCTGCATAGCATAAATACCTACTGCTGGTCCCTCTCAGATATCTGAGAATCCATAAAACTGCTTTCTAGTGTTCCTTTCTTAGATTAGCCATAAACTTGCTGACAACTCCCACTGCTTGGGTAATATCAGGTCTAGTATATACCATTGCATACATCAAGCTCCCAACTGCTGAAGCATATGGAACTCTACTCATGTACTCAACCTCATCATGTGATTTAGGACACTATTCTTTGCTCAACTTGAACTATCTAGCCATAGGTGTGCTTACCGATTTTGTATCCTACATATAGAACCTCTTCAACACCTTATTCACATAATCCTCTTGAGACAAAATCAGCCTGTGATTTTTCTTGTCTCTCTTAATACTCATGCCAAGGATTTTATTTGCTGCTCCTAAATCCTTCATGGCAAATGTGTGAGCTAATTTTACCTTTAGCTCAGTAATTTCCTACATGTGTGAACCTGCAACAAGCATAATATCTACATACAGTAATAGGATAATATAATTACCATTATCCAATCTGGTAAAATAAACACAATGGTTAGATTGACATTTACTAAAGCCATGCTTTGTCATAAACCTATCAAACCTCAAATACCATTGTCTTGGAGCCTGCTTAAGACCATATAATATTTTCTTCAACCTATACACAAGTTTCTCCTTACCTTTGATCTCAAAACCTTTCGGTTGATCCATATATATCTCTTCATCCAAATCTCCATGAAGAAATGCTATCTTAACATCAAGCTGCTCAAGATGCAAATCCTCAATAGCAACTAAAGACAATACAATCTAAATAGAAGTCATCTTTACTATAGGAGAAAAGATTTCACCAAAGTCAATACCTGGTTTCTGTGCAAATCCCTTTACTACCAACCTGGCCTTATGTCTCATTTGTCCACTCTCTCCTTCCTTTAACCTATATACCCATTTGTTTTTTAGTGCTTTCTTTCCAGATGGCAACTCTACGAAATCCCACATTCGGTTCTCTTCAAAGGAATCAATTTCCTCACTCATGCCATGCTCCCACTATTTCCTGAATTCTACCTGCATTGCCTCATCAAAACTTTTTGGTTCTCCACCATTAGTGAGCAACACATAGTATAAAGAAGGGGAATAACGAATTAGAGGTTTACTTACCCTTATAGACCTCCTCATGGGCATTTGAGACTCATTTACATCTTGCTATCTACCCAAATTCTCTATTAGTGATCGATCTTGGTCAACTCTCAGTCTGCACCTGATCGATGTTGGTTCCACTTGACCGACCTGATCAATGTCGGTTACTGTCTGATCGACATCATTTCCTGCATGACCGCCGATGTCAGTTACTTGACCGATGTCAGTCTTTGTGTTTTCCTGTGAGTGATGATTTTTACCCATGAGATCATTTTGGATCATTACCTCATCCAAATCAAAATTTCCCTACTTAGAATTATTCAGCCTCTTAAGCTGATCACTGTATATCACCATTTCATTGAAAACTACATCATGGCTTCTAATAATTTTGTTAGTTTCTAAATTCTACAACTGGAATCTGAAATCTCCAAAGCCATAACCAATGAAAGTGCATCGCATAGATTTAACTTCCAGCTTCTCTCTATTTTCTTTATCAATTTGTACAAAAGCTTCAAGACCAAAAACTTTGAGAAATGAAAGATCTACCTTTTTACCTATTCAAGCCTCTTCTAGAATTCCACCATCCAGAGTAGTAGAAGGTCCTCTGTTAATCAGGTAAACTACAGTATCTATAGCTTCTACCCAAAAATTTAAGGGCAAACCAGCATGCAACCTCATACTCCGTGCATGCTCCATTATTGTTCTATTCATCCTTTTAGCAACTCTATTTTGCTGTGTCCTTGGAACCATCCTTTCCCTGTGTATTCCACTCATAGAATAGTAATTGTTGAATTTATTGCTACAGTACTCACCACCATTGTCAGATCTAAGGCACTTCAATCTCAAACCTGTTTCATTCTCAACCAAAGCTTTCCATTTCTTAAATGTGTCAAAAACATCAAATTTATTCTTTATGCAATAAACCCATACCTTTCTTGTAGCATCATCAATGAAAGAAACATAATACTGTGATCCTCCAATAGAAGCTACCTGAGCTGGTCCCCACACGTCTGTGTGAGCAAGCTCCAACTTGTGCTCCTTCTTTGTTGACCCAGTCTTCAAAAACCTCACTTTTTTCTATTTCTCAAAAATACAATGCTCATAGAAATCTAAATCTATGCTTTTAAAATCTGAAAGATTACCTTTTGACTTAAGAACATGCATTCCCTTCTCACTCATGTGACCAAGCCTATAGTGCCACATCTTTGCATCTACATCTGAAGTAGATAAAATAGAAGGAGAATAATCAGTAACACAAGTAGATAGATAAAGTGTACCTACTCTCTTACCTCTTGTTAATATAAGTACACCCTTGCAAACTTTCCAAGATTCCACTGTGAGAGTTACTTTGCAACCCTCATCACCCAACTTTTCTGTAAAAATCAGATTTCTCTTCAAGATGGGTACATGCATGACATCTTTCAACACCCATGTGTTACCATTCTGCAATTTCAGCTGCACTTTTCCTTTGCCAACAATTTGACAAGGCTCACCATCCCCTAAATAAACTTTTTCAAAATCTCCATGGACATAATCATTGAAAAATTATCTATTTGAGGTTGCATGGAAAGAAGCACCAAAATCTAAAACGCATGATTCTACTTGACTATCCAAAGAAAATATAAGAGCATCCTGTGCAACAATACCTACAACATTTGCTTCATTATTGCCTTCTTGCTGATTTTCTTTGTTATCCTTCAACCATCAGTATTTATTTGCATGCCCTTTATTTCCACAATCCCAGTAGATTATACCTTCATTTCTAGATTTGGATCTCCTTCCCATCTTTGACCTTGATTTCCTTTGCTTGCCCTTCTCTCTTTGCCTTCCCCTGCTTTCAATACTTAAAGCATTACTTGATGTTTCACCTGTGCTTTTCTTGCAAATTTCTTCATTCAAGATTACACTAACAACATCTTCAACTTTAAAGATATTTGAAGCAGATGTAGTATTGCTAACTGCCATTACCAAACTGTGCCAGCTTTCAGGTAAAGAGCATAAGATTAAGATAGCCTTAATTTTATCATCAAAAACTATTTTGACTAAATTTAACTAATTTACAATTTCATGGAAATCATTAAGATGACTATATACAGATCCACCTTCCTATATTTGCAAACTAAATAATTGCTTCATAAGATATACCTTATTCGAAGCTGAGGGTTTTTCATATAAGTTTTCTAGAGTATCCATTAACTCTACCATTGTCTTTGTCTGTGATAAACTAGAAATCATAGAAGATGCTAGGCTCAACCTTATAGATCCAAGAGCCTTTCTATCAAGAACATTTCATTCTTCATATTGCATATTTGTGGGCTTACTTGAAACCCCACCCAATGGTAAAAATAGATATTTTTGATACAGATAATCTTCTATCTGCATCCTCCATAATTGATAATTCTTTCCATTGAATTTTTCCATTCTTAGCTTACTTTCTTCTACCATTGCTTTGCTCTCACTCAATCAGAAACCCCTATGAGTGAACCTGTAATCAACAAACACTAACCCGCTCTACCACTTTTTAGTGATCCTAGCTCTGATACTAGCTGTTAGGAACTTGGATTAAAATTGATTACTTTTGTATAAGCAACTAAACATGGAATTGAACTATAAGTAATAAGTACCTAGAAATATGAAATAACAAATAATAGGAGATACAAGAAACAACCAATCTTGTATTAAACTCTTCCAGAATACAATGAAGAAATATCACTCTTCCCATACCTCTTGGGTGTACATTATTTCTCTCAAGAGTTCTCTCTCTCAATCAATTAAATCAACTCAATAACCAAGCTGTTATTCCCTTGCTTTAGCTGATCTTCTTGATCTTGCACCTTGCAGATCTAATTGACCTTGCTTACTTGCTTACTTACAATACATGCCCCATGGGTCTCTTAAATAGGATCCAAGGCATACAATAATTAGAAACATAGACTCAAGACTAAAATTAGTGTTTACATGTAAACACTCTGTCCATCCTAAAATTAGAACAAATCTAATTCTGGAAATGCATGCAAATGCACACACACATAGGTGACCGATGCCGGTCGCTATCGGTCTGCATATTACTGACATCGGCCGATCCCTGACTGATGTCAGTCGGTTCTGATCCATGCCTGACTGATGTCAATGATACTACTGATGCCAGTTACTAGTTAAGCCTAGCAACCTCCACATTTGCATAATAGTGAAGCTTTTAGCTCCATAACTCAACAGATCTTGAGTAAGAGATTTACATGGATCAGTCATTAAGATTTTTTGAGGATATTTCCTTTATGACCATACTTAAAAAAACACATCTATGGACTCAAACAATCCCATCATTCTTAAAATGATAATATGGATTCCTTCTTTCTTTTCAATAGGATTCACTAGATGCCATTCAAATACAAATGCCTATCTCTTGTGGAATGATGATTCACTTTTGATTTTGGTTCTTTATGTTGACAATATTTTGAATCTATTGAGAGATCTTCCTCATCCATTTTAGTGGTGAAATATTCTCTTCAGAATAGGTTTTCCATGACAAACTTAGGCTTATTACATTACTTTCTTGGGATTCAAATTTCTCAGTCCAACTCAAGGATCAATCTTACATAGCCTAAGTATGTTCAAGATCTACTTGTTTGATTTCACATGTCTGATTATAGGCCATATATGACTACCTTTCTATCTACAGTCAATCTTGAGGTATATTGTACTTCACTTTTGGTTTATGATACCTTGTATTTATAACTTGTGGGCAACCTTATATCCCTGACATATACTAGACCTAGCATATCATATGTAATGGGATTACTCTCTAGATTCATGCATGAACCCCATGAGATACATGACAAATTAAATAAGAGGATCTTACATTACATTAATGGCACACATAAATATGGAATTCACTATATATTTGTCACTAACATCAACTTGATTGGCTATACTGACTTAAACTAGGCTAACGATATTCAGAATTGCAAGTCCATTTCAGGTTACAATTTCTCTATTGGTTCAAGTCTAATTAGTTGGTCAAACAGGAAGTAGAATGCTATTTATTTATCATATAATAAGGTAGATCAGAGGGTGGATGTCAATTATTCCACTAAATCCATCTGTATTTAAGGAATTCTTAAAGAGTTTGGTATTTAGTTTAGATGACCCACCATCATCTACTATGATAACAAATTACTATTCAAATTTACAAGAATCTAGTATAACATCAACAAACCAATCATACAAAGATTCACATATACTTCATCAAAGAGCTCATTCATGGGGTTATCATTGATCTAAGATATTACTAGATAGTAGAGCATACAATAAAAATCTTTACCAAACTTTTCATGAAGAGCAAATATCTTCACTTATGGTCTTTTCTTGAGGTTCAAGATACTACAACATCATCTTCTAGTAGCCTCTTATTTTATGACTATTTTTGTTTGGTAGGTGGAGGGGGGGAGTTTTTTCCTTCAGGTTTTCTCATTTTCTCTACTTTGTGATAGATTGATTTGTACATGGGTATCTCATCTAGCCTAGTTTTTGGGTCCCATTTTTTTACACTACCCACCTAAATTGGGGGGGGGGGGGGGGGGGGGGGGGGGGCGGGGGGGGCGGGGGTGCGGGCCGGGCCGTGGGGGCGTGTTGTTAAAGTATGAGTTATTTATTTTTCCATATTTTTTTATTATGGTTTTTTTACATCACTTATAGTCTTTCTAATTTCATGGATAAACTTGTTTAGGTTTACTTGGAGATACAATATGAAAAGAGGAATAGGAAGTAACTTCCTTGAATAGTTATTCTAGATATGAAAGTTACTCTTCTATTATTACCTCTTTATCCACTTTTCATGGTTCTTTATAGGGAGGGGTTACATATGCATTCCCTATATGTAAATCTCACATTTGTGAGTTATTGTAATGGAAGATTGGTATTTTGGTTCTTATTTTGTTTTGTGTAATATTCTCTAATATTGGTTTCTTTTTCTTTCATATACATTGTGGTGTGCACCTACTTAGTTCCTGTGATCACTCTACTCATGAATTTGACTTATCCAAAGCTTGGAATCAATGTAGATAAAGTTTAGTTTATTCATGCCACCATAAAAATAAAAAAATGAAAATCCTTAAAGGATTTTTTTCATATATGCAAACCAAAATAAATACTACATATTTGTAGGTGCAAATAACTTTAACATTTTAATCAAATATTATAATTTCTCTCGTGAAATGATACCAAATATATAAAATTTTACTATTGAAACCACTAGAAAAAAATTCATTAAAAAACCAACTCAAACAATGAACCAACATTCATATATCATAATAAAAGAGCAAAATAAACATGGAAAATAAAATTACCTACACAAGAATATGTTTTTCATATGAACAAATTATTTAATGTTAATTTTGATATAAAAATTAAACATAATAAATAGTAAATGATTGAAATAATAATTTATGTTATATAATATATATAATCTAAATGTAAAATTAGAAATTGAAATGAGCTATAAATAATAATTTCCAATTCAATATGCAAACCTAACCCAAATCTGACTTGCGTTGACTTTACACATAGATCACTAATAAGAAAGACTTAAAATATATATAGATTGTGTCATTAACAAAAAGATAATTTTGAAATGAATAGGGACAATATTTTACTATGGTGGATAGGGACTCATTGCAGCCTTGTCTTTTTTACTATGATAATAACTGTGTTGATTGTGTGGAAGATTTTTCGTGTTTAAGTGTGTATTTTAGAGATGTATTTTTGACTATATGTAGGTGATAAATTCTCATGTGGAAGTACCTCCAATGTTGAAACCATATTTCCTAGCCCAAATCTAACTTGTTTTTACTATGTAGGCAGATCACTAATATGAAACAAAATGAAAATATCTCTTGACTATGTTGTAAATAAAGAAATAATTATAAAATGCATATGGATAAGACCATGCTATATTGGATAAAGGAGAATTGTAGCCTTGTATTTTTTACTATGGTTGTGTTCTACATTGGTTGTGTGGAAAATTTTCCTATTTGAGTACCTACATATGTTAGAGATGAACCTTTGACTATTTTTGGGTGATAAATTATCACACAAAAGTACCTATAGTGTTGAAACCCTAGTTATTTTGCATAAAACAAATATACATCAAATGAAAATGGGGGAATTAAACAAGGGTAATATTTTAGATATCTTATAAAAAACCCCACATAATCTCAATTTTGTATATGTATCCAAAAGGGTCTTATGCTAATGTAGTTTTCCCTCCTAGAATGAGTGTGTGAATCTTGATATTTACATTATATGGATGCAACTAGTAAATTGAATTGAATGATTGATAATGAATGCCTTTGAGATATGATAAAATAGATTCATAAATGTCCTCTAACTATTATAATAAACTAACATACATATCTTAGATAAATCTATGTAACATACACTGATAGGTATCGTTCTTGAAGAACTCACAATTGAATATGATATAGGTGCCTTGAGAATGATATCTATCAGTATATTATTCATATATTTATCTAATATATATGTAGACATAAAAATTACATCACACACGTGCATAACTCCCTATGTTGAAACCCCCCTTAAGCCTATTTTTCAATAATAATAATTAGCCTCCCTAACCCATGCTTTTACTCCTCACACATTTAATTAATTTAAAATACTTAATTAAGTTAATTAAAAAACCCTTATACCACCTTACTTGGCCACCTCGCCCTAAGATTTATTCTCACATGATGAGTCACCTCAAGACTTGGTCCTCTCACCCTAACTACCTAAGACTTATTCTCACCTCAAAACTAAATTCCTAACCAACTATGTCCTTCTTAACCTCCTATTTTTACCATTTTTCAATGGGTGCCACACTTGGCATGAGGATAACTAAAAAATAGTATTTTTACCTATTATAAGGCTATCGATGTTAGTCAACCCATGGTTGATGTCAGCAAGATCATCGGCGTTGGTTATATAAGCCAAACTCCAATTTGATGTTCAGGTTAACAAAAATTAAGAAAACTCATTCTTATTTGCATCTAAGCTTTTAGCATTCAAATTTTGGCATCTTGGCTTACTTTTATCTTCTATAAGTCAATCAAGATCAGGAACCAAGCTCTTGAGGACCAGCAACACCCACTTATTTTATTTGTTTAGGGCATTAGTTTGAATTACCTAATAGGAGCCATCCATCTGGAACTTATCATTCAATCACCATTGTAGTTAAGTATATCACTTATTTTATAGGTATTTTAAGTAGTTACTTTTCTATCACTTTACATATATTGTTCATTATTTTACACTTTCCTAACTAAACCCTCATGAGGGAGTTATAAAGCCTCCCTACTTGTTTCCCCTTGACTTGACACACCAAACCTCTCACTAGATCCACCCAAACAATAATCTCTCTCTCTCACCCTCCCCCACCCTCCAGACCTAACCAAAATCATTTCCTAGACTCAAAATATCCTTCTACAAGCTCTTAGGTAATTATTGCCCCTACTGACCTTGGCAACCTAATCAACATCAGTCACCTTTCCCCATTGACCTCGGTAGCATAACCAATATTGGTCACTTCCTTACCAACCTCAGAATCATAATCGATGTTGACAAATATGTATTTATTAACCCTTTAAAAACCTACCCAAACAACCTCCAAAATATAAATAGAACATACCACCTGCACCCTGTTACTTTTTTTTGTATTCAGGTTGTGAATAAATGGTAACATTACCTCTCTTTTACTATCTCTTTACCTCTATTTTAATTATTTATTACTCTCTTGTCTCTCAAATGTGGATTTTCATCTCTAAGAAAGTTTGACACTTCCTGTAACAAGCACATAGCTTGGCTGCCCACTCAAATATTTGCTAACAAACATTTTGTGGTAGTACTTTCTTACTTGTAGGTAGTCCTCTCCAGCCAAAGAGGAGTGCTCACAACCTCTGGATATAACATGCAAACCAATCTAGGTTCATTCTAATCACTTATTCCTATCATTCTTCTATGTTTTTTTCTTTATATTTGAAATAGACAAATTCTAGCAAAACATTTCTGGCATACCTAGTGGGATCCTAGAGTTTTCCTTGGGTTCATTGCTTGTTTTAAACATTCATATAGATGCATTATAGTGAAAATTTCATTTCTTGCACTTTTTCTCCTTTTTTCTACCTCAAAAAAAAAATTAACATTTTATTTTATGTTTAAAGGAAATAAACTAAAATCTCTTCTTCTTTGCTACTCTTCTTTTCTCTTTGCCTCTAAAAGCAATTTCTCACTTCTCTTACAAGTTAAAAAAAATCTCTTTTTAATCTCTTTCTTGCATGCACATTAGGATAGTGAATTTCATTCTATACTCTTATTTCATCTTTATTTTCATTTAAATCTAAACATTTTAGATTTGGGTTTAAAACTTACTGCACTTCATTGTTTGCTTGATGCATATTAGCTCACCTAGTTAATTACAAGCATTATGAATAAATTATAGTGCACCTATGTTACACAACCAAATCACACTCACATAAACAAACATCTAAAATCACCTAAGATAAAGACCATCAGGATTTTATCACCTTATGGATTACCTTACCCTACCCAGATATCATACTTGGATTTCATCACCAAAGGGAGAATCCACTATGTTCTTTGGAAGAGTATAAACTCTAAGAAGAAGGTATATTTTGGCTAAGCAACCTAGCTTGGCTTTAGGTCCATGAAGTGTGGGGATCAAGCCCCTATAACAAGCCATGTACTTGGTCTAACATATATTTCCTTTGGATCACTGAAACTAACCTAAAACTAGCTCTAGATTGCTTTCTAGTACCTTCGACAACCAAATTTTTCTTCTCACTATCTGATTAAGGTATAAGCCAACACGAGACTAAATTAATCTCTAAGAGTTAATAGCTAGTGGCTATATGTTCTTTTTCTACTTTTTTATTGCATTTTATGTTTTGGAGTTGGTAAGGATGGTTTTTCATTGATTCACAAAATCAACGCTATTTCTAATACTCGGTTTGTATAACCTATTAAATCAAGTTTTTTGAGTGTTCTTCCTTCTTACACAAACCTTTTACATCCTTTTTTCTACCTAGATTTTACTTTTGGGTTTCTAAAACTTTGAATTTTCCATCTCAAGATATCACAATAACCAACATCAGTTAACTATATTGACATTGATAGATTTTAGCTACCGACATTGGTTAAACCCACTGATATCGGTAAAATTTTACTACCGACATCGGTCAAGAGACCAACATTGATGACTGTGTAATTTTCATTTGATCAATATAGAAAGCTAAAACAACCCAATTACCTACACCCAAACCTAATTTTTCTTTATTATATCACTAACACAGAGTAGTAAGATTATTTATACTTCTTTTTGTATGGTATTGACGTGAGCTCAAACCAAAATTCCTACCAATTACGCAAGCTGATAACCACTTCTACCTTCCCCTCTTATTTTTGATTCTATCATGGACCATACTTCAGATATAGAACATACTCCCAACCCCATCTAAATTCCCATTATGCCTGAAGGAGATCAAGATTTTGCTAAATTTATGGATCATAATGTGGCATCCCTTCAACATTACCTTGCCATGAGCTAAATCTACAATTCTTCGGGTGACCCAATTTATGGTATGCCAACCTATCTAATGGAGACAAATTCATTTTTAGCTACCTCCCCTATTTTCCTCATGGTTACTCAAACCAACACTTTGACAAGTAACCCAACCATAAATAATGTCCAAAGTTTAGCATCACCAACTACCTAATCCCACCTAAACCCTAGCATGGCTTCCCTACTTTCACAACCACAACCAGTTCAGTCAACTCTCACCCTATTTTAGAATTTGGTGGTACATATTCCATTTACTCTCATTCCTATAATCACCCAAGTTATGACTCACCCTTCATCTAGTCTAACCATGCTAATTACCCAACCTATAATAATATCAAACTAAAGCATAGTCTCTAACCTAATGGGACAAGCCCCTTTTCTTTATGTACCCTAGCCTATGACTCATTATCCTTATATTACCCTAACACAATCTCAGCAAGCTATGTCATACACCCCTCTACTTCCTATTAGGTTCCCTATAACTTAAGAAGGATCTCCAAAACTAATCCCCCTCTAGACCTTATTAAGATGTTGATGGACAAGATGTCTAATCGAGAGACATTCATTTCTGGTTCATAGAATGTATTATCTTATGATCACATATGCAATGAACCCATCCATCATTCTATGCCTATTCACGCCTATCCAATCTAATGGGAACTCCCCAAATTTAGTTGTTTCTAGAGTAAAGAGGACACCTAATATCATTTGAAAGAATTTAGACATGTTTGTTATTTAATAGGACACGATGATGCATTACTACTTCGCACTTTCCCTATGTCTCTTTCAGGTGGTGCCTTAGACTAGTATAGATTTATTAAATCATCACTCCCTTTTCTCATTTACCCAACTCACACAAATATTCCTAGACCATTTCAATATTAAATTTTATAAAAAGGTTTCTATTATATACCTTTATTCTATCAAACAATTTGTTGATGAGTCTATCATATATTTTGTTGCTCATTGGAGAGTTTTGATTAATAAAATCTCCTTCTCCTTACCCCAAACTAAGCTTATTGAGATCTTATCAAGGGCATGTGCTAAGCACATCTCATCCACACTCTAGGTAAAAACTTTCTACACATTTGATGAGGTCTTTATAATGGCACAAAAACTCAAGATTTGAGCTATTGATGAAGGCAGAGTCAAGTTGCGTAATAAGAACCCAAATTCTAAATCAAATGACTCCTCTTCTTCTAAAACTTATCCTTTTAACCAAAATTTTAAAGGCTCTACCAATGTGGTGGTTGTTAAGTCAACTTATTCTACAACCATTAGCCAATCAACCTCCCAAAATCTAACCAAGCAATTCCAACAATGGTATGAATAAAGACAATACACTCCCATTAGGGAGTCATATATATCTATTTTGGAAAAACTATTACAAGAAGGTGGCATAACCCTTCCTCAAATCAAACCTCTTATATAGTTTGACCCCTCCCATCCTATTCCAACTTGGTACAAGGAAGATGAGTTTTGCAACTACCATCAAGTTAAAGGCCACAATTTTAATAGCTGTAAGACACTCAAGAACATTGTTCAAAACATGCTTGATAGGGGTGATCTCATCTTGGATAATCCTAATGCACCCATTAATCAAAATATGGACGTGTTCAAATAGCCTTTTCCTAACCATTCACCTAATCAAAATATTGTTTAGACCATAACTAACTTAGCTGATCATAATATCCATACAGTTAATATGGTCTTTCTTTTATCTTTAGTTGAACTTCCCCCTCAATAAGAGGCACCCATTTTATTGACTCCTCCCCCACAGTTAGTGGCATTTATTTTACCCATTCTTCCTCCTTAGTTATAATATCCTATATTACCCATTCTACTTCCACATGAGGAAGATCCTCCTTTACCACTTCTTTTGTCACCAGAGGAGCCTATATTTCCAATTACTTTTGCACCAATATTACCTATCCTCTTACCACTTAAATACCATGCCTTACCCATTCAAAAACCACATGTTAAAGGGAACATCATTCATATGTTATATCCTCTTGAGGAACCCTCTTCACCTACCTCTCCTCTACCAATAGAGATTATTACCCCATCTACTCCACCTTTGCACCTCAAAGAGTCAGTGTTATCTACTCCCACATTAGATGAGAGACATATTGTACCTACTCTAATTGTACCACTTGTTTTACCTATGGAGGATCATACTTTGCCTATTCCTCATCAACATGTTGAGGGATAAATTATACCTATGCTCTACCCCCTTAAGGAACCCTCTTCACCTACCTTTCCTCTACCCATGGAAGACCATGCCTCTTCTCCTATCTCTGTCAAAGAAGACCTTATTTTGGTTCTTTCTCATTTTTGGCCCAAAGGAGAAGAGACCAAAAAATTCCCTCTTTATCAAACACCTTATACTTCTAAAGATGCAACTGTAAAGCCTATGTCAACTTCATCTAAACCCTTCTCATGATTAGTGAAAATTCTAGAATTTTTTGACTCCATGAAGCTAGATCATGCGGCAATTTAGGACTAGCTTAAAAATCCTTATCCAACACAATGAATCTCAACCTTTTCCACCAACCCTATCACTACCATTTACCCAAAGGTCTTTGAAAAAGTTAGAGCTTTTTCACCAAAATCACCAAAATCTCATCCATTTCAGAACCCTCACCCTCGTAGGCATCTACCATATTAAAGCATATTAGGACTTTAGGCGTATGCCCTATCTCTAATCTAATTCATCCATAGGTGAAATTAGATTTAACTCCCCAACCACAAGTTGGAGTTTCATATCCTAGACTACAAAAAATGTTAAGCTTCCTAGATCTCATCGATCTATCCCTCAACCTTATCGTCAATTTGTAAAACAAATGGTTATGTTATCTCCACTACTACCTTTGCCACCTAGTAGGCCTTTCACATCTGACACCATGATATCTAACACCAATAAAGTGTCAGCAAAAAATGTAACTCCCCCACCACCAAACAAGGCACCCCATAAATTCACCCCTATAAATCCTAAACAAAAGGTGTCCATTCCTATTAGCATGACAAGTATGAGCCTACCTGTAGGCTTTCAGAGCTTTTTCCTATGTCAGTTATTTCAATCTTTCATAATAACTCTTACTCTCATTAAGCTTTATAGTCCTCTTGGAACAAAGCCATCTTAGTTTGATGATACACAAGTGTGTCAATATCATCTTTCACCTAGACACAATATTAAGAGTTATAAATCTCTTACAATAGTTATTCAGTAACACTTTGATGTCGACACTCTCTTTGATGCTAATCCTCTTAAATTTATTATTATTCCACTTATAGAATCCATAATGCCTCTTACTATTCCACCTAAATTCAAACCCAAATATGTGTTCATATCCCCTTTACCACCTCCTTCATGTATATTCATATCAACATAGTTAATATGGACATAGGTCACAAAACTAAAAAGATAGAGATAAGGAAAAACCCATTACTCCTTGGGCTCATCCAATTTCCAAAGACACTCTTCCTAATCCCAAGGTCTCTATTTTAGGGGTCTCAAAACCAACATCTTTGGACGTTATTCAAAGCTTAATGGTGAAATAACTTGACCAAACTCCTATGAAAATGTCCTTGTATGAGTTAACCAAAATGCATCCCAACACTGTCAAGCTTTGATTAGTGCCTTGAAAGTAATTGAGGTACACCCTAATGATCCCCAACTTCTTACTACTTTGGTCAGTTCTCTTAATTCCATCTCCTTGATTTCCTTCAGTAATTCAAAAATTCTGCTTCAACACCCTAAAGATCAGGGTTTTGCCCTTTTTATGACCATATTTATTGATAAAACTCATGTCAAAATAGTCATGATCGATATATGATCTAGTATTAATATTATTTCCACCCATGCCTACAAATAATTATCCCTTCTCGATAATTGCATGTCTCAAACCGATGTAGTACTCCACTCCTTTAACGATACCATAGCTACTATGGTGGGAACTATTATCTTACATATCCATGTAGGTCCCCACAATATTCTTGAGCTCTTCTATATGGTATAAGGATAGTTATAATATAAAATACTACTTAGATGACCTTGGATACATGTTATGGCATGTGTACCCTCAAATTTACACTATTATGTCAAGTTTGAGCATGATGGGCAAGTGCATGTTATATCTGCTGACCCACCTCTGTTTAAAACATGCAACATGACTTATAGTCCCAATGATGTTTTCATTCCTTTGAAAACATGATCTTCCCTATATGATACTTCTAAATCTTCGACAAGCTCCACTCCCCTAGTTACATAGATATCAGTAACACAAATTCCTAACAAGGATCACATGGAGGAAACTTTTCAACATTTATCACTTGGAGAATATCATTTATTGATGATTAGAATTTTTATACTCCAAAAGAGTATGGAAAGTTTCACATGCACCCAAATTATGATCCCCACATTGGGATGATCATTCCTTATGGTTCCCCTAACCTTCAAACTAATTTCACATATGGAGGAATTGATTAGGCTCTCACTATTGGTAATCCATCTTCTTCACCACAACCATTTACCTATGACTTCTCTTTCCTCAGCAACCCTAGATTTTCACACACCTATATTTATAGGTGTACCTATAAAATATTTGGTTTGGGTCATTATGAGAAGGGTGTCCATAAACCTATTGAATATCTTACTAGCATAACCATTGAAAATGCCAAAAAGAGGCATGGAGTGGGTTATAATGAACCAAATAAACTCATCAAAACTTCCCATATAATAATTATTAAAGAGATATTATCTCCTTCCCCACCTTCTTCTCCACCATCACCTACCAAATTATAGGTATCTATACCTCCTAGGTTTACTTTCAATAAATGTCATCCATTTGGGGCTTCTCACCTATCACCAGGGTAAGGAAACAAGGTCCCTTCCTCTTGTTCATCCTAAAATAATTGATGAAGACTCTCCCACTATTAGCAGTGTATAATGTCATGATGATGATGATGCTATTCTCACATGCATGGGTGTATATGATTCTTATATCTAATTATCACTCCCATTCAAAACACAAGCTATGTTAAATGAATCAACCATTGACATTAATTTTCCCTCTCACAATAACCCCTGCATCCTCAAGATTGTCCAACCTTTAGATTCCTATGATCAAGCTGATTATGCCACATTTATTAATAACCATAGCAAATCCTTCACTTGGTCTTATAATGATATGCCTGACATCAACCCATTTATTGTCACCCATAATATTGTCATCAATCAAGATGTCAAACCTAGAAATCAACAACTTCATAAGATGCATACTCATATTGCTCTCCTTATCAAATAAGATCTCCAACACCTCTTTTATATTAATTTTATCCAACCCATAGACTACGTGAAAATGGATTTCCAATATTTTTCCTATCACAAAGGTGACTAGAGGAATATGCATTTATACCGACTATCATGACTTAAACCTCACTTGTCCAAAAGATGACTTCCCATTGCCAAGTATCGACCAACTTATTGATCTGACAGTTGGCCATGAGATGTTATCACTTGTCAATGGGTTCTTTAGATATAATCAAACTTGGTTACTCTTAAATATTAGCACAAGATAACCTTCATTACCCCATGGGGGATTTTTTGTTATCAGTTCATGCCTTTTGGTCTAAAGAACGTTGGTGCCACCTATCAATGCACCATGACTTACATTTTCCATGATCTCCTACACAAAATTATGGAAGATTACATGGATAAATTACTCTATAAGTCTAAACTTTTCTAAGACCACTTAACGATTCTTCAAATCATATTTTCTTATCTCTTCCAATATAACATTTGATTAAACCTAAATAAATGTGTCTTTGGTCTTCTTTTTGGTAAGCTCTTAGATTTTTATCATTTCTCTTCATGGCATTGAGTTCAAACCTACTAAGTTTAGAGAAATCATAGAGATGCCTCCACCTACTAATATCAAACAACTTTGTAACTTTTAAGGCAAACATCAATCAATCTATCGCTTCATCTCTTAATTGTCAAATCATTACCAACCCTTTCACCATCTCCTCAAGAAAGATGTCTTATTCCATTAGAATACTGATTTCCAAGAAGATTTTGATGCACTCAAATAATATATCCTTTCCCCACTAGTTCTTATTCCACCTAAGGAAAATTAGCCTTTCTACCTTTATATCTTTGTAATAGACCATTCACTAGGTGTTATGATTGCACATCAAGATGATCAACATTGAAAATAGGAAATTTACTACATAATCCACACATTTATTGATTATGAGACTCGATATACCCATATCAAAAAACTTTTCCTCGCATTGGTATTTTCAACCTCCAAGCTCTACCATTATCTCCTAAATCAGAAAACTTACGTGGTTACCCATATTGATCCCCTTAAATACATGCATTCTAAGCCATATCATAACCAATATGTAGCTCGGTGGCTCATGCTCCTTGATAAATTTGACTTAGATTTTATTCAACAAAAATATATCAGGGGGAAAACAATCACTGACCAATTAGCTTCCACCCCTTTACCTAACAATCAACCCTCAAACCTCAAATTCCTTGATGAATCCATCACAATGCTCTCCACTGATGACATCTCCTATCAAATGATGATGTTTTTCAATGGGTCTAAATATAAACACAATGGGGGTGTGAGGGTCATTCTTATTCCTCTATATGGCAAGCCTATGCCTTTGCCATTTAAACTAGATTTTTAGTGTACAAATAATATGGCTGAATATGAGGCTTTGATCTTAGGACTTAAAACAACTCTCTTTTTGGGTATCAAATTTATATCCATTTTTGGTGATTCTCAGCTAATGGTAAACCAGGTTAATGGTTCCTACCTATCCAAAAACAAAATTCTACAATGGTATAAACATCATGTAGATACGTTATTGGGATCATTTGACTCTTATCTCTTACAAATTGTTCCTTGATCTACAAATAAGTTTGATGACACAATGGCTTCACTTGCTTCACACATACCCTCTTCATCCTCTTCCTCAAAAATCTATGTCACCATTCATCTCTTAACATTACCCTCATATATATCAACTAACATCCTCTATATTAGAAATGTAACATCCAACCCACATGACTTATGGTACAAGCAACTCATGAATTACGTTTCCTTTTCTATTACCCCTTCTAATCTCTCCAATAATGGAAAACACGCCTTCATAAAATGTGCCACTCATTACACTATGTTAGGGGGACTTCTCTACAAGTGAGGTTTTGATGGTCTCCTTATTATATTCCTCACTATTACTAAGACTCACTTCACTATTAAGGAGGTCCATGACAGGATTTGTGGTGGGCATTTCAATGGTCATGCAGTTGTCAAGAATATCCTTCAACTTGGCTATTATTGGCCAACACTCCATCATGACTATGATAATTAAATTTGGCATTGCATCAAATGTCAATAACATGCTAACCTCCTTCACATTTTGAGTCACGTATTACAAGTCACCAAATATTTTTGGCCCTTTTCCCAATGGGGCTTGGATTTAATTAGGGAGATTAACCCTCATTCATCCCTCCATCATCATTCTATCATTATTGCCATTGAATACTTCACCAAGTGGGTCAAGGCCATTCCTCTCATCTCTACTAAATCTGACAAATTTTTTGACTTCATCAACCATCACATCATCTATCATTTTGGTGTTCCACATAAAATTATAATAGATAATGATAAATATTTTAAAAATAAGACTGTTTAAAATCTTTGTGATACATTTAGAGTCAAATTAAACTTCTCATCACCATATTATCCACAAGCAAATCAACAGGTAGAAGATTCAAACAAAATATTGACCAAAATTTTCATGAAGGTAGTCAATTATATGGTCAAGTATTGGCACATGTACATTCCCTTTGCTTTATGGGCTTACTGCACTAGCATTCGAACCCCTATACGTACTACCCCTTTTTCCTTAGTCTATGGGATAGAGGCTATTTTGCCTTTTGAGGTCAAATTCTTTCTCTTCACATTTCTCTAAAAGACATACTAACAATTACTTTCACCAAGAACATTTGGATCAACTCAAATTGCTTGATGAGCATCATCTCATATCCCTCAACCACCTCTAAATCTATCAAGAGAGTATCAAACGCGCTTATAACAAAAACCTCAAAGAGTGAGATTTTAATATTATAGATCTCATCTTAAAATAAAATCAACATGTGACAAACATGGAGAAAATAAAACAAGGGTAATTTTACTCCTAATTGGCTTGGACCCTATATCATAACTCAGAAGTATGGCTTAAGAACTTATCACTTGTCTTCTCTCAAAAGAAGGCCAGAACCTAAGACTTTAAATTCCTTACACATATGACCATTATTTTGTTAACCAAACATCTCTTCACCTCATGTTTAACTTAATCTTATCCCTTGAGCATCCTTATTACATTCATCTCCATTCCTCTTACACACATAGTTAACTTACAAAGTGCTATGGTTTAGCCCTCAAAGTGGAAAAATCCTAAGCCTCTATAGTTTTTTCCATGATTAAAAGCAAAAAAAATGAGATGTGTGACAATTTATAAACTCTTAGGTCATGATTATCAATGTATACTTCTCCCTTGAAGGACAGATACGTAACTTTTCTTTGCTACTATCAATAGACTACTCCCTTGAAGGAAAGCTATTTAAAGTTACAAACAAACACTTAGATCACTCCCTTAAAGGATGGATAGGCCAATATTTGTTCTCAAATGGAAATATAAATATAAAAATCTTCTCACATTGATCAGCTTCATATGACCTAAGAACATAAAATCTCATTGTAGGCTTCTTGCATTGATCAACTTACACACACACAAAAAAAAGCTTTAAGTCATGGACTTGCCTATAGTAGCTCTCAAGTCACCCACAATAGGGGCATATCATCCCCACTTTGAATGTTATGCTTTCCCTCATTTTACCCTTTTCCTTCATACTCTTTCAAGGTACTTTGATGTCACTTAACATATGGTAAACATGACACTTGTCTAACAAACATAATGGTCTGATGATGTAAGGCATGAAAGAGGCTCATTTTTTTGAGCCTATTTATGTTTTGATTATGGTCTTTGCTAGTGAACATGCATTTTTCCTCTTTATTTTCCCATTTAAATCATATTTCAATCTTTCTATTGAGATGAAAAACATCATAATAACAACTATCAAAGCCTACTCCATTTATTTTACACATACACCATCACACATATGAAAAATGGTGAAATAAAATAACATAACCAACCTATTCATTTTAAAGCATACACCACCACGAATATGGAAAAATGCTATGATAAAGCTAAAAAACCAACTATGCATATACCATCACATATATGGGAAATGTTAGTCTAACTCAGCTAACATGCTCAACATTAACATAATCATATATATCAATATAATCATCATAATCACAATAAATGCATCTCAAAATCATAATAAATAAACATCTCATATATATATATATATATATATATATATATATATATATATATATATATATACACACTCAAAATAAATGTACATCATCACAATATCATCTCTCTCTCAAAATATACATCTCTCATCTTTAGCTCATAGGCTGGTGTATATATAACATATATAACAAAAGCACACTATGGCACTTAGAGTCCTCAAGGATCTCTGTGTAGTCATGAAGAAGCAATGTCATCACCACTCTCCACTCATTTACATCTTTGTGAGCTAGAATTCATGGCATGTGTCATTGACATCTCATACTCTTTGAACTCAAAATACCTCTAAATCTATGGGAAATCCCTAATGGCCCTTTTATAATAAGAAATCTCATCAAGGATAGTAGTATATCTTTCTAGAGATACAGTCTATGGTGGTCCCATAACGCCTACTAATGGCCCAACCTATATTGGTCCCTATGGTGTAGGAGGAGTAGCCTGACTTGCTACTCTCAGATTATCCCTCTCCACTATCAGTACAGTAACCTGAACCTATAACACTCTGACCTAGCCCTATAATGTCACCACCTATCCTTGTAAGGTTAATACCTATGCCTAAGTTGTATCTCTAGCCTACACTAGTACATCTTGTGCATGTATGGCTAAATTTCTCTCTCTCACCAAACCCTATAAATATAGTGGTGGCATCCTAACCTTAACTATGGGATACAAACCTATCCACCAAGTCATATATGCCACTTTTCACCCTAGATCTACTACACCTAGTCCTACTAGTAGTTCCTCAAAATCTTGTCCATCTATCTCTCATGTAAAAGGTATGGGTGCCATTATATCATCCTTCTTATATCGAGGGAAGGTAGGTAGTACATCCTATAGTAGTCCTAATTACCTCCTAACCTATGCCATGGGTACTATATTTAGCTCACTAACACATCTCCCCTAACCCATAATGATCTCTACAATCCAACCAGCTTCTCTACCTATCCTCTAAAAATAGGGTATGTCAGGTGAGGTCTCCACAAAATATTATTAGGGATCAATCCCTTCATCATGTGCCTATAATAAGCAACATCATGCACCACATCATCTACTTAGGTGTGTGCCATACCCTCTCTCCATTATCTGAAACCAACCTTGAAGCTATCTATAATCATAGTAGGTAGCCCTAATGGTTATGTCACCATGATATGCTCATATGCCCAACAATAGAGTAAATAGCTGATACACAAACTATATCATCGATGTAGTCTCAAACCCCACAAATCTCTATATAACTAAGCTAAAAACACTAGTCCCCGTGCAAAAATAGTCCATTACTTAACCATCTATGTTAGAACACCTATCAATGCAATCATAAATCTCCCACTATCTGATATGGTGAAGCATACATGGTGATCCTTATCATCATCAAAATGTTCAATTGATGTTATTCCTCATCAGCACCATATATTGGCTCATAGATAAAATTTATTGAATGATACGTCACCTCACTAACATGCTCACTAAATAATGCTACCATGTGTATGTCATGCTCCTCCCTTGAGCATGAGAAGAGCTCTTCACCCTAGAGTGGTAGCTATAAAATCCTATATACATCTTCTTGGGTTGCTATCAACTCTCTGGTTAGTAGATGGAAGGTGTTGGTGATGTGATCCCACCTCTCGATCAATGTTATCATCAATCTTACATCCCAAGTAACTCTAAAATATCATCATACTCCTCCTAACCCCATGACTACCATGTACTCCCACTCATCTGGGGTGACATCCTGCCTCATACATGTCAACAACCTTGGTAGATGATCCCGTAGTATTAGGTCCATCCTAGCCTACATACATACACACATAACTCAAGTCACATACTTTCTAATATAACCTACCACCACCTTTGTCCCTTCTCTTTTGGAGAACTACATTGGTCTGAGGCCCTCCATCAAGCTATGTAGGTAGCACTTAATCGACATGGGGTCTTCTAAGGTTATCTTAGCCATATACCCACACAACTATCTAAGATACTCTCCCCTCTCTACCCTAGGCTTCACTGTCTCTCTCTCTCTCTCTTCACCCTAGGACCAACTACCTATCACAATTCTAGGCCTCATGGTTTAATATATAAGCCTCAACCCTATGCCCTATCTTTTAAACCCTAGGTCTTCTAACCTATCTCAACCTCTCTTTTTTAACACACTTTTAAACATTCCTTAGATCTTTTTCCCTAGGCTCTAGGAGAACTACATTGGCTTGAGGCCCTCCATTAGGCTATATAGGTAGCACTCAATTGACACAAGGTATTTTGAGGCTAGTTCGGCCATTAGGTTGGTAGACTAACTTCAATTAGGGATCAAAACTACCATTTTCTCTTTTTTTAGGTTTTTCAAAGTCATCGATGTTGGTCTAGTATGTCTACATTGGAGATTAATATCAACCAATGTCACTCGTAACCTATCAACATTGATGCCCTATCATCTGACATCAATGGACCTTATTGATGTTAGTGACTGGTTTAGCCCTAAGGCTGAATGACCCATACCCCTCAACAATAATTTTTACCTAAAACCTACCCAAAACTCCTCCTAACTTAATCTAAACCTACCCCACTCCATTTCCTACCCCTTTACTAATATTTTCATTCCCCCCAACTTTAAAATTAACCTACCAAAGCAAATTAACCATTTTACATTCAAAACCAAATCCTAGAGACTCTTACCTCATCTCTCCATCTCCTCCAGGCTAGCACAGCTAGCTCTTATGGTGGTGTAACTCCTACTGGGTCCCCTCCTAGCTCTATCATCTCAATCAAAGCTAGAGCTCTATTTTATCTCTAATTAAATGTTGAAAATGAGTATAGTGGGCTTCCAAAACCCCATTTGTTGGGTTTGGTTGACCAATGACATCAACATACTTGACCTAATCCACTAACATTGGCACTTAATCCCACCAATATTGGAAACTTTTCCCTAAGACATCAACATTCACATTATTTACTATTGACATTAGTGATATCATCGACATCAACACCATTACATTAAGATTTTACACTAACCAACATAATTCTTTAGACTCTACCCATGATTTGGGGTAATTTTTAGAACACATATATCTCCCTAACCATATAAACCAACTTGGAGATCACATATATCTCCCCAACCATGAAAACCACCCTTGAAGATCACTTACATCTCCACCCATGACAACTTTTCTTGGAGATCATGAATATCTCCTCACTCATTGACCATTTTACACCAACCTTACATTACTTTTCTTGATCACTTATGCTATTATGCTACAGTTGGATATTATACACACACATGTATATTAGGTGTTTTAGATGGCAACCAAACACGTCCTATCACCTACAACCTTTTGTGTTTCCTAGGGCCACTTCCTACCTCAGATACCTGGCACACATAGACCATTAGAGATACAACTTTGATTGTTTTGACCTCTCAGCTATCACTTACAAGCTATGCTTTGGTTATTTCTATTTGATTCCTCCTCAACCTTTCATATTATTCAATTTGTCAACTATATCTCATAATAGTATACACACATGCATCGATCACATATTTTCCTCCACTCACCTAGTTCACATCTTATCAAACCAATACCTGATTCATCAGTGAAAATTATAAGACAAAAAGTAGAAAATGTAGACACTAAAAATATGTCACACACATGTGTGTAACTCCCTATGTTGAAACCCCCCTTAAACCCATTTTTCAATAATAATAATTAGCCTCTCTAACCCATGTTTTTACCCATCACACATTTAATTAATTTAAAATAATTAATTAAGCTAATTAAAACCCCCTTATGCCACCTTACCTAGCCACCCCACCCTAAGTCTGATTCTGACCTGATGAGTCACCTCAAGACTTAGTCCCCTCATCCTAACTACCCAAGACTTATTCTCACCTCAAAAATAAAATGCTAACTAACTACGTCCTTCTTAACCTCCTATTTTACCATTTTATAATGGGTGCCACACTCAGCATGAGGAGAATAGAAAACATGCTAAAAATAGTAGTTTTACCTATTCTAAGGCCATCGATGTTATTCAACCCATGATTGACATTGGTGGGATCATCGACATCAGTTATATAAGCCAAATTATACATCAGTAGAAATCAAGAAAACTCGTTTTTATTTTCATCCAAGCTTCTAGCATTCAACTTTTGGCATCTTGGCTTACTATTATCTTGTATAAGGCAATTCATATTAGGAACTAAACTCTTGAAGACTAGTAGCACCTATTTGTTTTCTCTATTCAAGACATTAGTTTGAACTACCTAATAGGAGCAATCCATCTGGCACTTATCATTTAGTCACCATTGTAGCTAAGTATATCACTTGTTTTATAGGTCTTTTAAGCAGTTACTTTGCTATCACTTTACATCTACTATTCATTATTTTACACATTCTTGGCTAAACCCCTGTGGGGGAGTTATAAAGCCTCCCTACTTGTTTCCCCTTAACCTAACACACCAAACCTCTAATCAGATCCACCCAAATAATACTCTCCCTCACACTCTCCCCCAACCCTCTAAACTTGACCAAAACCATTTCCCAGACCTAGAAAAGCCTTCTGTAAGCTCCTAAGCAATTATTACCCATACTGACCTTAATAGCCTAACTGACATTAATCACCTTCCCCCACCAACTTCAGTAGCATAACTGATATCGGTCACTTCCTTACTAACCTCGAAAGCATAACCAATATCGATGATTGTGGATTTCTTAACCCTTTTAAAACCTACCCAAACAACCTCTAAAATACAAATAGAACATACCACCTAAACCCTATTACTTTTTGTTTCATTCAGGTTGTGAATAAATGGTAACATTACCTCTCTTTTACTTTATCCTTACCTCTCTTTTATGTGTTTATTACTCTCTTGTCTCTCAAAATTGGACTGTCATCTCTAAGGAAGTTTGACACTTCCTAGAACAAGCACATAGCTTGGTAGCCCACTCAAATATATGCTAACAAACATTTTGTGGTGGTGCTTTCTTACATGTAGGTAGTCCTCCCCAACCAAAGAGGAGTGCTCACAATGTTTGGATATGGCATGTAAACCAATTTGGGTTCATTCTAATCACTTATCCCTATCATTCTTCTCTATTTTTCTTTAGACTTGAAATAGACAAATTTTAGTGAAATAATATGTATGATATTACTATATGTTTTTTTAATACTAATTTAGATTAAACTATATAATATGGTTTTAATTTTAGATGGAATAAATAGATTTTATAGAAATTTATAAAAAATAATTTTGTATCTAAAACATTTTTATCCATATATTGTAATGAGTATAATTTATAAATCAATTCTCAATTTAATTAAATAAAATATTTTTATTTTATAAAAATATTATCATATTTATTAAAAAATAAATTATTACATACAAACTTTATGTTTATCTACATTCTTTTCAACCACAGGAATAACTCCTAATTTATATCTTTTTAATTTGTTGAAATTAAAACCTGCACTTCCTATACTTTCCATTAGATTAAAATTAATCAAACCCCACACAAACTTTTATTTTTATTTTTATGGAGATTAAAATCATTTCATTTCAATATTATAATTTTAATCATCAAACCAAAAAATAAATAATGATTCGCACATCACACACTTGTATTCCACGAGGGAAATAATAATAATAATAATAATAATAATAATAATAATAATAATAATAATAATAATAATAATAATAATAATAATAATAATGGGGTCCATGACCAATAATCAGTACATATTACTAAGGACCGATGTATGTGCTTGAGTTAAAATACAAATTTTATCTGAAGAGTGAACATAGAAAATATATAGGGGAAGTTCTTGTGGTGGCCCTAAACATCAAAAAGATAGACATTTGTTGTATTGATCAAAGACTTATAGTCCTTTCCTATTTGCACTAATTCAATTGTGAAGCATAATTTTCTTTTAAAGCAACACTACCTATTTATCTTATCCATCCACCCTGGGTTCGAGCCGCAATCTAGTTCCCCGTCGGGGGTTTCCAATTCCAAGTTAACAACAAAAATAATGAAATAAATTATCTTATCTATTCATATATTTGTATCACTTTCTCCTTTTGATTGTTTATTTTTTTGGTGTGATTTGTTGTATATTTATATGTTTTTAATTTGTTTAAATAGTTATCTCTTTTGAGTTTTTTTTTTATAAAGTTAGCTTTCAAAAAATTAAATTATTTTATTTCTTTGACTTCTAATTAATTAATTTCCAACTCACTCACACCATTACACCCTTTCATTTCCCGCCTAGTTGTCACTATAGATAATACCTATTGGTGTAATTAGAAGTTGCTCAATGTGCAATAAAATTATAAGTGATTGTTAGGTGTGTATTGAATGACCTTTATGTGCTTATATAGTGGCATAGTTGAAATATATCCATTACTTGACTTTTATAAAAGCATAGGTGGATTGACATAAAATGTATAAAATTTTTAAAGTAACTTTTATATCACAAGAAATGAAGTCAAACAAAGTGGACAAGTTTGGGTTGTGTCCCTATCTAACCTAGTTTGGTCTTTTCCTATAGGGGTGGAGGCTATGGAACATATATGATAATAATATGTAAGTAGAATAGGGATGTATAGATAATGTTTTCAATAACTAAAATAAAATGAGTATAATAGTAAAGTCTCTCATAAATTATTAAAGTTATTAAAATGAAAAATAGGTCAAGTAAGGTAAGGAAGTCAATATTAAACATTGTCAAGCACTTAAATATTAAATTCGAACGTTTAAATTTACTACCATTTTATTCTATTAATGTAATGAAATGAATTAATAAAGTAAATAATATGAAAACATAAGTGTGATCCATGCACAATGTATACACTACATACAATCCTACTCTATTCACTTGTGTAACATGCACACCTCTCACCTCAGATTTTAACTTGAAGTCTCATGCAACACACTCACACTTTCCCATGGTCATTCATTGTAATAATGGGCCCACACTTCTATGTATTCCTAGGAAATCCTCCAAGATGAACTTGATCTCATCCTTATTTACCATTTATGCACATATTCACAAATCTAAGTTCCCAACTTGTACCAATTATTAGTCTAATGTACTCCACTGCACCATGTTTCCTCACAACCTCATGCACCTCGCTAATACATGCTCACAGACTCCACTTATATCATATCTAGCACATCCATGTGTTATCTTATTCTAACCATGTTGATATATAAGTGGTATTTCTAATCTTAGAATATGATGCAAAGGGAGAGAGTTAGAACAAAATGTTAGTTTCTCCAATTAAGCCTATTCCTTGTAACCCTTCCAAAGTAAAACTCTAGTTTATTTTAAAAACACACATGGATTCATGACAAACTAAAAACATTTTCAAACACCCATTATAATCTTTCATCTTCATAAAAATTTTCAAGTCTCAATTCTCAAGGAAGACCCACTAACTTCACTAGTACTTTCTCTAATTAGGTCTCCTCATTGACACAATCTCAAATACCATACTATATGGTTACAAAACCTTTAAAATATTTTAGATCACATAAACTTTCCTCATATTAAAAATTTTGGGTAATTTTGAAGGGTGAAAACATTAGATAGATACATTTGTATTTCAAAACCCTAGTTCTAGTTTACTTAGGCCTGTAGGTGGCTAAGAGGAAATAAAGGGGAATAAATTGAATATTATGCACTTTATAATGAATTTAAGAGTTGGTTAGGGTCTATATTGACTTAAATCAACTTCCAAAATTTCTTGTAAAGCATGAAAAATCATTAAAAGTAATACACTTGAAGGTTTTCAAAATTTTGAGAGTTACCTATAGGTCTGGATTGTTTAAGTGAACATTTCAATAGAATCTTGCTTTATAACTATATGTTGAGTACTCCAAAAAGGATAAAAACATTAAACTATGAATTTATACTACTCTCTCATCGACAAACACTTTAATTAAACTCACAAAGACCTCTTTATTCTCTTCTTTTCTTGATTATATTAAAACAAGGCATCTAAAACTTTTGTTCTTGAACCTTAACTTGTAGGTTACAAGAAGGAACTCATTCTATTTAATAGAACAATAATGAAATACTATTACTACCATGTAACTCTGAGGATTAACAAATATTAGCTTAGTGGACTTTTTTATTCATTTATATCACTCTTTATATAACAACTACACTTAAAAATATATTAACACAAGTAGTCTCTTCTTGAAACCTTGACCTTTTTCTTATTCTTCTTGGAGTTTTCAACCTATATCTCTCTCTAATGAGACTCTATAACACCCATACATCATGAAAATAAATGGATTAAATTCAAAGGATACAACCAAATTCCTTTTATATATTGTAACAAAAATAGAATCTTCTCATCCTTGTCTAAACTGTGTATTGAAACCTACACCAATGGATTAGCAATAAAAAACCATTGTTTAAGAAAATATAACAATCATATAAAATTGGTCGCATAAAAATGCATGTTATGGATTCAACAAACTTTATCCCTTTAATTTTTATTCCAAAATAGTCATACACAAAGTTACAATGAATAATAGTGTTCTTCTCCATTCTTGATATTTTTTTACTTTCTCTTAGCTCTCCATCTCTGTACAAGCATAATAATGGTCTTGAACCATTCTTGGTGGCTAGCCTTCTTATGTGTTGTACAAAGTTAGAACATGGATAATATATGGAAAAAAAAAGTATAAATCAATAAAATAACTTCTTAATAACTAAAATACCCATATACACACCAAAATCCATCAATAGACCCTAGAAAAAATGTGAATTAAATCATAGAAACTATGAAAGCAATTCAAATATTTGAATTGGAAATTTTGGTGGAAAATTTCCAAATAAACTCAAATTTAAATTTTATGAAATCCTAAGACCTATAAATAACTCCAAATTTACCTTTATGCCTACGAAGGCCTTTAATGACTTAAAAAATTATAAGAACAATCCAAAATTGGTCAAAAGGGTGATGCTCCTACATCAAACTACCAGCCTTGAAAGCTTTCATGAGATCCTACTCTTGAATCATTATTGATAATAATAGTTTAGATGTTTCCTCTAGATATTATCCTTTTCTTCAATAATTATTATCTTTTCTCTACGCCTTCTATATCCCATGGTATTCTTAGGAGTGCTAAGGATTGACACAAGCTTACATCTTCTTCAAGTGTGTATCTTTATTCTTTGAGATCAATATTATTTTTGATTATCTCTAAACCTTATTCAATTATTCCTACACATACAACAAATGCATTAAATAAAAAAACTTATTTATCATAATCCTCACTCTACTCCTTTGCACAACTCCATTCTTCAATGTACTCATAATTTCTATTATCATAATAGACTTTAAGATGTCCATTCTTATCCCTCACTTGATTAACTCTCTCTTCATTCCTCCTTAACTTTAGAACATTATTTTATTCTTCATTGTCTATGACAAGATATTTCTTATACTCTTCATCACTCATAAGTGTCTTGTTCTTATGAACATCCTCAAATAACTTTGAATTTTTCCTTATTTCATCAATTATGAGGACTGATTTTCCTTCATGTACATTTCCTTGGGCTTGGATCATTGTTTTCTTCTCTTCTTCTATGTTTATTAGCTCTTTGATGAAGAAACTTTATTTTATGAACTATTTTTCACATCCCATTTTCTCATTGTTTTCATCCCCAATTCTGATATTTGCCAATTGTTAACTTGATACTTTGTTACTATTATTGCCTTCCATGGAAATATCCTTCAATAAACTTACCTTCTTAATGAATGTTTTTAGATATCCCATGCCTTATAATATCAAAGACAACTTACTAGACAGTCCAATAAACACCTTAACTACATGTTCATCCAATAAAATCTAAATTTTTAAAGATAAATCAAGTTCTTGATGAGATTTAAAAACTACTTTTTACTAATCAAAGGACATATTACTTACATCAACCTACTTATCTTATTGTAGGAACTCTTTATCACCTATAATCAATACCTTAGAACTTCCTTTTGTTGTTGTATCATTTTCATTCAATGGTAGAAGTGTATGATTATGTACTTATTTTTCAAAGGTATAGTTATTTATTTCTCCATCATGGATGTATCTCATGTCATATTGCCAAGGTCTCCCTAAGAGTACGTGGCACATCTCCATTGGTATTATGCCACATAAGACCTTGTCTTGGTATTTTCCAATCTAAAAATCTACCCAACATTGTTCATTTACAATAACTTGCTTCCCCTTGTGAATACATGATACCTTATATGTATTTGGATGTGGCAACCTCTTCAAACCAAGATTTTTTACCATCTCAACTGATACTATATTATTTGTACTACCTGAATCAATCACCATTTTACAACACATACCTTGATATTTTCATGTTGTCTTGAATAATGTATTTCTTTGAGAAGTCTCCTTATCCTTTGGTGGTTTGATCAACACTCTCCTCATCAGCAAAGACTCACCAACTTATGTCTCTTCTATGTGAGATTGAGAACCCACACTCTCTTCCTATTCTTATACTACTTGATTTCTACTTTTAGTTTTAAAAAAACTAGCTTGAGAGTCCTTTAGATACTCCCAAAACCTATGACCAACAAATTTATTACATTTGGAACACTTACTAATGAATCTATTTAAACTTCTTCCTCTTTATGTGGTTCATCCCATGGAGTATGGTCAACTTCCTCTGAATCTACCACTTAGATTGGATTCATGTTTTTATATTTGTGAGCTACTTGTTCCTTCCTCATATACTTACAATTGACTTTTATCTTCCTACTCTCCTCTACCTATAAAAGGTTTATTTCTATCCCTTGAAAGTTATGTTTGCCTTCTATTTAGCTTGTCTTATGCCTTCAAATCATATTGATCACACTCCTCAAGTGTTATTTGACTTACTAGGATGAGTTCATCTTGAATATTATACCTTAACCCATTATGATACCTTACATCTTCTCTACATCTTCTTATACAGGGCCCGATCAGATTGTTAACTTGTATAATTCTTCGGTATACTCCTTAACACTTGTCTCCTTTTGCTTTAAATTTTTAAATTTATTAAATAGGTTAGTGTGATAATTACTAGGTATAAATTTTACTTTCAATTTAGCTACCATCCTATCCAAATATTTAATCTTGGCCTTACCTTTCTTATTCCTCTCATAATGTACATAATCCAACCAAAGGGTTGCATGTCTTTTCAGTTTTGTGCAAACAAATTTTACCTTGTTCTCCTTAGGTATATTCTCATAATCAAAATATATATCTATTTTATAATCTAATCAATCAATTATTTACCATATAGGCTACATTCATAGGTGGGAAGATATATCTTTGGATTTGACCCTTATCTCATCACTACCTTTAGTAGTCTATCAAATCCTTCCTCTTTATATTCTTCATCATCTTCTTCCTTTTCTAGTGTTTGTGGTTATTCTTCTCTTTCACTAATATTCCTTATTACAATTCCTCTCCTCTGATTAGACTCTAAACTATAGGCCTTTCCTCAAAGATTATCCTCAATTTTCTTAACTCCTCCAAGATTACATCTCCCATCTATATAATTGCTCTTCCACCTCCTCTTGGATTCCTCCTAGGTGACATTTTGGATTATCAATCAAACTAACTATCAAATAATCAATTCACTCTTAAATCAAAAAATTTCACCTTCCTTTAATCCTCATTCATGTATACAACCTATTATGATACCTATTTTATGTGGAGGGAGAGAGTTAGTTAAAATAAAATGCAATTTTCTCCAATTAGGCCTATTTCTTGTACCTCTTCCAAAGTACATATCTAGTTGGCTTGAAAAATGCATAGGGACTCAAGATAATATAATCACATTTAAAAACACACACACTATTATATTCAATATTCACAACTTCTAGATAAGTGTAAAGTCTCAATTCTCAAGGAATATCCACTAACTTCACTAGTCCATTTTGTAATTAGGCCTAATTTAGTACCCTCATTAACACAGTCTCAAATACCATATCAAATACTAGGTTATGGTTATAAAACCCTTTAAAACATTATATAGCACATATATTTTCCTCATAATATAAGGTTTGATAATTTTTAAGGTGGAAATGTTAAATATATGCATTTATATTTCTAAACCCTAGTTCTAGTTTACTCAAGCCTATAGGTGGCCAAGAGGGAGAAAATGCAATAAATTAAATCTTATGAAATTTATAATGAATATAAGAGTTATTTATGGTATATATTGACTTAAATAATATTTCATAATTTCTTATAAATCATTAACAATCATCAAAAGTTATAAACTTGAAGGTTTGTAGAATTCTAAGAGTTACCTATATGTTTGGATCATTTTAGTGAATATCTGAGTAGAATATTGCTTTATAACTGTATGTTGAGTAATCCAAAAAGAATTAAAACATTAAAATTTGACTTTATATTAATCTCTCATGGCCATACACTTTAATGAAACTCATAAACACCTCTTTGTTCTCCTCTTTTCTTGACTGTGTTAAAACAAGGCTTCCAAAACTTGTGTTCTTGAACCTTAACCCATAGGTTACAAGAAAGAACACATTATAAATAAAGAGATCATTATATTCAATAGAAAAATAATGAAATATTTTTACATACCATGTAACTATGATTATTTACAATTTTTCTCTTAGTGGACTCTTGTATTCATTTGTATCACTCCTCATATAACAACTACACACATAATTCTATTAACACATGTAGTCTCTTCTTGAAATATTGACCATTTTATTATTATTATTGGATTTTAAAACCTATATCTCCATATAATTATACTATATAACACAAATTCACCATGAAAATAAATGTATTCAATTCAAAAGATACATCTAACTTCTTTTTATAGACTATCACAAAAATAGAGTCTGCTCGTCCTTGTATTGAGACCTACACCAGTGGATTATAAATAATAAACCATTGTATAAGTAAAGTGAAAAATAATATAAAATTTATAACATACCAAATAATTTTATGGATTTAAATTTCTCCCTTGAAGCTTCATTCCATTGATTCATGCTCTTGAACTAAAAATAGTCATACACAAAGTTACAATGAAAAATTGGGTTCTTCTCCATTCTTGATCTTTTCTTGTTTTATCTTAGTTATCCACATATATAAAGGCATAATAATTATATCCTAAACCATTTTAACTTTTTTTTTTAACTCCTAAAAACTATATAAATACTTCTTTATCATCTTCAATGTATGCCCATTCTTGGTGACTAGCATTCTTAGGCATTATACAAAGTTAGAACATGGATAATATCTGACCAAAAAGGTGAAAAGCAAGAAAATAAAATCATAATAAATAAAATACCAATATTAAAACCAAAATACATCAATATAACCTATTAAACACATTAATTAAACCATATAAACTATGAAAGTAATTCAAATATTTAAATTGGCAGTTTTGGTAGGAAAATGCCAAATGAACTCCAATTTAAATTTTGTGCAATCCTAAGACCTATAAATGAATAAAAATTGGAATATATTCATACTAATGAATTTAATGACTCAAAAAATTATAATAAAAATCCAAAATTTGTTAAAAGGGTGATTCTCTTGTATTAGAATATGTCAGTTATCTAATGGGAATGTTAGTCACCATGTACCTAGAAACTCAAACATCACTTAGCAAGGAAGATGAAATGACTTGTAACTATCTTATTTGGAACTACTTACTATATTTCATGTATATATATGTAACTTATGCATACATAAAATTTATTGACTCCTTTCATAGTTTTAATGATAGATAACATGATTTATGTATCTACTTTGTCATACACACAATGTATTACATTGTACCATTACCCTATTTTTTCATATTGAATAGAAGTTTAATTTCTAATAATATAAGACCAAAAATAAATTTTAATGTATTTTTATTTATTTTATATTAATTATTATATTTGAATTCCATTTTATAACTATAAGTTACCTATGATTCATATTTTTCCACCCATATGCATGTCCTTGGGCCCATGTAGCATGAATAATTGGTATTAAAGCATATATATATTTTATGCTTGTAAACATGAAATTGAAATGAAAAAAATAAGGTAATTTAGTTGGTTTTGTTTTATAGTATCTATAGGAATTATATAACAAACTTATTATGGTTTATACTAAAAATTAATTGAGGTAGCCCAATAAGTTCAAAGGCCCATCCTAAATGTATTAGAGACACATCACACCAACCATTTTGGAAAATTATATGATTTGATGATATATTTCAACTTGAACCCTTCTAAAATTTATCAATAGTACACTCAACATCAGTTTTATCAACAAATACACTTCACAGTGAAATTCAATCTTGACATTCCTTTGTTCAAAGTAAAAATCAATGCCACAACATTGGATTCCTTTGTTCAAATTAAGTCTTGGAAGACCTTTTCAATGCACTGAAGGAAGAGTATTACCCTCTTCATCACTTTGAGAATGAAACATAAATTTATAAAAATTACAATAGTGTGAGTAGCCAATGGTATACTAAAAAACATATTCCATGACTACTCTATGCACCTATATGATAACTTGAGTGAGCAACATAAGTTTTTGAATTACACTAGCAAATTATCACCTTATATCCATGTAAAGACAAAATTATTTATTTTTTACACTTTGGGGCTATCCCATCACAATGTCACCAAGATTGAAGTGAAGCCTAAAATTTAGTGTTTTACCTCTTCATATAATCTTGTATTAAATATTTATCCCACACATAATTACTCATTGTAGATTTTTGTGTAGAGGTAGATCACTTATTACAAAGGAGAGAAGATTAATAAGACTTCATAGAACATGAAAGATCGTATGAATTTTACTTAAGAAAAGTCAATAATAAGTGTGATTATAATTTGTTCTATCACCATCACTCACACCCCATGATGACTTTGAATGCCACATGTAACAATCATTGATTACTCAATCTACATCAGGTCCTACACTATCAAATGACATTAATCTAGATGTGACTTATTTGAGAACCAACATCACTATGATAGAAATCTTTGAGGAGAACAAATTCATTTTCCATCATAATTTATAGTGAAGGTACAAATTAATTTATGTGAGCTTGATTATAACTGCCTATGGGCAAATCAATGTTTCACCAATCCTGTTGCTAATTATAACCACCTATGGTCAAATTAGTATCATTGACCTATTCCATTGTATCCTAGTTATAAAGACATATGGGGAAACTAGGGGCAAAACTTGTTTACCATGCATTTATGCATCACTTTTCCATCATTGTTTTCATTTGACTGGCCATTTGTCAGATTTGCAAACTTGTTGGGACCTAGTTGGTTTTTCCTCACTTTTTGTGTGGATAGAATTACTATGACTTTAGGTCATTTTAGGATTATGTAGGTCATGATTAATTCATGTTGAGGTCACCTCAGTCCCCTTTTCCATATGCTATCACCATATTATGAGCAATTTAAGCCACACTCTCATCATTTTGTGAGTATGTATCTTATCATTCTCTAACGAGTTAAGATACCTTAAAAATCCAAAAATA
The DNA here is from genome assembly GCA_037957365.1 of Torreya grandis. Classification (NCBI taxonomy): domain Eukaryota; kingdom Viridiplantae; phylum Streptophyta; class Pinopsida; order Cupressales; family Taxaceae; genus Torreya; species Torreya grandis. The sequence goes on from JARHVA010000748.1 coordinate 4,436,967, forward strand.
TTCATAACATTTTAAAAATCTAAAAATGTTTATCATATCTGCCTTATTTAGGCATGGCTATTGTTAGGATGCTTTCTTTTTCTTTTTTTTTAGGGTTTCTATTTATTTATTTATTTCAAGTTGTTGGTTGTTTTTTTGTTTGTTTACTTATTTGTAAACACTTCGTTCACTTAACTAACTATCCATGCAATGAGCAGTTCTGGAACACACAGGCGACCGACGCTGGTCCTTGCTTATCTGGTTCTGCTGACGTCGGCTGACTCCCTGCCATCACCGGTGGCCTTCTGCACTGGTCACAATCGACGTCGGTCATGCTGCCGATGCCGGTGCTCCTGGATCTCAGCAACCTTTGTTCCTTCAGTTTGCAAAGAGTTGAAGCTTTTAGCTCCACAACTCAACAATCTCCCACTTGGAGATAAATAGCTGCAACATGTACCTATACCTGTACTCTGTCTAGTTTTTTCCCTTGGATTTGTATCCCTCCTCAAGATCACTCTTGAAGACCAACCACCACAAACCTATAGTGCAAAACCTATCATCCAAATCACCTGCCACATCCACATCTACAACCATGTAGAAAATAACCTGAACCTGCATAGCATGTGCACCTGTTTCTAGTCCCTGTAAGAATCCACTGAACTGCCCTCCAATGGTTCTCTCCCAGATTGGCTCCAACTTGTGACAACTCCCACTATTTGGGAAAACTCAGGTTTAGTACATACCATGCACTCAACCTCATTATGTGAATCAAGACACCTGTTCTAAGAACTGTCCAACCATCGGCGTGCTAACCGGTCTCACACAATCATCCTGAAACAAAGTCAACATGTGACCTCCCATGTCTCTAGAACACACTCATGCTAAAGAATCTTGTTGATCCCAGATTCTCCATGACACACCCATGAACTAGCTTTACCTTTAGTTCAGCAATACCCTATATATGTAACCCTGCAACAAGCACATCATATAGTAATAGGATAATGTAGCTAATATTATCTAACCTGGTAAAGAGAAACACAATGATCAAACCTCCATTGCCCTGCAACTAATGCAAGACCATATACCCTGATCTTCCATCTCACGTATCTATTTCCGCTCTTCTTTATCCTGAACATCCATTCGTCTCTCAGTGCTTACTTCTAGCTGGCCACTCTACCCAAAACAACTGTTTGGTTCTCCTCCAAGGAATCACATCCTCATCCATGCCTAGCTCCCACTATTTCCTGGATCTACCTGTTTTGCTTCTTCAATAACTTCCTGGTCCTATGCCATAAGTGAGCAACAAGTAGTGTAAAGAAGGGAAATGACAAATTTAAAAAACTTACTTACACCTTCAGTCCTCCATATGGGTGCTTGAGACACCTTGACAGCTTGTTGTCCACCCAAAATTTGTCTCAGTAACCGATGCCAGTCACATCTCAGTCTGCACCCGATCGATGTCGGATCCCTGTGACTACCACCTTGCCAACGTCAGTTTCCCCTGGCCGACGCCGGTCGTTATCTGCCCTGAGTCACCAATGTCGGGCTGCACATAGCCGACGTCGGTCCCTGTCTGGACGTCAACGCCGGTTTTCCTGCCGATGTCGGTCTCTATGTTTTTCTTGTGAGACCTGACTTTTTCTCGTGAGCTCTTTTTGGATCAAATCCTTCTCCAAAATACCCTTGCTCTACTAAAAATTCTTCTGCATCTTGTGCTGAACTCTGTTCGTCACCTTCTCCTTGAAAACCAAGGCTTTCCTATTCTTGTCACTAACATTGGATTCCTCAAGAAATGTCACCTTCTTCTTCTACATACAGAAACCACGATCCATACCTTCCAAATCTGAAAGCATATCCTTTGACTCAAGAACAAGCATCTCCTTCTTATCTATGTGACCAAGCCTATCAAGCCACATCTCTGAATCTACAGCTGAAGTAGATAACCCAGAAAGAGAGTCAGTAATACAAGTAGATAGATAAAGCGTACCTACTTTCTTACCTCTAGCTACAACAAGTGTACCCTTGGTAACCTTCCAAGAGTCTGCTGTGAGAGTTACTGTGCAACCCTCATCACCCAAACTTCTAACAGAAATCAAATTCCGCTCCAGAATTGGGACATGCATGACCTCTTTTAACACCCATGTGTTACCTGTCTATAGTTTTAGCTTCACTTTCCCTTTGCCAACAATCTGACAAGGGTTACCATCCCCTACATAAATTTCTCCAAAATCTCCCTGGACATACTCATGAAAAAATTCCCTATGTGGGGATGCATGAAAAGAGCCACCAGAATCTAAAACCCAAGATTCTACTTTATCCAAAGAACATACCAGAGCATCCCGTGTAGCGTAGTCTGCAACATCTGCTTCTTCTTCATGTCCTTCATGCTGATCTTCACCTGATCTACAATCTCTCTTTAAGTGCCCTTGCTTTCCACACTTCCAGCAGGTTATTCTGCCATACCTGGACTTGGATCTTCTGCCTATCTTGGACCTTGATCTCCCATGCTCTATCTTCTCTCTTTGCCTTCCTCTGCCTTCAACACTCAAAGCATTTCCTAATGATTCACCTATGTTATTCCTATGTATCTCTTCATTCAAGATCACACTCACAACATCATCCACTTTTAAGACTTTTGAAGGAGACACAGTATTAGAAACTGCCATTACCAAACCTTCCCAACTTTCAGGTAATGAACACAAGATTAAGAGAGCTCTAATTTCATCATCAAATACAATATTGACTGAACTTAATTGGTTTACCAAACCATGTAAATCACTAAGATGGCTATGAACAGATCCACCTTCCAACATTTGCAAATTAAATAAACGCTTCATAAGAAATACCTTATTAGAAGCTGAGGTTTTTTCATATAAATTTGCCAAAGATTCCATCAACTCCACCGTTATCTTACACTGTGATAAGCTGGAAATCACAGATGATGCAAGACTCAATCTAATAGATCCCAGAGCCTTCCGATCAAGAACCTCCCATTCTTCATCTTTCATATCCGAGGGTTTGCAATTAACCCCTCCCAACGGTAAGTACAAATCTTTTTGATACAGATAATCCTCAATCTGCATCTTCCACAATTGGTAGTTCTTTCCATTAAACTTTGCCATCCGTAGCTTATTGTCTTCTATCATTGCTCAACTCCCACTCAAACAGAAACCCTGTGAGTACCTGTAATCAAAACACACTAACTAGATCTAATCCAATCTGTTAGTATCCCAACCAACAGCTCTGATACCACTTTGTTGGGGGATCACAAGAACAACACCTGTTCTGATCCCACTTTGTTAGGATCTTGCTCCTCATAAAAAGTATAGTATGATTACCAAATATAAGCAATTATAAATGCGGAAATAACCAAAAATACAAGTAACTAAAATTCACCAATAGCACAGAATATGAGAGATAATACACTATCTTGTATTAACACTTTACAGAAAAGAATACAATAAAGAGCCACCACACTCTTCCACCTTATAGAGGCTTCCCACACCTCAAGTGTACAGTAATTCTTCTACAACATTCTCCTACACAAAAAACGGTCCCAACAACCAACTCACAAACAGAATTGGTGTTCACCTCTCCAACTAGTCAATAATAACCTTGCCAGTTCACCAAGCACTCTAAAGCACTTCAAGTTGATCTCCCATGAACCTGCAACTTGCAATTCAATAGACCATACTCACACATGTAGATCTCTTATGAGCTTGCAATAACCTAAAACTCAATGATCTTACACTTAGAAGGAACTTCCTTGCCTTCCTTATCTTGTACCAATTACAATACATGCCAATGGGTCTATAAATAGATCCCAGACTTAAACAATAACTTAGACTCTTAATTTAGACAATTATCCTCACAGCTTAAGACTCTAACTAGCCTTTACATGTAAACACTTCATTCACTTAACTAACTGTCCGTGCAACGAGCAGTTTTGGAACACACAGGTGACCGACGCCGGTCCCTGCTTGTCTGGTTCTGCCGACGTCGGCCGACTCCCTGCCATCGCCGGTGGCCTTCTGCACTGGGCACGACTGACGTCGGTCATGCTGCCGACGCCGGTGCTCCTGGATCTCAGCAACCTTTATTCCTTCAGTTTGCAAAGAGTTGAAGCTTTTAGCTCCACAACTCAACAAATTTTTTATATTCAAGTGTTGATTTTGACTAGAGTATCATTAAATGGGGTAATGCAATTTATGGGCCAGCTAACTTTGATAAGATCATTTCGAGTTAAAATGCCAATTTTACACTTGGGTGCTCTAGATTGATCTTTCCTATCAAATTTATTATAAAAGACATGTGCCTTTGTTATTTGGTGTTAAAAACATCCTAAATGGTATAAATGATCCAATTCATTTGACATCACATCCTAATTCTAATCTAGTCAAATTTTGGGCCAATAATAAGACATTCTTACCAATTTGAGTAATTTGTGCATAAAGAGCTAAGGTTTACATCAAAGTCCTTAATCATGCTTTATAACTAGTTAAACCAAATCATAATCCTAACTAATAATTATATGGAAATTTTTGAATATTTTCTTTTTTGGAAATGAATATTGAATATCTGCATCATCAGGTGATCTCATTTCTTGGGAAGACATCCCTAAGCCATAAATGCCACAAATATCAAGATTCATGCCTCCCGTGCCTCATTAAGACCCTCCATGCCTATTCAATTTCCCCTATATCCCAAATATTGATGAGCCTATTTATTAATTTTAATTATAAAATTGGATTAATCCTTAGCCACACATCTCCATCTTGAGATGGATGGTTTAGGTTAATTTTGACCATTTTGTAAAATCGATAAATAGGAGGCCTTGCCTATTTAATTTTAATCTCTCATATGAAAAACTTATAATTCCCAAATGCATTACAAATAATTTCATCTTAGTGTTATAATTACCAAATATTGATCCAAATCTAAGCCAAGCCAAGCCAAACATGGTGCCAAGGAGAGATAGAGGTAGCCACACTCCATTGATGCAGACTTCATGAGCACAAAGCTAAAAAAGCCACTACAACAAGAATTTTAGAGCATTAAAGGAAGGTGAAAGAAGGTTTATTTCATGTTTTATTTGTGTTTACATTTTGTTTTTTTAACTAATCTCTCCCTAGTAACTAGGCTTAGAGATATTATGCTAGTGTGTTTATTTCATTTTGTTTTCATTTTGGGACTAACACAATACTAATCATCCACTCTTCAATCAAATTCCTATCTCACACTACCTGACTCTTGTAAACACTTTTAAATAATGAGACACACACAAACAATATTAAATTAACAAAAACATAGAAAACAACTACCTAAACAACAACAAAATAACAAATAGAGCAATGTGCAAGATCACTTGGAGCTAAAGACAGACCAATCTACCTATATACAAAGATCATGAGATAAAATTAGTAGCATAATTTAAGACACCTACAATTGATAGATATGGGAAGGCTCTCTCCATTCAACTTAACAATCTCAAATGCATTACTCTCTTTCAAACCTATGATAACATAAGGCTCAATCCAAAGATTATCAAACTTGGAGTGCTTTCCTAGTTTTGCATGGTCCTCATCTCATTTGAGGACTGTATCACCTTGTTTTAATGTATTTTAGGAATCTCTCTTGTCAAATTACCTCTTCAATTTGTGTTTATTGGACCACATGATGTACATATTAGTGTCCCTTGTCTCCTCTATCTATCTTAATTCATTTAACCTTATCATCATAACATCATCCTCTAAAAGCTCAAATTGGTGTGCCAGCTCTATTATAGTTATATCAATAGAAGCATGAAGTTTGGATTATTTCCCATAGACAAGAAGGTATGGAGATTATCCATTAAATTTCTTAGGTTTCACTCTATCTACCCATAAGGTACTCCTCAATCTAGTATGCCACTTCCTCTTATTATCCTCCATATTTCTCTTGATAATCCTCAATAAAATATTATTTGTGGACTCTTCTAGTCCATTTCCCTATGGGTAATATTTAGAAGATGCCTTGAGATAAATTCCATGTAAAATATCCCACTCACATACCTTGTTTCTTCTAAAGGCCAATGCATTGTCAGAAATGATTGTAGAAGACACACCAAATCTAGTCATAAGGCTATCATAAAAGTCCAAAATAGAATCTTCATTATCTTCCTTGAGGGTAGTTGCTTTGAACCATATTTTAAAGTATCTTGTAGTTTTAATTATCCATTTATGTCCTTTAATTTAAGGGGTGTATATCATCCCTATGAAATCTAAACCTCATTGCATGAAAGGTTGTTCTACTTATATTGGTTACAAGGGAAAGGTAGTTAGTTTCTGCTTGCCAACAAACATTGCACATTTTGGGAATTTCCTTACCCAAAATTTTACATATCCAAATATTTTGGGCCAAAATTACACATCTCTAATAATATTAGATGCTATGGTCTTGGCATCAAAATTACCACTAGCTAGATCATCATGGAATTGTTCAAGTAACTTGTCTACTTGGAAAATTCCACACACCTAAAAATAATGTCTCCTATGTCTGTCTTGAAAATTACTCCATATATCAGGACATAAGTTATAATTTTCAACTTTAAGTGCCTTCTCTTGGCTCTATCTAGTCCCACAAGACATTGGTATGACTCAAGAAATCTGATTATATCATGTCTCTAACTAAAAGGTGTGTTATTTGTACTTTCCTATTGGCTATCATAGATTGCCAACACTTGGTGATCACATAACCCTTTACCCATTACAATCTTTGTGACTCTAACCTCAAGTTCATAATCTATGCATTTTGTCACCCATCTAGCTCTTTTCTCATTGAGATCTCTATTGAGTATAAAATCTTTAATAATTGGGTGTACCACCATGAGTATGATCTTATTATTGGATACCATTTGACAAAAATTATTCAAACCTCTCACTAATATAAGCACATGTTTATCTAAAAATATATACCTCTCCTCATACCCCTGTAAGTCCTGACTAAAGAAATCAATAGGCTATTTTAGACCTTGTTCATTTTGTTACATCAACATGGAAAAGATTACATCCAATGACAATAAGTCATACAAGTAGAATCACTTGTTAAAATAAGTATTAATAAGAGTAGGGTCATAATAGATGGCCTCAAAACTCTTTTTACCTATTTTGGTGCATGTAAACTCCTTGTATTTTCTTAACATGTGAGTAAAAGGCTTGACTAGCTCTGTAAAGCCTAGGATAAACCTTCTTATAAAATTAATATTTCCCAAGAAACACTATACACCATTATTATGCTTGGGTAATAGTAATGATAATATGAACTCAACTCTTTAAGAGTTTATGGAAAGACCATCTTTGTACACTACATGACCTAATAACCTACCCTCATGAACAACAAATATACATTTTCTAGGATTCAATGATACACCAAATTCTATGCATCTTTTAAATACTAACCTCAAGTGAGCAATGTGACTAGATGGGTCCTTTGAGAAAATAGTGACATCATCTAGGTAGATGAACACCATGTCATTGATCAAACCTTCAAAGGAAACATCCATTTCCATCTAATATGTTACCCCCTCATTGGATAGTCCAAAGGGCATTTTCATGTATACATAAGTGCCCCAATTTGTAGTGAAGGCATTATTATGCCTATATTCTTCCTTGACCATAATATGATTATAAATAGAGTAGCCACCAAGCAATGATAACCTCTAAGAACCTGAAACCTTTTGAAGAATATAATCCATTGAGGGCAATGGGTAATGGTCTTCTAGGGACACCTTATTGAAGTCCCTAAATTCAACACACAAATGTATTTATCCATAATTCTTCCTCACCAACACAAGGTTTTCCACCCATGATAAATGTTTAATGGGGAATATTATCCTAGATTTAATTAACTTAAATAGTTCCCTTCTCATTAATTCCCCTACTTTTGGATTGGCAGGCCTTTGTTTTTGCCTAACTAGTTTTGCATTACTCTCTAGTTCCATGGTATGTTGTGAAATTTTGGGATCAAAGCCCTTCAAGTCCCTGTATTCCTATGCAAATAAATCAAAAAATTATTGACATAAAACAATAAATTCAACTTTATCTTTTGCTATGTTGATCTTTTCTAACTTCAACAATTTATCTTTAAAAATTTCTATCCTCTCATAATGTTCCTCCTTGGCTGAGAATGTTCCTCCTGAGCTAGAATACATGTCTTACCTCTTCTCACTTGGTCATCTTCATTGAATATGCTTTCTAATGTCACAAGCCCCTTAGGTAACTTGTTAGATCTCAGCTACACTATTTGATTATCATACTAATGTTGGAATTTGTTTTGATTATTTTAGTAGTATTTTGCCTCTTGCATCAGAAAATATATAATTTGATCATCATTATCAAACACTTGCCAACTCACCTCATTTTTAGTTATAACTAGCCTGCATATGACCTTGACCTTATTTTTAATCTAGTTACCTTTGACTCCTTCTACAATCTCATATTGAGATCTAATGGTTTCAAGCCTATCTACATGTTGATTTGACTCTCTTGGTATGGATTATATATTGAATTCCAAGAAGTCCTCTACGAGATCCCATACATGATTATTGTAAGATCTCAAATGATGGTTCTTAACTACACTTATTCCTCTCACTTGTTGCACAACAAATTCACTATCACCCTTGACTTGAAGAAGTTTGACATATTATTCTTGCCTCTTTCAAACCATGCAGAAGGGCTTCATATTCAACTATGTTTAAAGTGAAACTAAACTAAAATCTTGTAGCTAAATAGTACTTATAATTTGAGGGTAAAACTAACATGACCCTAGATCTACTACCATTCTTTAACCTTGATCCATCAAAGAATAAATTCTATAGACCATCTTCCTCTTGAGTGATGTTATTTAAGAAAGGTATAGAAACATCTTCCTTATACATACAATACACCCCTAAATTTGATTCTTCAATATTGCTATAGGGATCAAATCCATGATTTTCAACTACCCATTCATCTAGGTATAGGTCTAAAATGCCTTCAAGAAGATCATAAGGATATTTTTCACTAACATTTTCATCCTCTTCAAATATGGTAAAGTTGACATTCACAAGGTTAGGCATATAGGGCTCTAGGTGGAACCTAGAGATAGGTTTTGACCTAATAGTGACCCTAGTCCCATATCTAGTCTTGAAAACCATGCATGACTAGTCAGAGGATAAATAACCCCCAATTTTTGTAGTAAAGTCCTTAGATAAGTATAGGGAAAAATATGGGGGTAGGTTTACAACCATTACATCTTGAGTGATGACACAATTTGGGAAAGCTACCAATGTGATCTCAATATCTTTCAAGATACCTACTATTTTATTGGGTAAACCATCCAACTGGTGAACACCCTTTTCATTAGGTACATACTTAATCTCAAGTTTATCTATTATGGCTTTAGGCATAACTGAGGTTGAAGCATTTGAATATGTCATATAATTATACATAAATAGTCCCATATGATGGCTGACATATCGAATGGAGGGGTTTGAAAACCTTAGGGGGGTGAACAACATTATGAACTTGACCTTGACTAGGAGCTTGACTAGGAACTTGAATTTTACTAGGTTGACTACTATTTTTAAAAATAATGTTCACCTTATCAGCTGTCTTGTTCACATAACAAATATTAGAGAGATCTTGTTGAGAGATATCCTTTTGCCCTAGAATAGATAGAGCATCATACATGGACATAGTGACATTATCCTTTTTCATATGATCCACAATATTTAAAGGAAGACTAGTACATTTGAACTACACCTTGGAAGTAGAAGTATCACTTTGCACTTGAGTAACATGAGGAATAAATGGAGAATTCTAATAATTTCCATGATGTTGAGGTATTTGTTGAGTTGTAGGAGCTTTAGTAGTTATATTTGAAGTGGTATGCTACTAACTGAATTGTGGAGGTGTTGAATAAGCCTTAAGCTACTCCAAATTATCATCCAACATCCTCTTCTTAGCCCTTGTATTGGTTGAAATTGGTTAATATGCCCTTTGTATAGTATACCCCATGTTTACTACTACATGCTCAAACATATGCTTCCCTTATTGAAATTATATGCACATGATGTCATATGGTGCCTTGCCCATGTTACCTTACTGTTTAATTTGAGATTTTGATGATGTTATGGTAAGCATGTTATCTTGATTCCTTGGGGGGGCTTATGATGGAGGAGGCATTATGTCAAGGCCTTAGAATAAAGAAGCATGCTACCAACTAGGATCCTGATACATCTCTCCACTTATATCCATTACCATCTCATTGGAATTCCCTCTTGATTGCCATTGACCCTCTTGAGCAAGGTTGTTTTATGTGGGGACCAAGGCTCATGAGCTACTTATAAATGTAGGATTGTAGTTATTATGAGATCTACCTTGATTAATTTAGCCTTGGGCTTATTGATTTGATGGATAAGGGGGTCTATTATATGATTAAGTAGGGTAGTGGGCTTGTAAAAGACCTTGGTATGGTCTATATGAATTTTAGTACTATCTCTCTATAACTACTAGCTTGTTATTTTGTGCCTTCAACAAGCTCTTAATCTTTACAAATTTGTCCACTCGACTATCATCAAGTTGAGCTAAATTGTCTGGAGCAAGAAATGGAACAATGGTAGGTGGGGTTGGTCAAAGCTTAGGAAAAAGTGGTATGAGAGGTCTTGGCATGAGTTTCCCTGCTTGTATCAAATAATTTTACGCCCTTATATATATATCATAAACTTTAGGCAGAGTTGTCCCACCCATTGATTAGATCATGATTGCAATTTATAAATTCAATGCTAGTAAAGAAAGCATAATTAGGTGTGGGCTTAATGATGATAGGGATCCTATCCCAAGTTGTTTGGAATATATAGTTGAAATCAACTATAGATTCTTGGGATGTCCTTCTAATTGAGGCGAGTTATTCAACAAGTGACACATGGTCACTTATATCCTCAAAATGCTAACATAGGCACTCACCAAACTCATCCTAGGTATTGATTGAGGTATGAGATAGACCCCTATACCATTGCATGGATTTACCTTTCAAGTATGTGGCTAGTAGTATCATGGCTATATTCTCTTGTATAATACTATGCACTAAGCAAAGTTTTTTAATGTCATCTATGTGCTCTGTAGGAGTAGTAGTGTTTTCTCCTATAAACTATGGTAGACTCTTCAAAGAGGTAGTAGGGATATCATCATGTTTTTGAAGGTTAAGAGGGATAACACCATTGAAGGGTATAAAATATTTAAATTTAGGCCTTGATATTTGTATTTTCTTTGGTGGAATTTAGTGGATTGAATATGGGCAAAATTTGTACATTTTGGAGATGTGGTAGAATTAGGGGGTGCTAAGTTGGGGTTTAAAAGTGGTACCATTTTGTTCCTTGAAATATCCAAAGGAAATTCAATTAATTGAACTTGATTACTTTTTGAACCAAACCTGGTAGAGATTTGGTGCATGAATTTATCCTCCAATATGCTTATGGCTGCTCAAAGACTTTCAAATGTCCTTCCACATTGTCAACCTATCCCAAGCTAATATCTAGATGCCTTGATTAAGGTTCCACCAGGTGTGCTATAACTATTGGAGGCTTAGGTTACACCCTAGTATAAAGTATAAGTGTTCAAGTCCTATTCTCAAACCTAGTCTAACATGGGAATGACCCCAAGTTATGGGTTACCTAATTTTGGGTAATACCTATAGGGTTTTTAATGAGGTTAACTCCTCAGATATGACAATTTGAATCTATTTTATTAAAAATTAATCTATTTGGATGAAAAATGAAAAAAACACATGAATTAAAACCTACTTTAAGTGTGGTGATGTACCAAATGTTCAATGATCCACTCTCAACTTGGGCACTTTCATGACTACTAATGAATCTAATGGGGATAAGGATTGATCAGATTCTATGATAGGGTTTCAAACATGAGTATTGTGTATGAAGGTTGAAAAGAGACCTGAAAATTGAAGGACAAAAAGAGATAGGTCTATGTAAGACACTATGGACATATGACACTTCAAGAGAAACCTCGCTAGCTAACACTTCATGAAACCTGTAAGAAACTAATAGTCTTAAAGCAAGGTACATGAAGGACTACAGATGATGAATAGACAACATACATTTTGTAAATCAAACTTTAATAAAATACACTTAGCATTAAATTAGATTCTAAAATTGTCTTATATTTCTTCAAAGAGTTTACAAAGTGATTTTAGTAGAGGTTTACTATACCCAAGTGAGGGATAAAAATCAGAAACTCAATGTATAAATTTATAGGAATAAACAAAATCTAGAGAGGGAAAAATTTTGCATTGAAGGGGTAATTAATGAGCTCAAATCCACTCATAATATTATTTAAAACCACCCTACATTTATGCTCCTTAAAAACTCTTAATTTATTAGGGCCACATTAAAAAAATAGCTACAATAGTCATACCATTCTTTCTCCTACTTCTCCTTGCATTGATGCTCTTTTAATAGCTCTTAAATGATCAAGATCCTTCATAAAATAAACTCTTTACTAGAAACTTGACCACACTATATATTTTGGAAACATGTCATCATCTCATTTTTCCTTAGAAGTTTGATTTCTACATTGATCATTGATCCTTGAAATGGGTTTCACAGATTGAGACATTTATCACCACCATATGCTTTCTATGGATTCATTCTTATCTTCATTTATTTAGTTATTTTGATCCATGTGGTGGCCTCATGTTCAATATAACCTCCTTGACCTATGCACCATTGATTTCTTCTACTCAATTAAATACATGCTATTGATCTTACTTTGTAATATCAAATGCACACCATTGATCTTGTAACTCACCATAGTTGTGACACTTTGAAATAATTAGTTTGTCCTTGGTATCCTCTGACTCTTTGAACTTTTCTCACCATCAATCTACTTTTGTATGATGTATCATGCACCATTGATCTTAGTTAGACCCACTAGCTTTGTTAGTTTTCTACATGACATTAGATCTTTATATGAGTACCCAAGATCTTTCCACTTGTCATCCACATGTTTATGATTATAAAATTTAAACTATTGACCTCTGACCTATCCATTAATTTTGATTGCAAGATCAAATGCACTACATTGGACCTTGATCATCCCACTAACTCGAGCTTCCATCTGTGTGCCATTGATCTTGCTACTTGATCTCCGAAGATCTTGACACTTGGTGGCAATGCATTCACTAGGATCTCATTAAGGATTTTTTGAATCCAAATGGATATTTTTTGGATCTCAATTTTTACATCCCTAGGCATGTCCTACGCTTCTAAATCATTTTTCAAAGCTTGTATTTATAGATAAAAAATGCACCAAGGCACCAAATTTAAAGAGTAAAGACATAGGATGGAAAACATCCTTTTCATGTAATACTTCACTCAAGGAATTCTAAGATAATATTGAGATATGACCATATAAGGAACTAACTATACATGATTTGAGCACCTTCAACATGACTAACAAGCAAATTTTAAACATAGGCTATGACCACTTAAACTATAGCATTGGCTAATTTCTAATCCTAAAAATTGACCAACAATCACTTCTTTAACTTTTTTAAGTCAGTTATAAAGACCAAAGTCACATTTGTCTCTGACAGTCAATGTCACAAACATGTTTCACATGCACAAAAGTTTGTTTTATTCATGGTTCACCCTGTGACACCTATGCATGAGATAAAGTAATATCTATTAGATCACACTACATGATAAACATCATAACCACTATAACCTGACAAGTTATTGAAGTAGAATGATGATGCATTCATATATCCTAAAGGCCTTCTAATGCACTACATAGTAAATCACTACATTGACTTGGTCCATGTATCTCAATTACCAAAAAACTATTTGTATCATAGGACAGGTTGGTGGAATGATGAAATTTAGTGCCAAATACAAGATCTTCCTAATTAAGTAAAGATTAGATCTAGCTCTTTTATTTATGGGAATTTAATAGTCCTCATTCCCAAGAAATATGGGTCATGACATATTTGTATAGACTATCATACACTCAAAAAAATAATTGTGAGTAATTTATATCCATTTTCATGCATTGATGACCTTTTCGACCAAATTAGAGGTGCACAACAATTCACCAAGATTGACTTAAATTTAATTTATTATCAGGTTTTAGTTCTTCCTAAAGACATATATAAGACAACCTTAAGGACATGGGAAGGATTATAATAATGGTTGGTCATACCTTTCAACCTACTTTCATGCACTTGATGGGCAATATACTAATACCGTTCCTCAACTCCTTTGTCATCATCTAGTTGGATGGAATTCTCATATTTATCAAGACTTAAGAAGAGCATGTTTATTATATTTCTTGTATCTTAGAGACATTACATAAACCTATGTTACAAGGAAACTTATAAAAGTGTACATATGGTGCTACATAGATTCAATAATTAGGATACATCATTGAATACAAATTAATCCATGTAGATAAAGAAAAGATCAAAGTTAACCAAGACTAGATAAATCCATTAAATCTCACATAATTAAGGATTTTTCTTGGACTCACAAACATCTACCATAGGTTCATCCTTGGTTTGACCAAAATTTTACCCCAAGTCAAATTCGATCAACTCCCTACATGTTTAAACTTTCCATAAAATCATCTAGGTTTGAAAATGATCACCATGGTCCTAAATGAGGTCAAGTGATACTTTGAGGGTTATACAACATGTTTTAGCCTTTGTCATATTTGTTTATTTTCTTAATGTCCTTTTATGCCACCTTTTTGGTCATTTTTCAAGAATTGTATGGTTTTTCATAAAAGGACAAGCGCTTCAAGAAGTAAGCTAATGTATTTAATGTAAGATAAGGATTACAAAAGGCTTTAAAACTAAAATATTTTAGGTTTAACATAAAAATAATAAGATCACCTGCAAAAAGTTAGTTTTAGATGTTTGTATAGATTGGGGTGACACATCTTTAGGTGTGAATGCTTCATGTCAGTGTAGGCTTTTTCCACCTAGTGGTTTTACCTACACATCTTTTTAGCTTACTTAAGTTAGTTAATCAAGTAATTAGGGTTCATTTACCTTTAGGTGGGTTCTAATTGTGAGTTAGGGTTTTACATTTTTAGTGACCTAATATCACCTTATATGTACTTTTTCCTAAATTGGCTAATGCAAACATTTCCTTTATAGAATCATCTTATTTTCAAAACTCTTATTCTACCTCTACGAGAATTTGACATTCATCGTGTGGCTTCTATTCAGAGATCTTGGAAAAATCTATCATGGTGCCAGAGCTTTCTTGATAGCCTACTTCATTTGTCTCCTTTGGTAAGATCCTTCTACATTCACTTTGCTATTTTTTCATAATATACAGCCACCATTTTTGACCTTAGAGGCATTTTATGAAAACTACCTTGAACTCATGTTAGAAGGTCTTTGATGAAAAATACATTTGTATATATTTTGTGGGTTTTTTAAGGTCTAAAATGGGTTTTTATTAGTTTTTTGAGAAAGTTCATGGATTTTCCAAAAAAAATGATTTCTTTTATCTAGTCAGTACGATCGAAGTAATCCAGTCTGCAAACCCCATTTTACTCTCTATAGACCAAATCGAGTTCCTAAAGTGTTTCTCCTTACTCACCAACCAATTCAAGTTTTTGAAGTGATTCTACTTGTTCACTGACTAAATTGGGTTTTCAAAGTGCTTCTACTTGCTTGCTGACCAAATCAAGTTTTCAAAGTGTTTCTACTTGCTCACTAACCAAAATGGGTTTCTAAAGTGCTTCTACTTACTAGTAGACCAAATTAGGTTTTTCAAGTGCTTCTACTTATAAGTAATCAAGTTTCTCCAGGGTGACATCTTATAACTAATCAAGTTTCTCAACCTTGACTACTTGACATCTTATAATTAAGAAATAAACTTGTAAGTAAGAACTTGTAAGTGCCATAAATTTTGATTAGTAACTCTTTTTTGAGTGCCATTTTCTTTAAAAGTGCTTTTTTCTATGCTCTATACATTGGACCTATCATTGGGCCTTCAACAACTATAATTTTTTTTCATATTTTTTGTTCACTATTGCATGCATTAGTGGTTGTATTTGATGTTCTTCTTATTCCTTGCATTTATGTATGTACTACACAAGATGCATTTTCAATTGAATATGATGTTTATATAAGCATGACTGTATTTGAGACATTTAGGGAGGTCATTACTTGATAGTTTTAAGGAGATACTTGTGTTTATTGTGCATTCAATCTTTCTTTCTTTTGCATCACTTCTTTATTTACTATAGGAATACTTACTTTAGTAATATGGATTCATTCTCAATAAGTCCACTTACACCTTTTAATAATCATGACTGGAAACCTATAATGGAAATTATCTTTCAATCCAATGGTTAACATCAAATTATAATGGGAACTGAGACTGAACCTATTGATGCTAGAGAAAAAATCAAATGGTTTAACCATTATGATAAAGTCCATGGACTACTATGTCTTTCCATCTCCCCAAATCTACTCTTTCACATTGAATCTACCAAAACACCTACTAAAGTGTGGTCCTATCTAACCAAGATATTTGGAGTATAGGATGTGATGCGAGGACATGATCTAGAAAATGAACTCATTATATTGATCCTAGATGACTTTGACACTCTTCAAAAAAAATTCACTAAGTTCAAACTTTTCAGATTATAATTGAAATCATGTAGAATTGATAATAAATATGAACAACTTATTCTATCAATACTCTCTAAATTGGGTCCTAAATATTTTGTATTTATGTCCACTTTTCATGCCACTAAGAGTGCTCTTGACACCACATGGAAGATGCATTATTTAGATACCTTTATTGCCAACCTGATTCAAGAGAAAGATAAGTTGATATAGATAGGCACAGTGAAGTCATCTAAATCTCATACATTTCTTTCTAAGAAAGATAAGGATTCTAATAGTAGAGAGAGAAAATAGAGAAAAAAATGTTAAGAAGTGTGAAAATCTTTCCACCTCCAAATCAATCAATGTGACCTCTTCTTCCAGTCATAAGCCTAGAAAGATTGGATCAAATGTGGGCATTACTTAGGTAAGCATGATGAGATTAAATATTTGAAAAAATAAATTGACCACCTTACTAGTCTTCTTATTCAGAACAACATAGGTATTCCAAATTTTGTAAAACCATCTTCATCAACCCATGAATCCACTAAGGTAAATAAATCTAGCAAAGAAAAGGCAAAAGATAATAACAAAGGGAAACATAAGGGCAAAGCCATAGTTTCAGTTATGCCTTTAACTCCTCCTACATGGGTCATTGACTCTAGTGCTTCACATCACATGGCCTCTTCATATATTGAGTTTAGTTCCTTAGAACCATGTGACATGTCCTTTATACAACTAGGTGACAACACTTCTAAAAAGGTTTTTGGGAGAGGGTCTATTAAATTGAGTGGTGGAACAATCAATAATGTTTTAAGTGTGCCCTAACTCTCAACTAATCTCCTTTACATCTACTAGATCACTCACCTTGGTCTGAGTATGTGAGTTGAATTCACTCTAGATTTAGTGTACATAAAGGAGTTGCATAGTGATACTATTTTGGCTATGAGAATGGTAGATCATTAGAATCGGTTATATCACTTCTCACACTTTGCTCCTAACTCTCCTTCAAATTATTTAGATTCCTCTTTGGACTCACCTGTACCTATTGACACTTATGAGGCTGAGCTTCTTTATGATATTGACAACTCTTCTTCTACAGATGAATACAATAGTGAAGTGGACACAACTCCACCATCTCCTTTCACCTTAAAAATATTCAAGAGTTATTTCTTGACCCACATACCTCTAGTCTACTTTTGACATTATAAGGTAATGGTATACTAATCCAAGACATATCAAACATTAGGAAATCTATTCCATAGTTATAGAGGATTCCATAGACCTTCTTCACCTCTGCTTCTATTGCACCATCTTGGCATAGAGTAGTTGGGTCACCTACCTCATAATATGTGGATCATTCCTTTCATATTAATTACACCTTGGTTGAATATCCATCAAGCACTTGGTGGATAAACTCATTATTTTAGGGTAATCCACTCTTCACTGCATCTACTTCTGATTCACAGTCACTTTTAAGCATTCCTCTAGGGAACATCAGATGGCTACAATCAATTGTAGACCTTAGTGGGGATTTTTATCCCTCTTCTCTTCTTTGCTCTCTTTTAGGGAGGAGTTTTGTTCCTATGGGTTTTCTCCTTTACCCTAGTTTATGGGAGTTGCATTGTACTTGGGTACTTTATTAGGCCTCATTGCTGGTACCCAATTCTTATACCCACCTAAGCTACGCTTCAAGGGCATGTTAGTGTAGGCTTTTTCCACATGATGGTTTTATCTACACATCTTTTCAACTTACTTAGGTTATTTAATTAAGTCATTATGAGTAATTTACCTTTAAGTGGGTTCTAATTTTGAGTTAGGGTTATACCTTTTTGATGACCTAATTTCACTATATATGTACTTTCTTTTTTCTTAAAGTGGCTAATGAAAATATTTTATTTGTAGATTTTTCTTATTTTTATATCTCTCATTCTACCTATATAGGTATTCAACATTTATCATGTGGTTTTTATTCATAGATCTTAGTGAAATCTATCACTTCAATAGGGTGTCTTAGCATCCCATAGATCATTTCTAGGCTTAGGTGGTTTTAATAGATATAAAATTGATGAAAACTATCTCCTCTCTCCTATCACTCCCTTGGACACCTCAAAAAAGGGTCAATAATTTTCATTTGGTATGGACAAGAGAATAAGAGTTGGAGTGAGTGAAATTGAATGATATTAGGAGTCCCTATGAGCTTCCATTTTATGGTCATAGTGGTAAGATTAATGGTCAATGTTGTATGAATAATAATTAATATTGTTGGTACCTCTAAACTATTTATGCATTCCCAATAGCTTAGTTTTTCTCATCTGGTTAAACTTTTAAGATTGGTCTATGTGAACCAAGTAATACATGTAGGCTTTCAAATCATATCCATCCATGTCATCTTGAATTCAACATGGTTTGGCACACATGGCCATGGAAGGACAAGCAAGATCCTCCCCTTGTGCTAGAAGTGAATAACAATGAAAGATGAGAATAGTTTTAAGAGTTTTATCCTTATGTGAGTGGCTTCAATAAAAAATTAATACACTTTTTTTCAATCCCTTAGAGCATGGTTGGTCAAATTCTCCATTGAATGTTTGTATTGAAAATATCTCAAGGGTGAGAGTCTAATATGGGAATAAATATCAAACACCATATCCACCTTTGTTTTCTCAAAGTTTAAAAAATTTATAGAATGGGAAGATTTAAATTGATATCTTTGAAAATGGATAATTCTACACACAGTGTCATCTCATGGTGAAAGATTATGAGGTCTATGTAAACCTAATAGCTTCATTCTTGTAGCCTAGGCCTAAAGGTAACATCTTAACATAAGAAAAGATTGTTAGGTCAAGAGATAATGATGGTTGAATGGGTTTTCAACTTATTCAAGATCTTATTGGAAGTTCTCAGATAAATATAGTGTTAATAAACCAAAATGAACTTAGAGCAATGCAAATTATAAACCTAGTGGATTGATAGTAAAGGGATAATTGCATGGTCTCAAGGTAAAAATGATTCCATTCAGGTGTGAGATGGCTTAGTGACCTTGGGAAAACCAAAAGTGTGAATTATAGTGCTAAAAGATGTATCATCACCTAAATAAATTCCTTGTTTTACCTAATAAGCACCTACAGTTTGATTCAGGAGACACATTAGCCTTAAGCTAATGAAAAAATGTAGGTTTGGTTGATAGGTAGAGAGGTAGGATGAATATGATAATGTATCTTAGAGTGATAATATCACACTTCCATGTGATCCTCAAAGTCAAAGAAAATATATTAAATATTGATCCAAGATGGGTTTCAAAACCTCATACTTAGTCAATCAAAACCTTGCACACAGTCACAGTGCTATATCTAGTCTTGAGAATTTGAAGTGTTGAGGGATCTAAAAGCATAGTCAGATTTAGAAATTGGTACAAGGGGTAATAACTAGATATTCAAGACTTCCATGGTCTCCTTTATACTATACTAATAGTGAAATTAATAACTATTTTATCTTAGACCTTAGACACCTCATAAATAATACAACTTGCAGACCTAGTGCATTGATGGTAAAAGGATGAATGGTAGAGTAGTAAAGCAGTGTGAGATGATATTTAAGATTGAATTTGAGATGAATAAGTGTTGATAAGGTCCTAAAATCATTGTGACCACTCACAGGTGGTCATGTACTTAGAAAACCTAGTTTATTAGTAGATACCTAGAACTAGCCATGAACCTCAGGATTCTAATGTCACTCCTATGATAATTTAATCTTCCTAAGAAATGTGAAAACTTTTATGGGATAATGGAGGGTTGATGAGACTCACTATTTTTAGGGAATAACTCATATTGGCCGTTTTTGGCCTTAATTTTTTTCAGGGGTGTCTAAAATGCATAACAAGTACTTGAGAGACAACTTCTTTCACTCCCATTTATATAGATGAGATGCATGGGGTCTTTAGCACTTAGGGAGGGATGAGGGAGGCCATTTAATTAAATTTAGTGTCATTGGTTTGAAGGTTAGGGACCTAAAATTTATGAACCATTGCTAAGAACCTAATTACCTAAAACCCTCATAAGATCTTGATGAAAAATAAATGAAGATAAATACATTAAAAAGGATTCAATTGGCCTATCAAGTGATTTGGACCTACTTGGCACTCTCTTAGGCTCCCCACCACTCAATTATTCCATACCATCACTTGTGTGAATGGGTCAAATTTCATGTAATCTGTAAGATTTGAGGTGATTTAAAGGTGAAGAAAGGAATAGATAGGTGAAATCAAAGGTGGAAGGTGTGTAGAGATGTATTATAACTCATGATACCCAATTCTCACCTCATTCATGTATGGAGACTCCTCTGCTAAGTTGATTGTTACAGGTAGTCTTGGATAGAACAGTAAGAATCAAGGGAACTACTAAGTTTAATATGAGAAGTGTGGTTTTGATTTTTCTTAAAGTCTATCATGTAGACTAGAGGATAATTTCTTTTTAATATGTATCTCACATCTCTTCAATGAACTCTCTTGAGTATGTGTAGGTCACCCTAGTGACAAGTGTGAGAATTTAGGCCTATAGTGCTAATGAGTTACTATAAGGAAGTAAAAAAAAGTGAAAAAGATAATATTATTAGTTGGAGGGGTGTATAATGACCTTCACCAATCATGTTACACCTTCTCAGGTTAGTACACATGTGTCAATGACTTCCAAGGTAGTTATATATACTTAGTGAACTCCTCATCAAGAAGAGTAGTTTCAAGAAATACAATGAAGTGTCCCTATGCCAACTTCAAGATTATGTTATGTTTTAGATAGACATTTGTATAAGAGAACCTCATGATCTATTTTCTAACTCTTTATCTTGCATTTTCACTAGTTTTCAAGACTTGACACTTGAAATTGTGACTCTCCAACATCACTCTTTTTCTCTCTTATCCTATTGCTCTATATATTGAAGCCATTTTAAGAATTTTAAAGTATCCATTATTGGTATGGTGAATCTTTGATAGTTTGAAATATTGTTTTACCTTTGAATAAATTTC
This sequence comes from Torreya grandis, assembly GCA_037957365.1. Lineage (NCBI taxonomy): Eukaryota > Viridiplantae > Streptophyta > Pinopsida > Cupressales > Taxaceae > Torreya > Torreya grandis. Next base: position 4,458,625 of record JARHVA010000748.1, read on the forward strand.
TTAAACTACTTTTCCCTCTAAAATTCTTGCCTATGTATGTTAAGTAGTCCATTTGGATGACAAGTGATGATTGTTTCTCCTTGCTTCCATTCTGCTCTTGCATGTATTGTGTAAGTAATATCTATTCTAACAAGTCTCATAAACTATAGGTGATTATCAGGTGTATTTTAATTATAAATAATATTAGTAGTGACTAATATTATACCTCCTATTCACCAATCTTTGGAAATGCATGGAAATTTACCTCCATGTAGAAACACTTTTGCTAGAAGAACCTTGAATTAGGATCAATTTTAGTAATATTCCTTCATAGTGAAAATTAAATTATGTTTGTGGAGATATAATTGTTTTATCACCTCCATTAGTGTAGTTTATTTTAGTTTTCTTCTTCCCTTTTCCCCCCAATAAGTGATTATCCTAGTGTAGTGTGTGAGCCTAAATAGATATATCAATGGAGATATCTCATAATCTAAATATCTATCTCTTGTAGTAATCTACTTACATTTAAAGATAGTTCCATGTTATGTCAAATTTTATAAGGTATAATTGACTTCTTTAGGGTGAAAATTTGGGCTATAACAATTTCTTGCACATATCTTAGTCACTCAGCTAGAGAACACATGTGAAGGTCAAGTTTGAATGGACTCATGTGAAACATGATTATGAGATACTCAAGGTATGATTATACATGACACCTATACTATAAATGCTTAAAATTACACACTCAAAAATTCACACTAATGATCCTGATTATGCACTCAACACATTACTCATGCAGCATAGACATCCAATCATCTACCATTTAGAAACAGATAGTTACTTGGTGCAATGACACTCTACCAATTAGAAAGATTTGTATGCTATTATTAAGTAATTAATTAATGGTGTCATTACATCTTAGAAAAGAGATGATTTTTCATTCTAATCATAAGACACTTTAGTAACTATAGATAGAAATCAAAATGGACAACATGTTTCCCATGAAATGGATGACATATGTAGAAGAGTACCATCTCCTAATCAAGCACAAGAAAGGGAAGGAATAAAAAGTAACATATTTACTTAGTTAATAATTGATTCACATGCTCATTATAATGTTATACATATGTAGATATAATTTTGTAGACTATGTAGCTATCTATTCAGTTAATTAGGACATCATAGAAACTAACACCATCCTCATGCAACATAAATAAGTTTTGGAGTTATAATTATCTAATTAATTTATATATAAACTTGATCATATTTGTCTTCCTATTGGCACACCTCACCAAATGCTGATGTAGGATGTACACTACATAAAGACCTTAGGAATCTTTAACATGACAAAGTCTCTAATTACATTATAACTGCACTTATATTAGCCTCACATGTGCATAGACATGGAACACCATATTAAGTCTTCCAATCAATGTTACATCACCAATCCCATGAATAGGAAGATATAAATTTACACACTTCTACTAGTGTAGACACAAATTATGTCACACACACATGTGTAACTCCCTGTGTCAAAACCCCCCTTTAGTTCATTTTTCAATAATAAAAATTAGCCTTCCTAACCTATGATTTTACCCCTCACACATTTAATTAATTTAAAATATTTAATTAAGTTAATTAAAAACCTTTTTTGCCACCTTACTTGGCCACCTCACCCTAAGACTGATTCTCACCTAATGAGTCACCTCAAGACTTAGTCCCCTCACCCTAACCACCCAAGACTTATTCTCACCTCAAAACTAAATTCCTAACTAAGTCCTTCTTAACCTCTTATTTTTACCATTTTATAATGGGTGCCACACTTGGCATGAAGAGAAAAAAAATAGGCCAAATATAGTAATTTTTACCTATTTTAAGGCTTCCAACATTGTTCAACCCATGACTGACATTGGTGGGATCATTGATGTCAATTATATAAGCCAAACTCTAACCTAATGTTTAGGTCAGTAGAAATAAATAAAACTCATTCTTATTTGCATATAAGTTGTTGACATTCAACTTTCAACATCTTGGCTTATTCTTATCTTGCATAAGTCAATCTAGATCAAGAACCAAACTCTTGAGAACTAGCATCACTCACTTGTTTTCTCCATTTAAGGCATCGATTTGAACTCCTTGATAGGAGCCATCCATCAACTAATTCACTCAATATGCATGATGACATCTAGGGTATAATGACAGCCCAAAAACACATTTTATAGTCATAAATGGGTCCATGTGATTCAAATTATCCTCAATTATTTGATTGAACCTATGAAATTATCATTTAGTCACCACTATAGCTAAGTATATCACTTATTCTATAGGTCTTTTAAGTTGTTACTTTGCTATCACTTTACATATACTATTCACTACTTTACCCATTCCTAACTGAACCCCCATGAGGGAGTTATAAAGCTTCCCCTACTTATTTCTCCTTGACCTGACACACCAAAATTCTAACCAAATCCATCTAAACCAAACTCTTTCTCTCTCACAACTCTCCCCAACCTCTCAGACCTGATTAAAACCATTTCCCAAACTTGAAAAAGCCTTTTATAGACTCTTAAGAAATTATTTCCCCTATCGACCTCGATAACCTAACTGACATTAGTTACTTTACCCCACTGATCTTGGTAACATAACTGATATCAGTCACTTCCCTACCCACTTCAGTAGCATAATTGACATCGGTGACTATGGATTTCTTAACCTTTCCAAAAACCACCTAAACAACTTCCAAAATACAAATAGAACATACCACCTACACCTTGTTACTTTCTACTACATTCAAATTATGATTAAATAGTAAACATTATCTCTCTTTTACTCTTTCTTTACTTCTCTTTTAGTTATTTATTACTCTCTTGTGTCTCAAAAGTGGACTATCATCTTTAAGAAAGTTTGACACTTCCTGGAACAAGCGCATAGCTTGTCATCCCACTCAAATATCTGCTAACAAACATTTTTTGGTAGTGATTTCTTACTTGTAGGTAGTCCTCCCCAACCAAAGAGGAGTGCTCACTACATCTGGATATGATGCACAAACCAATTTGGGTTCATTCTAATCACTTATCCCTATTATTCTTCTCTATTTTTATTTAGACTTGAAATAGACAAATTTTAGTGAAACATATCTGGCATGCCCAGTGGGACCCTGGAGTTTTTCTTGGGTTCATTTCTTGTTTTAAGCAATCAAATAGGTCCATTATAGTGAAAATTTCATTTCTTGCACTTTCTCCTTCCTTTTTCCTTACCACTCTTCTTTTCTCTTTACCTCTAAAAGAAATTTATCACTTTCCGTAAAAGTTAAAAATAATATCATTTTGATCTCTTTCTTACATGAAAATTAAGATAGTGAAGTTAATTCTCTATTCTTATTTCATCTTTACTTTTATTTGAATCTAAACATTTCAGGATTGGGTTTAAAACTTACTATATTTCATTGTTTGCTTGCTTCATATTAGCTCACCTAGTTATTTACAAGCTTTATGAATAAATTATAGTGCACCTATGTTACACAACCAAATCACACTCACACAAAAAAACATATAAACTCACCTAAGATAAGGCCCATCAAAATTTCATCACCTTGTGGATTACCTTACCCTACACAGCTATCTTACTTGGATTTCACCACCAAGGGGAGAACCCACTCCATTCTTTGGTAGAATATAAACTCTAGGTAGAAGGTATATTTTTCTTAAGCATCCTAGCTTGGCTTCAGGTCCATGAGGTGTAGGGATCAAGCCCCTATAACAATCCACGTACATGGTCTTATATAAATTTCCTCTTAATCACTAAAACTAACTTGAAACTAGCTCTAAATTGCTTTCTAGTACCTTCGATAACCAATTTTTTCTTCTCACTATCTGATTAAGGCATAAGCCAACATGAGACTAAAATTAATCTCTAGGAGTTAATAGTTCATGGTTTTATGTTCTTTTTCTTCTTTTCTATTGCCTTCTATATTTTAGAGTTGGTAAGGACATTTTCCTATTGATTCACAAAATCAACACTATTTCTAATACTCAGTTTGTATAACCTATTATATCAAGTTTTTTTAGTGTTCTTCCTTCTTACACAGACCTCTTACATCCATCATTTTATCTAGTTTCTATTTTTGGGTTTCTAAAACTTTATATTTTTCATCTCCCAAGATATCACAGTGACCAACATTGGTTAACTATATTGACATTGGTAGATTTTAGCTATTGACATCGGTTACCCCTACTAACATTGGAAAACTCTTACTACTGACATCAGTCAAGTTTTCGACATCAATGACTATGTAATTTTCATTTGCTAAAAATAGAAATCTGAAGTAACCCACTTACCTACACTCAAACCTACTTTTTCCTTATTCTATCACTAAGATAGAGTAGTAAGACTATTTATACTTCATCTTGCATGATATTGATGTGAGCTCAAGCTAAAATTCTTACCGATTACGCAAGTTGACAACCACTTCCACCTTCCCCTCATCCTTATGATTTGTCATGGATCATACTTCAAATATAGAGAATACTCTTAGCCCTAACCAAATTCCCATTGTTCCTAAAGGAGATCAAGATTTTGCTAAATTTCTAAATTGCAATGTGGCAGCCCTTTAGCATTACCTTGATATGAGATGAGCCTATAATTCTTCAGGTGACCTAATCTATGGTATGCCATCCTCTCTAATAGAGGCAAATTTAGTTTTAGTTTCTTTCACTATTTTCTCCATGGTTACTCAAACCACTAATTCGACAAGTAACCCAACCATAAATAATATCCAAACTTTAGCATTACCAATTGCCCAATCCCACCTAAACCCTGACATGACTTCCCTACTTTCACAACCACAAGCATTCAGTCATGTCTTACCCCATTCCAAAATTTGGTGGTACTTATTCCATTTTCTCTTGCACCTATAATTACCCAAGTTATGACTCACCCTTCATCTAGTCTAATCATGTTAATAACCTAACCTACAAAAACAACATCCAACCAAAGCATAGTCTCTAACCCAATGAGACAAGCTCCTTTTATTTCTTCCCCCAGCCTATGATTCATTCTCCTTGTGTTTCCCCAACACAACCTTAGTAATCTATGTCATATGTTCCCTTTGCTTCCTATCAAGTTCCCTATAATTTAGGAGGTATCCCCCAGACTAATCCCCCTCTTGACCTTATTAAGGCATTGATGGACAAGATGTCTAATCTAGAGACATCCATTTTTGGTTCAAAGAATGTATTATCTTATGATCAATTATGCAATGAACCCATCCATCCTTTTGTGCCTATTCACCTTTATTCAAGCCAATAGGAACTCCCTAAATTTACTAATTTCTAGAGTAAAGAGGACCCACAATAGTATTTGTGAGCATTTAGACATGCTTATTATTTAATAGAGCATGATGATGCATTACTACTTTTCACTATCCCTATGTCTCTTTCAGGCATTGCCCTAGATTGGAATAGCTCTATAACTCAACACTCCCTTTTCTCATTTACCCAACTTACACAAATATTCCTAGACCATTTATGTATTAACATTTATAAAAAGGTTTCTATAATATACCTTTATTCTATCAAATAATTTGATGATGAGTCTATCATAGACTTTGTCACTTGTTGGAGAGGTTTGATCAATCAACTCTCCTTTTCCTTACCCCAACCTGAGCTTATTGAGCTCTTCTCAATGGCATGTGCTAAACACATCTCATCCACACTCTAAGTAAAAACTTTTTGCACATTTGATGAAGCCTTTATGATGGCACAAAAACTTGAGATTCAGGCTATTGATGAAGGTAGAGTCAAGTTGCATAGTAAGAACCCCAATTCCAAATCGAATGACTCCTCTTCTAAAAATTCTCCTTCTAACCAAAAAGTTAAAGTCTCTACCAATGTAGTGGTCATTAAGTCAGCTTCTTCTATGACCACTAACCAATCGACTTCCCAAAATCCAACCAAGTAATTCCAACAATGGTATGAACAAAGATAATACACTCCCATTGGGGAGTCATATACATCCATTTTGGAAAAACTATTACAACAAGGTGTCATAACCCTTCCTCAAATCAAACCTCCTATACATTTTTAACCCTCCCACCCTATTCCAACTTGGTACAAGGAAGATGAGTTTTATGGCTACCATTGAGTTAAAATCCGCAATTTTAATAGTTTTAAGACAATCAAGAACATTTTTCAAGATATGCTTGGTTTAGAGAGGATTACAAAGCAAGTTAGTCAAGCATTAGTCCATAAATAATGAAACATGCATAAAGAAATAACTAACCAAGCCTTTGTATTCCTATGAGAATTAAAAAGGATAGTAGGAAACAAATGAAAGAAAGCAACATCATATTACCTTTCCAAATGGATTCACCATACCCATGTGGCTCAAAAGCATGTTCTCCCTGGATCAATCATCCTTTTCTTTTTCAACAATGGTGGTAAGCTCTTCCAATGACTCAATAACACTCCATAAAACCTAGGCTCATGATTCTAAATCACTAAACAAGCCTATCAATGAATCTTGTAAACAAAATAAATGATCAAATCCAAAGGCTTTTGGAAAAAATTTAACATTATAACTTTACAATATCCAAGATTTTTTCTTCATGTTTATGGCCTCTTTATTTATAGATTTTTAAGATTAGTCATGATCAATCATGACCGTCCATCTCAAGATTGAGATGTGTGGCCATGGATAATCCTAATATTTAGAATTAAATCCATAACTATCTTATCATGACCTTGGAAGAAGAGGCATTGAAGAGGCATGGGAGGCATTAACTAGGCATGGGTGACCCATAATCTTGATATTTATGGCAATTATGGCCTAGGGATGTCTTCCCAAGAAATCATGTCACCTGATGATGCAATTACTAGGAATCAATTTTCAAAAATAAATATTCCATAACTCTCATGTAAAATACACTTAATCTCTTGATTTGGACTAATTATCCTTGAACAAGGTTAATCAACATTTGTGCAATTATTTGAAAATAGGCCCTCAATTAATCAAAATGGTCAAAAAGTCATATTACTGAGTTGAAAATTTACTCAGGAAAAATTAGAAGGTGACTTTAGATGTGTTAGAACCATATTTCCATTTATGATGTTTCCAACATAAAATAACAAAGGTACGTGGGTGTACCAATGAATTTAGGAGAAAAGAGTGATCCAGAGCACAAAAGGCAAAATCATCATTTTGAATAAAAATAATTGATCAAAGTTAACTGACCCATAAATTGCATTACCCTATTTAGGGATAATTTGACCTAAATTGGCACTTGTAAATGATAAGTTCAAACTATTTAGCATGTTTTATGGATTTTGACGTAAAATGTGCATTTGAGTGCAATTCAAATAAGATTGACAATTTCAACACAAATAGTGTTAGGAATTAGATGTCTTCATTTTTCCCCTATTTGAAAAGGTGTAGCAAGACATTAAGGTGAAGCAACATCTTCTGAAAGAAAATATTTGTCAAGAATAAATTAGGACAGACCCATGATGCCCCCTCGAGAGGACATACTAGGATGAAAGAGGAGGATGAAATATCAAAAAGAGAGAGAAAGTGAGAGGTTAACCCATGTAATATATCACATCCATATGAGTTAATACTTGCACACATGATAACCATCAATGATCAAAATATAATTAGAATGATAAAAGGCCCTAGAGATAGGAGAAATGGGAAAGATATAATCTATAAATGTAAGGGGCACATTGTAAAGGTACCCAATTTGAAAGTACAAACTATGTGCTTACAATATTGATCAATATTGAGACAAGTTGCATACTAAAATATTTCCATCATGGACATTAGTGTGGAGAGCTTGGAATTAGAGGAAAAGGAGAACATTATGCTTCAGGAAGGGAAGCACCACTAGAATGAGATCTCTAAAGAGAATATAATAAAAAGTACTCCAGTAGAGTTGATTTGATCATGATAAAATAATTGCACCCTAGTAGGGAGAATCTTGATCATTGATAAAGAATAAATAATTATTTTATCCCTATAGATCTGATTTGATTCATATGTGGTTTAGATTTTGTGCCCCAGCATGGGTAATTGGCAATAAAAATAGCTCAAAGATATAATCAAAAAGATAGGTTAAAGCAAGTGGATGCAAATGTACATGTGATGGTGTAATGGCTTAAAAATCCATATAAAACCAAGCATATGAGAATGCACAAAGTGATGAGAGAGATGAAAATAAGAATGGAGATAGCTAAGCTAACCTCAATAGAAATTGAGCACTACCTACATAGTTTCATGGACTCATGCTCCAACATGAACTTCAAGCCAATGTAGTTCACCCAAGTTTGGGAGAGAATGGAATAAGGAATGATGGAAAATGACCAATAATTGATTTGACTCACAATGTATGCAAAGAGATGCATATCTAAGCATAGATAAAGAAGCCTAAAATGCATGTTACCTAAAAGCCTAATTCCATATCATGAGCCTAGGTTTTGCAAAGTGTTCTTGAGAATCATTCATCAGAGCTGATGTTGACGTTTAAGACTTTGAGACCTGAGCACAAGGTGCTTGATATATCAAAATAAATTAGGCATCATAAGTATGAATAACTTACAATGACATAAGATTCCAATTGCACTAAGCTAGTTCAAATTTGAATATCTATAACTAAGGATAATGGTAAAATAATGACCAAAACTAGAATTACTATGATTTATATTTAAACAAAAAAGTAAAGACAAAGAAAAAGATAAACATAAATGAACCTAACTTGAAATCAAGATATGATATTAAGTAGGGACTATATGTATATGTATATGTATGTGTGTGTGTGTGTGTGTGTGTGTGTGTGTGTGTGTGTGTGTGTGTGTGTGTGTATATATATATATATATATATATATAAGAAAGAACATCTTAATGATATGAGACCAAGATATGAATAATCAAGATCCAAGTGGACCATCAAGGCATTTTTGAACACAAAAGAGAAAAAGCAAAATCAAATAGAAAAACAATCAAGGAAACACAAGACCAAGAATGGAGATAAGAATTAATAAAAAGAGAAAAGGAGAAGAAATAAAAGGAGAGGTGTAAAAACACAACTAAACACTAATAAAACACAACTAAACACACACAAACAAAAACCAAGCTAGTGTGGTTTAAAGATAGATGTTCATGCATATGTGGTAGAGGCATTAATTTCTACCACATCATAACAAAGAACAATGAAAATTATTCCCTAATTAAATAGGAACAATGATATAAGAAATAGGAGAAGAGAAAAAATGGGGTTGGCCAAGCTGACTTCAAAAGTATAAGACAAGTGGGTGCTACCTACATAGTTCCATGGATGCATGTTCCAACATGAACTTCAGGCCAAATGTAATTCTCCCAGGAAATGGAATAGAAAAAAACTATGATCAGACCAACATGATTAATGTTATATAATAAATGGAAGATATGAGAAACAAATGAGAATGGCCTGGAAAACAAGTTGATGAGATCAAAAAGAATGATCTTGAAAAATGGAAAGTGCATGGGATAATATGAAATGAATTGGTGTTATTTTCTTGAAAAATGATAAGAGCATTCAAACTTAACAGTTGCTTGAAAAATGGTGAGAACATGAGATGGTGGAACATGAATGTACAAATGTATAGAAGCATCAAACAATGTTTTTGTTCTTTTGTGGATCATATTCTGATGTTTTTGGTATTTTCAAAGTATTTATAATGCTTTTGGTGTTTTTGGAATAAAAATATGCACAAGGTGGGACCATCTATTTGAAGAGATACATGTCTTGACAGTATAGGTTCTAATAATATAGCTAAGCCAATTGTAATGACCCATGCTCACAAATTTTCAAGAGCGAGGCTTAAGTTACTTGAAAAATGGTGAGAGCATATGGAAAGGGGGATTGAGGTGACCTCAACATGAATTGAGCATGACCCACATAGTCCTAAAATTACCTCAAGTCATAGTAATTCTAATCACACAAAAGGTGAATAAAAACCAACTAGGTTCCAACAAGTTATCAAATCCAGTAAATGGCCAGTCAAATGAAAATAGTAATGGCAAAGTGATGCAACAATGCATGATAAATAAGTGTTTCCCTTTGTTTTACCATAGGCAGTTATAACTAGGATATAATGGCATAGGTTAATGATACTAATTTTCCCATAAGTGGTTATAATTAATAGCAAGACTAGTGAAACATTGATTTACCCATAGGCTGTTATAATCAGGCTCACATAAATAAACCTGATAAAGGATGGAAAATTAAAGATACTTTGTTAGATCAACTATCACACTACTTTCATAGAATGTCATTATAAACATAGATTGGATTGATTGTTAAAACTTGTTCAGAATCCTCTCACAAAAAGTGCAAGAAGAACCAAAGGAACCAAGATCAAAAATAGGATTGGGTAGGATGACTAAAAATAAGATTTGGTCTAGATAAGAATGGAATGATAGGATGATATAAAATGGTAAGAGGGTTTACCCCCAAGTGATGGGGTCAACAGAAATAATATTTGTCAATAGAAAATGGATATGTAATAATGGTAATGGCATGGCAATGTGAAATGGTATGGTACATGATTTTAGCCTGGGTGTGGTTTTTGATTCTGTTGTTCCTATTGATGGGGAGATGCACATCCTAATCAACAAATGATACAAAAAAAATACTCGATCATGTTAATTTCTAACCCATACCTCATCTAAATAACTACTCTATCAAGAGCTACATATAGATTTAGATGTCAAAAATGTTGTGTTCTTCCTTAGTCATTGATTCTGATTCCTTCAAATGTTGAGACAAGGTATCTTTGTAGCCTCTACAAAGGAAAGTGTGACCATGGATGGTAAATAAGGATAAATAATGGATGGTAGGCTTGATTTTCAAATGGAATGGTAGATGATAATGGAATGTGGAATGGTGGGGAAGCAAATGAAGATTATGAATTTCAGTCACACATAATGTTATTGATGCCAAATTTAACATAACTTTGGTTATAGCATGGCCAAATACCTATTCTCTAAATAGGACCACCAATTTTTTTTGTTGTTTTATCTTGAGAGTATCTACCATTTGATTAGGATATATATAGGAAGTTATTTTGATTTGGTCTTTGATTTTGTCTTCATCAAGTAGTGAAGAACTTTTGTGCTCAGTTATTCATGCCTCAATGAGGTTTTGACCAATGAAGTTATCTTGATTGTCCCATAGTTCATTTGAGAATGTTTTACTAAGTAATGTTGACTTTTGACTTTGATTTTCTGCTAGCGCTTTCAATAAAGTTTCACTAGAAGATGTTGAGTTCTGACTTTGCTTGTCCCCTAACATCTCTAAAAATGTTTTACTAGGAGAGTGTTATTCTGAATGAATGAATGTGGTCTTGTTCCCTTTGATATTCTACAAATGATATGTCACCATGGATGCAGTTTAAAAAAGTGTGATTCTATCAGTCTTGATCAATACTTATGGTAAGTGTAATGTCAATATAATGGCTATGTTAGGTGTTAATAATGGGATGGTGAAATGTAGCACAATATTCATAGAAGATACTAGGAAAACTTATGTTGATTCTAAATTAATCATCCTCAAAAACTATAAAAGGATCACAAATATATTCAAATTGATCTACAAGGTAATTGTAACCAATGTTGTAACAACCAATACTATAATCTATTTCTAACTCTGATTATGAAATAAGGGACTCTGAATCCAATGTTTCAACTAATGTTGATTTTGTTTCTGATGCTAAATCCAATGTTGATTTAAAAATAAAACTTGACTCTAATATTGATTCTTCATCTAATATGGTTGTTTTGATAATGTTCTGTTGAATGCTGAATTTTTGACAAGTAATGGCCTATAATGGAATAATGGGCTCCATAAAAATTGATTCATCTTAGAAGGGTTTAACATAGACTGACTCATCTAAGTGAATCCCCTCAAAAAGAGCGAACTACTCAAGGGATGTCTCGACAAAATCATGTCTATCAAAGTGAGACTCCTCAACGAGTAGGAAAAGATCAAGAGATAACTCTAGTAACATATGAATAGGTAACTTATCACAATTTATCTTGTCACAAATGGGTGTTTCAATAATAACATGTTAGTTTTGGTTCATAATTGGTTACAAAATATCAATTTTGAACACATTTTTATCCTCATAAAATGGCTTTTGAATATGTAATGGTTCTTGTTTAAGCTCAAAGATCAGCACAAAATTTCTAAAGTGGGGAACATTTGGTTTAATGGGAACAATGGTTTGTGGTTCAATAATGGACTCTCCAAAGATAATACTATTGAAGAGGGGATCAAAAATGATTCATTCATCAAATGGAGATTCTTTAACAATATGTTCATCAAAAACTAGTGATGGGCCCAGAATGGTAACAATTGGACACTTCTTATTTTGGTTACTCATGCAAACCAAAGAAGGAGGTCCTAAAATGGTAACAACTAGACACTTATTAGTTTGGTTTCTCATGCAAACCAAAGGAGGAGGTACTAAAAAATTAATCTTGGTATGTTGCTTAGTTTGATTACTTACACAAGCCAAAGCATCCAAGTCTTCTTGATAAACCCAATCATTCCAATCATGAGATGGATCATAAGTTGGATCTTGACTGTGTTCCCATGATTAATTTTTGTGAGGTGGATACAAATCTATCCCAAAAACCATATTATCACCATAGGGGTCTTGACTAAAGTCATACAAGTCATTTTGTACAACCATTATATCATAAGTTGGATTATCCATGACTACACCATAAGTGTAGCTAGACATATCTGCATTTAATGAAGAAATATCTAAAAATAAAGAGACTTAAAGTTTTGTAAACCCTAAAAAATGAACCAAAGGACAAATGGTTCAAACTTGGTCCTACTTGGTCAAAGGGGTGGAGATGCATCTCAAAATTAGTTTATGCCAATATTTGGCATATAAAAACCTAATGTCAAATGTCTAACATCAAAGGTTTTCGAAGAAAGGTTATGTTTTCCGAAACAAAGTCACAAACAATGATGAGTATAGGCACTCAAATAGACAAACAATCAATATTGTTCAAAATTGGGTAATCATTTAATCAAATCTATGCAACCCAAAAGAAAAAAATCTATATACCAACCCCACAAATTGAAGCCTAAATAAAAATCAATCAATGTTTGGATTCAAACTTGACAAGGTTAATTGAAAATACAATGTTGAAGACTAGGATTAGACCAAACAAGTTAGACAAGAGTGGATAGCATAATGATGCATAAACAAGGTCCAAATGGTATACATGACATGGTTTGTAACAAATGGTTTTTGATAAAATGGTAAAAAAGTTTTTGAAACAAATTGAATAGCCTAATGATGTAATCATGTTCAAATGATGTGGTCAATTGTTATGTTTCAAATACTCAAAGGTAAAAAAATATTTGACATGATTTGGGCAACATAATGCTACCCTTATTAACTCAAATACATGATTTTGACATGGCTTATGAATAAATAAACAAGTTTTAGCCTCAAATCATACCAAGCAAATAATGACCAACATACACTAATTGTAATCATCTAAATCCTAGTCAAGGTATAAAAAATATGGTTTACTAAACTAGCAAGGTTTTTATTATTCTAGGGGAATTAATTACACAATGACTTTCACATCAAATAATGTAAAATACAAGCATGGAAATTGGGTGACTGTGACATTGGCTAGTTATAAAAAGGTCTAGTCCTTTTTACAACCACTACATCTTATTTTTTGCTTAGTGTAGTATGATGTCCAAATGTAGATAAGTCCTGTGTGCAACTCCAAAGAAGTCAAATGATGTCAACGCTAGGAGGTGAAACCTCAGGTCAAATCTTCCCTAAAGAACTCATGGGAATTAATGACATCCCCCTCGCAAGCCAAGTTTGCATGAAAATAAAGAAAGCATAAAATAGAAAGACTTTAGGGTCATTTTCAAGGACACCCAAACTTTGATGAGTTTTTGGGGAGTGCTTTAGATGACATTCTTTCTAAGCCTTGGAATAGGCTATGTAAAATAAGAATGGTGCTTTTGATTCCAAGGGTTCCCTAAAGGGGACAAATAAAAGAGCATACATGCAACATTCCTCTTTTTTCCAAACAAAATTTAATTAAACAACTATTGAAAACAAAAAATTGACAAGTGTGTTCAATTTTAAGCCCAAACGAAATATTTGGTGGTGTTCATTTGACCCTTTGGTCTTAGTTGCAAACTTTGAAAACATTCACTAAAACATCTAAATTCTTTGTTAAACACCAAAACAAAGTTCCTAATTGATTTATAAGAATGCAAAAGGTGATTTAAACATGTTTTTATCAAATGTCAAGCTTGGTCTTGTAGCAAAAATGTCATCATGTCCTTTAGCTTTGAATCTCTTTTTGGTTTGAAACAATAAACTTTGAAAAAATAGGTCTCAAGTCTATGTTTTAAGAAAAACACATTGATCGATGTTGGTTATATACAACCAAAAATAATTACTTTGGCTAATCGAGATCTAACCGATGTTGGTTTTGTTAACCAATATCGATTAAGTTATGTAACTGATGTCAGTCTTACTTGTTGATGTTGGTTACTATGTGAAACTGTGGCAAACAAAAATGGAAAAATAAAGTTAGAAAATCAATTTGAATGAGTTTTAAGGGTCCAAATAAATATTTTAGAGTTGTAAAATGATCTTCTTCAGTTGTGAGATGCATCTTGTCTCATCGAGCATGCCAAGATGTAGAAAGGATTAAAAAACAAGTTAGTCAAGCATTAGTCCATAAATAATGAAACATGCATAAAGAACTAAGTAACCAAGCCTATCTATTCCTATAATAATTATAAAGGATATAAGGAAACAAATTAAAGAAAACAACATCATATTACCTTCCCAAATGTATTCACCATACCCATGTGGCTCAAAATCATGTTCTCCCTTGATCAAGTATCCTTGTCTTTGTCAACAATGGTGGTAAGCTCCTCTAATGCCTCAAGAACACTTCATAAAACCTAGGCTCATGATTCCAAATCACTAAAATAGTCTATCAATGAATCTTTCAAACAAAATCAATGATCAAATGCAAAGGCTTGTGGAAACAATATAACATTATAACTTTGCAATATTCAATCTTTTTTCTTCATGTCCATGGCCTCTCTATTTATAGATTTTTGAGATTGATTAGGATCAACCATGATCATACATCTCAAGATTGAGATGTCTGGCCATGGATAATCCTAATATTTGGAATTAAATCCATAATTATCTTTATCATGACCTTAGAAGAAGGGGCATTGAAGAGGCATGGGAGGCATTAACTAGGCATGGGTGACCCATAATCCTGATATTTGTGTCATTTATGGCCTAGGGATGTCTTCCCAAGAAATGATGTCACTTGATGATGTAGTTAATAAGAATCAATTTTCAAAAATAAATATTCAACAACTTTCATGGAAAATCCATTTAAGATATTTATTTGGATTAATTAGCCTTAAATAAGGTTAATCAACATTTGTGCAATTATTTAAAAATTGGCCCTAAATTAATCAAAATGGTCAGAAAGTCATATTACTAAGTTGTAATTTGACTCAAAAAGAATTATAAGGTGAATTTAGATGCATTGGAACCATATTTATATTTAGGATGTTTCCAACACAAAATAACAAAGGTATGTGGCATGTACCAATGAATTTAGGAGAAAAGAGTGATCTAGAGCACAAGACACAAAATCCTCATTTTGAATCAAAATGAATTGATCAAAGTTAACTGACCCATAAATTAAATTTCCCTATTTAGGGATAATTTGACCTAAATTGGCACTTTTAAATGACAAGTTCGAACCATTTATCATGTTTTATGGATTTTGACCTAAAATGTTCATTTGAGTGCAATTCGAGTAAGATTGATAATTTCAACACAAACGGTGTTAGGAATTAGATGTCTACACTTGATAAAGGTGATCTCATCTTGGATAATCCTAATTCACCCTCTAATCAAAATATGGGTGTGTTCAAACAACATTTTCCTAACCATTCACCCAATCAAAATATTGTTCAAACCACAACTAACTCAGGTGATCATAATATCTAATGACCCACCCCCCAAATAACATTTTTACCTAGAAACCTACCCCAAAATCCTCCCAACTTAACATAAACCTACTCTACCCCATTTTCTACTCCTCTATTACCATTTTCTTGTCCCCCACTTTCAAATTAACCTAACAAAGAAAATTAACTAACTCACATGCAAAACCAAATCACAGAGGCTCTTACCTCATCTCTCTATCTCCTTTAGGCTGGCACAGTAGGCTCTTGTGGTGGCATACCTCTTGATAGGTCCCCTTCTATCTCTACCATCTTACTCAATGTTAGATCTCTATTTCTCCAATCAAATGTTTCAAATTAGTTTGGTGGGCCACCAAACCCCCTTTTGTTAGGTTTGGTCAGCCATCGATGTCAACATTTAAGCCCATCAATATTGACAAATTTTCCTAAGCCACCAATGTTATAAATATTTACTATTGACATTGGTGATGTCATCAATGTTGACACCATTGAATTAAATGTTTCCACCGTCCACTAGAACTCTTTAGCCTCTATTCATGGTCTAGGGCAATTTAGAGATCACGTATATCTCCTTGACCATGACCACCAACTTGGAGATCACATATATCTCCCCAACCTTGACAAGCACAATTGGAGATTACTTAAATCTCCACCCACGATGACTTTTCTTGGAGATCAAGACTATCCCTTGCTCATTGACCCCTTTACACCAACCTTGCATTGCTTGTCTTGATGGCTTATGTTATTCTGCTATAGTTGGCTATTATACACATGCATGTTTATTAGGTGTTTTGGATGGTGACAAAGATCATCCTATCCTGGAACCTTTTTTTGTTTTCTAGGGGCACTTCCTACTATGGATGCCTAGGACACATCGACCATTGGAGCTACAACTTTGATTGTTTTGACCTATCAGCTATCACTTACAAGCTGTGCTTTGGTTATTTATATCTAAGTCTTCCTTAACCTTACCTATTTTTGACTTTGTCAACTATAGCTCATATTAGTATATGAAAATGAAGTGATACTAATTTTTCCTCCACTCACCCAATTACCTTTTTGTCAAACTGATACCCAATTTTGGTTTCTCCTTCATCAGTTCCCATTTTGAGGGGGGGATACCTCATCCAATACTTGGAGAATCTAACTCCTATTTTTGTCTTGAAATTTTTTAGTACAAATTAAAATATAAAAAGGGGAAAATGTAGACACCAAAATAACATCACACACATGTGCATAACTCCCTGTGTTGAAACTCCCCTTTAGCCCATTTTTTAATAATAACAATTAGCCTCCCTAACATATGCTTTTACCCCTCAAAAATTTAATTAATTTAAAATATTTAATTAAGTTAATTAAAAACCCATTTTACCACCTTACCTAGCCACCTCACCCTAAAATTGATTCTCATCTGATGAGTCACCTCAAGACTTAGTCCCCTCACCCTAACTACCCAAGATGTATTCTCACCTCAAAACTAAATTCCTAACCAACTACATCCTTCTTAACCTCTTATTCTTACCATATTTAATGGGTGCCACACTTGACATGAAGAGCAACAAAAAATAGGCCAATAATAGTAATTTTTACCTATTCTAAGGCCATCGATGTTAGTCAACCCATGACCAACATCGGTAGGATCACTGACATTGGTTATATAATCCAAACTCTTACCTGATGTTCAATTCAATAGAAATTAAAAAAATCATTCTTATTTTCATCTAGGATCTCAAAATTCAACTTTTGGCATCTTGGCTAATGGTTATCTTGCATAAGTTAATCCAGATTAGGAACCAAGCTCTTGAGAACTAGTAACACCCACTTATTTTCTCTATTTAAGGCATCAATTTGACTCCCTAATTAGAACCATCCATTAGGCACTTATCATTCAGTCACTACTATAGCTTAGTATATCACTTATTCTATAGGTTCTTTGAGTTGTTACTTTGCTATCACTTTACATCTACTATTCACTATTTTACCCATTCCTGATCGAACCCCCATGAGGGAGTTATAAAGTTTCCCCTACTTATTTTTCCTTGACCTGACACACCAAAATTCTAACCAAATCCATCTAAACCATACTATCTCTCACACACACACAACTCTCCCCAACCTCTCAGACCCAACTAAAACCATTTTCCAGACCCAAAAAATCCTTTTATAGACTCCTAGGCAATTATTGTCCCTAATCGACATCGATTACTTTCCCCCACTAACCTTGATAGCATAACTGATATCAGTCACTTCCCTACCAAACTCGGTAGCATAATCGACATCAATGATTGTGGATTTCCTAACCTTTCCACAACTTGCCCAAAAAACTTCCAAAATACAAATTAAACATACCACTACACCTTGTTACTTTTTGCTGCATTTAAGTTGATAATAAATGGTAAACATTATCTCTCTTTTACTCTCTCTTTACCTCTCTTTTAGTTATTTATTACTCTCTTGTCTCTCAAAAGTGGATTTTCATCTCTAAGGAAGTTTGACACTTTTTAGAACAAGCACGTTTCTTGGCATCCCACTCAAATATTTGATAACAAATATTTTTTGGTAGTGTTTTCTTACTTGTAGGTAGTCCTCCCCAGCTAAAGAGGAGTGCTCACTACATCTAGATATGGTGTACAAACCAATTTGGGTTCATTCTAATCACTTATCCCTATCATTCTTCTTTATTTTTATCTATACTTGAAATAGACAAATTTTAGTGAAACAACTAGTTCCATCTAAACCATGGAAATATATTAGCATTGATTTCATGACTTGGTTACCTACGATGAGACACGATCATGATTTTGTGTTCATTTTAGTGGATAGATTTTCAAAGATGTCTATCATGGTTGTTTGAAATAAATTTATTGATGTAGATGGAACTTTTTAATCCTTTTTTAACCATGTTTGTTTTCACTTTGAACTCACAACATCCATTATCTCTGATCAATATTTATGCTTTGTGAGTCATTTCTAGTAAACATTGTAGGAATAGATGGGAATGTAGTCAGATCTATAGACTTAATTTCATCTATAGATATATGGATAAAAGGAAGTTGTCAATCAAACACATTAATTTGATATAAATGTATAACCTTGCATATTATTTTACATGGGATGAAAACCTTTTGTACATTCAACATGCCTATAATAGAATACTTCATAGCTCTACGAGGCATAGTCTATTCTAGACATGTTTTGGGTTTTAAACTATAACACCTATAGACATATCATAACATGCATCAATTAACACTAAATCAAAAAAATAAAAATGGTAAGTGGATTATGCTAATAATTTATTACACTTCACAACATTTATTCATCAACTAGTTTAGTAGTGCCTTTCTCACACCTAAAAAAAGTACAAGGAGAACCATGATGTCCACTACACAACTCATGCCTTTTGAGTTGGAGATAAATCTTTTGTACCTTTAAAAAGAGTGATTTAAAGTTCAATCCATGAATATCAATCATATACTTTAAGGTCCTTACACCATTTTCATGTATCTGATGAGAATGTCTTTGTTCTTTATCTACCTCCATACTTGGGCATGCACCCAATCTTTAAAGTGGAGCTTCTTAAACATTAATTTCCTCCACTTTTTGAGCCAAAAATGACATAACATACTTTATATACCTATGCCAAACACTTTCACCTAACAAATAAGGATCACATCACTAAAGTGATAGACACACACACATGCCATGGCACACATAAATTATTCATAAAAGTTAAATTGGGAAATATGTTGATTGAGATAAGTGGTACAAATCATATGTGAATTTTATGAAACTACACAAATATGCAATGGAAACACTTTATCTTCAATAAATGGTAAATTATCTACGCACATATTTCATGCCACGTACACTCCTCTATGCACTTACATAATATGGACACCTATCACCTTGGATTTCAAGTCATATTCCCATGTAACATAATCTTGCTTTCTCATAATCATATATAGTAGTCTCTTACTCATACTTACCATGAAATCCTATGACTCCTCCATGATGAGTTTGATCTCATCCTTGTGTATCAATTATACATCTATTCACAAACTTACATGCCCAAATCACACCAATTCATAGTCAAATGCACTCCTATGTGTCTCACTCACACATACTCATAGACATGCACAACTACAATTATCTATATATGCAATGAATCTAATGAAAGTGTTAGTTTATGCATTAGTAGAGTGAAAAATAATGAAAAAATGCATATAATACTAGTATTCCAAGCCTAGATACTTGAGGGATAAAATAACAAGAAAATAAAATATAATAAGAAATCAAAAAAATATATTTCACCTTCCTTGATAATTCAATTTGATAGTTGGCATAAGAGTGGAATGTGCTAGACTTTTCGACAATTATTATTTATCAGTGGTGTTTGTGTATCATCTCCCCTTGTTCACTTTTTGAATTGGCTATGGCATGTGTTTATTATGAAGATTCCTCTATGGATTTTTGCATAGTAAGTTTGGATTAAGAGGTTTGTTGAAGGTGTGTGAGGACCTTCTTATTTATATATTTAAGGAAATTTTGAAGATAAATTATGAACATCCATATTAAGATAAAAATCAATGGATGAAAATCAAAGGGCCATGTGAGAGACATGGGTCAATAACGATTATTTTTTCCACCTAATTCTTAATATTTGCAAGTGGCTTGACAACTTGGCATGATGTCAACTTTTCAAAATGTTTGATCGAATATATGAATTTACCAAAATATGAATTAATTAATTTACCATTGATATTTTATCTAACCATTTAATTAGATTTAATCAATTAATTAATTATGATTAACTTTATTGCAATTTTTGAATTTTGATAGTTGTCAAACACATTTGGTCAAAATCATCAATTTACTAGGTCATAATTTGAATGGAAATGAATCAGAGGAATATTATGATTATGTATAATAAATTACCCAAAATAGGGATACATTGACATGATTTAGAGTGTTTTCATCTAATGTTTAGATGAAATTGGGATGTTCAATGATTTCTAGGCTTAATTTGCAGAAATCAATTTTATGTTCATTTAGACATGAAAGTGGTCGAAAAGGAGTGTCTACATTTTTATGTTATTTGAGGTGTTATGGGGAAAGGTAAAATAACATATTTTATAATAATTATCATTAATAATAAAAATTTTAATGACTAAAAAATGATTTATTGACAACCATAGGTTTTTAAGAGCCAACAAGCACATGATGATGCCCTAGAGGGTGGTTGATAAACCCTAGATGCCCCCTCGAGGGAGTGAATGTCAAATAGTGTCATCAAATGAGCCCTTAAAAAGAGGAAAATGACATGATCTATTAGAAAGAATAAAAAATAATAATTAAATTAACCTATGGAGTAGATTAATCTAATTGAGATAATTCTTACATGCATTGATTTCCAATGATAATAGAATTAATGTGTTGACAATTGTAAGGTGTTATGAGCTAACAAGTATAGGTTCATGCCCAAGAGGGTGGTCTATATTAAGTAATGATTTTTTCCTAGTAGGGTAGATTTTATCATGATAAATTTATTATGCCCCAATAGGTTATATTGGCAAGAATAACTCAAGGATATATCATATTACATAAATTAAATATGAGCAAGCACAAATATAGATATGATGGTGTAATGACCTTTTGAAGACTAGAGAAACTATGACAAACACAGAATATGAGGATGTGTAAAGTGATGAAAGAGATTATTAGAAGAACCTAATGGGGAATAATATTAGAAATGGTGAATAAGAATGTGAATAATAATTAAATAATGTGGATGATTCGGTTGTACCTACTAATATAGAGATGATCATCCTGATTAGCATTGATACAACCAAAATGGTCAACTAGTTTTGATTTAATCTAAGAAATGGGATAATTTCCAAATTAAACAAGGGGTATTATCATGGCACCATTGATTTTTAGACTTTTTTTAATTATTTAATGTAGCATGTGATGATATGAAATATGATATAAAACACCATGATGACCTTGCTACAATGTGCATAAGGATTGACTCTCTATCTAATAAACAAATGATAACAATGCACCAATGATAAATACCATGATGATAATTTTGACATATGAATATGGATGGAATCAAGTACAATGTAAAATGTATCACCTTATGAACACATATTTACTGAGTCAAGGTGAGAACAAAGAAAGAAACTAAATAGGTAAACAAACAACTAAGAAAATAAACACACACACAACTTAAAAATAAAAGAAACAAAAAGCATCTTGTCATTAACCAAGTCAATACCTATGTGTGAATTATCAATGGAATGATATTTAGATGGTACCCACAGATAAAGCTATATGCAAGGGAACAATATGTGGAGATAATATATCCTAGTATAAGCTACATGCTTTGATTTTCCCCAATAGGGAGAAAGCTACGAGATTGGCCTAAAAATGTGAATGAGAACCAACCATGAATTTGATCCTATATAAAATATTTGGGAAGGACATATCCCAATGATTTATAAATTAATTAGCCCAAGGATTAAGGTGCCCTAAAGTGGGTGGATATAGAATTGTTGACTAGGTTAAGGACAAGATAAATGGGTTTATATGTTGGGGCTATATATCTCTCTAAGATATTGTAAGCCATTTTAAAATGCTTAGGTTTTTGTGGCTTTATATATCATATGGAGATTGGAATCATTTTACAATTTTTATATATTTTGATTATTTTGAATTTTTTTGGTATATGTTTTGAATTTTTTTGGAATTTCTAGGTACCTTAACTTAATGGATATTTACAAGATACAAAATAGTGTGAACTTGATAAATGGAAAAAATGTGGTTTGGATATTGGTAAACAATAATAATTTGATATAATAAACCCACATTCATGGGATTAGTGACTACCGATGGGTAAGGTAGGATACATAAGATCCTAGAACAATGTTAAGCACCACAAATTACATTTGATGGAGTTGAGTTAAAGGAAGGGTTCCTTCATGATGAGGTTAAGGCTTCTTAAATTATGTGAAGGCAGAAGTGAAGTGGTAGTAGTTATAGCTATAAGTTGATTTTTAAGAGATGGACACATATTAGGATTTACAAAGCCTTTTTGACAAAATTCCATCATTGTCATGAGCTAAATTTTATGGGTTATAGTTGAGTGGAGACTTGAAAATATTTTATTTTAAGTTTTTAAGATTATATATCATAAAATACCACCATCATGGATATCTGTAGTGGATGGATTGCTCCTAAGTCAAGAGTCATAAATCATTTCTTTTCAAAAGGCTATCATGTCTACATCCTTTATCTCAGTACCTTGGTACTAGTGATCTATGGGAAGATTAGTGAAGGATATAGGAAAGATGCAATAGGTATTCAATAAGCCACTGACCCCATAAATACCTCAATATATGATGATATTATTAAAAGGAAAACCCCATACATATATTGTAATATAAATCCATACATGATGTATATAGTCATGATGATGTACAAGGTAATAAAATATAATTATTAAGATGTGACATACTATAATAAGGATGATCATGGTGTGACTAGATAGATAAAAAGAGTGTGACCATTCATAATTATTATTATTATTGGGATGAATGTTTGACTAGGGGTTACATGTCCACATTGACAAGTGAGTATATGCAACCTTTATGAGTGGTGTGACTTCTTTATAGAATCCATGAATTCATAGGACTTGCTTAATTAGTAGAGAGGATAACATATCTCCAAGGAATAATAGTTATGTAGGACATATAACTTATCAACTAGAGACCAATTATGGAATGTGTTTTGTGAAATTAAGTGCTTAATACTGGTAGTGATTTTTTTAGGGTCTTGACATAGAAAGGAAGCACATATTAGTGTAGGTTTTTATTTTTCCCTATTTTTTATGTAGGGAAATTGTATTTCTTGTGCATACATGGAGTTTTCCTACATTTATGGGATAGGCTAGCTTATGTGGAGATGTGTGTCATAGATGTGTCATAGGTGTCATAAGAATGTCATAAGTAACTCCCTTGATGGGAGTTACTTCTCTATTCTTAGCAGCTTGTCACCACCTTTCATGGAGGAGTTAGAGTCTATTCTTGGGGTGCCTTGGCCACCTTTTGTGGAGGAGTTACTTACGTGCTCTCCTATATGTATTCTTCACTTTGGCCATCTCATGTTAATCACATTTTGGTTTTCTCCATTTTGTCTTGTGTAATTTAGCTTGCTTCATCTCATGTGATCACATCTCCATTGCATTCACATTATCTAGATTTTGGAAATAACTCCGATATGGTATCAGAGCCACTCCGGTAATCATGTGTCTGGGTATGCTATTAGTTTATTATGAGATTCTTACTTTGCTTCCTTAGTATTTTTTTTAAAATCTATTGAATTTGAGAGATTTGGTAGAGTTTATTGAAAACTCATGCAAATCCATACAGAAACTTGTTTAAAAAAAATTGCTTCTGAGTTAGAATTTGCCAAGACATCTTGTCTAGATCTGTTGTGGCTTTAGCAAAGGCAGTAGAATTCCTTTTCTCTTGGTCATTCTGTAGGAAAAGATAGATCTTTGCAACTAGTTTATATTCTTGGGTGCCATTATTGTGTGGAGAAACAGAGGGAGGAGTAGCATCAACAGCAATATCCTTCTACAAATAGTCAATCTAGGCACAATATCCTTCTAGGCACAGTCAGTCTAGGCACAACCAGTCTAGGTGCAATATCCTTCCAAGCACAATCAGTCTAGGCATAGCCAGATCCTTCTGTTATTATCCTTTTACTACACCAAGTCCTTGTAATGCCTTCAGCAACAACAAGGCACCATCAGGCCGTACGGTGTCTAACAAGTCTGCAGTTCATTTCTTTTGTTTTTTTTTGAGCAAAATCTGGAATGTGTTTTTTTGGTGCCCCTTCCTTGCTTGGCATCACATGTGGACCCTTGGACACTTGGCATCCATCAAATTTTCCTTTACCTTATTTTTTTATCAGTTAAAAATTGACTTGTATAAAAAAAATCAATCAATTTGACTGAATATTAATTTTCTTAGACAGTTTGATAATTTAGGGGTTAACATTTAAAACTTGTATCTTCAACCTACGAAGACGAAGGGTAAGGCCTAGGTTGGCAGGTGGCCAATTCCCCCTCACAAAAACCTCCTTTGGATTCCTCATTCTATGCTAAATCTAATGAGTGGCTGGAAGGCCACTTTCTTTCTCAAAATAGGCATTTTTTAATGTTTTAGTGTTTTTTTGCAAAAACACTAGTTTATGGAAAAATTGAACATTTAATATCTTGCAAATAGTAGCTTAGATTTGGGTGACATTTTTTGAAAAAGTGTTTATAATTCAATTCTCAAAAATTTAGGCTTGTTATTTGTTAAAAATGCACTAGTTTATAAAGTGCCAAAAATTTGGGTCTCCTAAAACATATTTTCAGCTGAGTTCGACGTCCTGTTTGCTTTAGTCTTGCATTGATTGCTCTAAGACACATTCTCAGCTGAGCCTAACATATTTTGAGTGTGCACTTTCATGTTTTGGGGGGCTCAATATTTTAGGGGGGTGTGATTACTTTTCACAACTTGCAAATATTTGCTTTCATTCTCCTTTTTCCATAATTTCACAACTTGCAATCAACACAACTTCACCTAAATTCAGCTTAAAATGGATTCTTTTCAACTTAAACCCCTAACACCCTTCAACTATCATGAATAGAAAGTTAAAATGTCAATCATTCTTAGAAGCAAAGGGTTGTATAGGATCACCATGGGTACTAAAGTAGAACCCAACACTGATGCTGAAAAGGTCAAGTGGTACGACTGTAGTGATGAAACCTATGGATTACTAAGCTTGTCTATGTCTCTAGAACTTCTCTTCCATTTAGAAAACTCTAAGACTACCAAAGACATATGGGACACCTTAGAACTCTTATTTGGGAAGCTTGATGAGATGAGAGGTCATGAGCTCAAAAATGAACTCATAAGTCTAAGTCCTAGCAACTTTGACACCCTACAGGACTTTTTCACTAAGTTTAATGCCCTTATATTGCAATTGAAAGAATGTGGGATATAGAATAAAGATGATCAACTCATCCTTTTTATTCTCACAAAGTTAGGTCCAAGCTATTCAGTCTTTGTCTCCACTTTCCATGCCACAAAAAGTGCCCTTGGCACTACATGGAAAATGCCTTCTTTGGATTCATTCATTGCCGACTTGACAAGGGAGCAAGATAAGATAATTCAAATGGGCACAATGAAGTCTACTCAAACCAAACTTTGATAGCTAGAAATGGTAAGGATAAGACTTCAACAAAAGAAGAATAAAAAGAACAAGGACCAGGAGAAGAAGAAAGAAAACAATAATCCTGCCAAAAACAACATTGAGACTTCCTCTTCCAATGCTAAACCTATAAAGGAGAAGGTTAAGTGTGCCTATTTTAAAAATATAGGGTATGATGAACACAAATGCATGAAGAAACAAATAGATCACCTAACTCATCTTCTAGAGAAGCACAACATAGGTGTTCCTGAGTCCATCAAGCAGAATTCATCTACCCAAGATTTTACCAAGGCAAAAGGCAAGGGTAAGGAGAAAGAAAAGGGCAAGGCCCTTGTAGCTACTAGAGCTTATACATCATCATGGGTCATTGATTCAAGTGCTTATCACCACATGGGATCTTCACTAGTTGAGTTTTCATCTTCAGAGCCTTGTAGCATGACTTCAATTAGTTTGGGTGATGACACTTCAGTTTTTGTTGTAGGGAAAGGGTCAGTTGAAATAGAAGGAGGAACATTCAATAATGTTCTAAGTGTTCCTTATCTTTCAACCAATCTCACCAGATTTAGTGGCTATCAAGGAGTTGCATAGTGTTACTACAGTGGTAGTGGGTAGGGCAGATCACCAAGCAAGGTTATACACCTCACATTTTGCATCAGATTCTTCTCCAACAGCATTGTTGACTCATTCAGATGGAGTTATCAAATTGTGGCATGAGCAGTTTGGCCACCTTAACTACCACTACCTTGAGCAACTTTGCAAAAATGACATGGTCATTGGCTTGCCTCATGTCCAATTCTCAAAAGGACTTTGCAAGGGGTGCTCCCTTGGGAAGCATCCAGAAACAAAATTTGACAAAGGCAAAGCTTGGAGGGCTTCACAACCTTTGGAGTTAGTCCAAAGTGATGTATCAGGACCCTTTCCCAAACCATCTTTCACAAGGGCCAAGTACATTCTCACTTTCATTGATGATTTCTCTAGGTACACTTGGATATATATTCTCAAACAAAAGTTTGAAGTGTTTGAAAATTTTCTAGACTTCAAGGCTCTTGTTGAGAAACAAAGTGAGAAATCCATCAAGGTTATTCAAACTGATAATGGAGGGGAGTATGTTAGCAATAGGGTTGAGTAGTTTTACACCATAAATGGGATTAATTTTTAGTGCACAGTCACTTACAGTCCTTCACAGAATGGGGTTGTAGAATGTAAAAATAGGTTCTTAAAAGAGATGGGTAGCTATATGATTCACTCAAAATCCTTAGCACCACAGTACTGGGCTGAAGCCATCAATTATGTTAGCTACATTCAAAATAGGGTTCCTCACAAAGCTTTGAAAGGGATAACACCCTTTGAAGCTTGGCATAAAAGGAAACCTGACATTGAGCACCTCAAGGTTTTTGGATCCCCAGCCATGGCCTGCATTCTGAAGAAGAAATGCAAAGCTATGGAATGTCAGTCCAAGCCTTGCATCTTTGTAGGATATCTAGATGGTATTAAGAGGTATCACCTTCTAGATCTAGTCACTCATGAGTTGTTCATCGAGAGAAGTGTCCATTTTTAGGAGAGTCCTAGAGACTCAACACTTGACACTTCTTCTCCCTCATCAGATCTACTTCTTCATGATGATTCCTCATCATATTTAGATCAGCCATAGTAGGTTATTGAGCAAGAGACATCTTCTTCTTTTTCGAGTTCAGATAGCAAGGACAGTGATGTAAAGTCATCCACCTCTAGTCAATCAGAGGATAAGGAGTTAGCACCTAACTCACCCACTTTTGGGTCACTTTGGGCCAGATAGACACTTGAGAGTGCTGGCACTTGGGTAGGAGATCCCACAAATGACAGACGTACTAGGGGGATTTTTAGAGAGATACACATGCCTTCTTTGCTTCAGTTTCAGATCCATAGACTTTTTGAGAGGCATCTGGGGTACCTGAGTGGGATAGTGCTATGGAGGAAGAATATTATTCCTTAGTCAAAAATCACACTTGAGATTTGACTTCACTTCTTAAGGGAAGAAAGATGGTTCGATGTAGGTGGATATATCAAACCAAGTTTGTAGCAGATGGGTCAGTTGATATGTACAAGGCGTGATTAGTAGCGAAGGGTTGCTCATAGGTGGTAGGCATTGACTACTCAGAGACATTTTCACCCATTGCAAAGATGACTTCTATCCGACTCACCTTGGCTATTATTTCATCACATGTTTGGGATGTGCATTAGATGGATGTGAAGAGTACCTTTCTTCATGTAGACCTAGAGGAGGAGATCTACATGGAGTAGCCACCATGATTTGTTCAGGATTCTTCCTTAGTATGCAGACTTAAGAAATCTATCTATGGCCTCAAAAAGGCCCCTCGAGCTTGGTATGCCAAGATGGATTGCTTCCTTCTCACAGTGGGTTTCACTAGGTGCCATTCTGATCCCAATGTCTACTTCTTGTGGCAGGATGATTCACTCCTAATTTTGGTTCTATATGTTTATGACCTTTTGATCACCAAGAGTTCTTCATCGGCTATTACAGCGGTGAAGGCATCTCTCTAGGATATATTTGACATGACAGACTTGGGTTTGTTGCACTACTTTCTTGGCATCAAGATCTCACAATCAGATTCAAGGATTTCTCTTGCATAGCCTAAGTATGCTCTTGATTTATTGGCTCAATTTCACATGGATGATTGCAAGCCATCTTTGACTCCCTTTCTATCAAGATTCAAGCTTGAGGCTGACTATTCTTCACCATTGGTTGATGCCACTCGGTATCAACAACTTATTGGTAGTCTCATCTACTTGACTCACACCAAACCTGACATATCATATACAGTGGGACTTGTCTCCAGATTCATGTAGGAACCTCATGAGCCCCATTGGAAAGTAGCTAAGAGGATCTTGCATTACATACAAGGCTCACATAGATACAAGATTCATTACAGATTTGGCATAGAGGTTGACTTGGTTGGATATATAGATTTAGACTAGGCTGGTGATTCATAGACTCACAAGTCCACTTTTGGTTACAATTTCTCTCTAGGTTCTGGTCCTATTAGTTGGTCTAACAAGAAGCAAAGTGTTATTGCTATATCATCCACAGAGGTAGAGTATAGGGGAGCTGTTAATGCAGCTACTGAGGCTATTTGGCTTCAAGGGATTCTTTTTGAGTTTGGCATTCCTATTAGGTAGCCCACCATCATTTATTGTGACAACCAGAGTACCATTCATATTTGTAGGAATCCAATTCAACACTAGCAGACCAAGCACATAGATATTCACATGCATTTCATTTAGGAGCTTATGCATAGTCAGGTCATTGACTTGATATTTTGCTAGTCTTCGAAGTAGGTTGCATACATCTTCACCAAACCTTTCATCGAGAGCAAGTTCATTCATCTACAAGATCTTCTTGGGGGATGGTCCACATCTACAGTAGCATCATCTTTAGGGGGGGCCACTAGTCTCTTCTTTCTTTTATGTCTCTCTTTTGGGGTGGAGTTTTTTCTTATGGGTTTTCTCCTTTTCTTTATCTTATGGGAGATTGCATTTGTACATGGGTACCTCATCAGGCCTAGTTGCCGAGACCCATTTTATATTTCCACATTGCCCACCTAAGCTATGCTTATGGGAGGGTATTAATGTAGGTTTTTATTTTTCCCTATTTTTTAATTAGGGAAATTGTATTTCTTGTGCATACATGGAGTTTTCCTACATTTCTGGGATAGGCTATCTTATGTGGAGATGTGTGTCATAGATGTGTCATAGGTGTCATAAGAATGTCATAATTAACTCCTTGATGGGAGTTACTTCTCTATTCTTAGCACCTTGTCACCACCTTTCATGGAGGAGTTAGAGTCTATTCTTGGGGTGCCTTGGCCACCTTTTGTGGAGGAGTTACTTATGTGCTCTCCTATATGTATTCTTCACTTTGGCCATCTCATGTTAATCAGATTTTGGTTTTCTCCATTTTGTCTTGTGTAATTTAGCTTCTTGTATAATTTCAAATTTCTTTAGCATCTATGTGGTGTGCACTTATTTCATCTCATGTGATCACGTCTCCATTGCATTCACATTATCCATATTCTGGCAACAACTCTGATAGCACAAAGGTTGAGATGGCACATAATGGAAGAAATGGTAATTCAGGTGGGGATGATCAATAACCACCACATATTACTATGATCTATGAGTTGAATGTGTGGATATTTTAGATGTTACACTGAGTTATGGACTTGGTAGAATAAATATTATAGCAATAGTAGTTGATGGAGCCTCAACTTTAGCCTTAGCCTCCACCTCGATGAATAAGGCATGAATTTTACTATAAAATATTCCAAGTAGGGGGGAATAATAGAAGGCTTAAATAAAATGAATAATGACCAAGATGTCATGGAGGAAATCCTTACTATCTATCAAGATGCCTGATAAGGCAAAGCCAAACATTATGTAGTCATATAAAAATGTAAAACTGGTAACTTAAGTGTCGCTAATGACACCCAAACCATATTTACCTCTTTATTTCTCTATTGACCCTTATATACACCTTTTTTATTATTCCCAATCATCTATAAATATCTAGCATCTTAAATTTTACTGACAAGTTCACACAGGGACAACGGATAAAATCTAAAAAACTCAAGTCTCTGTGACTAGTTTAGACAATAGTAGTAGGACCTAGACTATAGCACCAGACCCTGACATGCCCTATTTTTGACACTCCTATCCAAGTGCATTTCAAGATCCAACGGTCAGATTCATCTGATCTTTTTCCTTTTCCTTGTTAGCCTAATGCAGATACATTTGACCCATGACCAATAGATCCCTATAAAATCCCATTCAAAGATAATTTGGAGAGGGTTGGTAAATATAATTTAAGCAAGAAAGAAAATAATAAAGACCACTCAATAAATCTTCCCTATTCTCTGCATACAGCCAGCCTATACAATTTCAAGCCAATTCAAGATCATATACTAGTCCCTAGTCATCTCAAGCATACTTGGTTTTAGGATTTATTACATTTCATTCACTATTACACAAATTAATCTTAGAGGGAGAACTACATATGGCTTGATCCCTCCTTAGAGTATTGGTATGAAGGCAATGTGCCCACACACAGGGTGTGAAGCACATCTAGTGCATTTTACAAACACTAACCCCTTTTTTCTTTTTTCAAAGTTTATTTTAATTACATAGAAGATAAAAGTACATAAATAATTATTTATATAGGGATATCTATTGATATTGAGGACCTAAAAATTGGTGCACATGTTCACACTAAGCAGGCAAACAAAACCCAAAAAGTTTAAATCCTTAGGATAATAGCACCAAAGAAGAACTACAGAACTAGAACCCAAGGTGTCCAGTTCTAATGCTCCTATCTAAACCCAAGGTGTCTAATTCTGATGCTCCTATCTAATCAAAAAATAAAGGCTAAGATCTTGTTTTTTATAGTGTCCCAATCTTGCACACAAATTTCTAGACCCTATCTCAATCAAATCAGCATAGAATAAGATAAGTTTAATTTTCTCTCTCTCACTACTATTTTTAGAAAAGGCCTAGTTTTAATTTAATTTCAAAAATTATTAGCTTTAATTATGAATATTATTTACTAATTTCCCCTACTCATACCCATTTATTTAATAGGAATAAAATTCTATTATTCCCAAAATCGACAAATCATTTGGTGAACCTGACTTACTTGAAATTTTACATAAAAATCCTAGAAACCCTAGGGTAAATTCCTAGCTAATTTTTTCCATTAATTTTTTATTTATTTTTTAATTTTAAAATTAGAAATTCCTCTCAAAATTTTAAAATTTTGTAGTAAATTTTAAAATAAATTTATTTCAAACCCTATTTGCATACACTAGGTACTAGTAATTTTTTAGAATCAATCCAATAATTTTTTGATTTTTTGCTTGCACATATAAATCATAAATTTATCTCAAAATTTTAAAATTTTGTAGTAAATTTTAAAATAAATTTATTTCAAACCCTAGTTGCATCAACTAGTTCCCAGTAATTTTCCAAGCATTTTTTGAATTTTTAGTTGAATATTAAAATCAAAAAATCACTTCAAATTTCAAAAATTCATGGTAATTTTCAAAAATTTATTTCTCAAAACCCTAGTTAATTCTACTAGGTCCTATTAAATCAAGCACTTTCCCATAAATTTCTAAATTTTTTCTTGAATACTTAACTCAAAATTTCAATTTCAATTTCAAAAATTCATAGTATTTTACAAAAAATATTTTTGAAAAATCCCTAGTTGCATGTACTAGCTCCTTTTTGCTTCTTGAATTATCACCTTACATGTTTGGTAGCTCAGTATCCTTTTTGTGAAAATTCCAATTCACTATTTTTAGGACCTTGCATTTCTTATATTTATTAATTTCCATTTCTAGCACATTACCTATTAAAAATTATTTCAAAACATTCAAACACATTTCAAATTATTTTCCTACTTTAACAATGGCTCAATATATTGGTTTTGATGAAACTAATAAAAGAGAACTTCAAGAAATCTTAACCAAAGATCCGGATATGCAAGATGACATGATTAGAATTTTACAAGTGGAATAACAAAAAGTGAACAACGGTTAATCTTCTCAAAACATAGATCCACCAATTGTAAATGACACTATTGGGGAAATTATGTCTCAACAACCCCCTATAGTAGCCCAACCTGCCTCTATGCCACCAGTTACAACTAGTACATCCTTATCTCCTAATGTGGTATCCCTTATGAAAGAGATAATATATCTTAAATCCAAGGTGATACATCTTGAGCAAGTACCTCTAGACCTACATAGGCTTTAGATTATTTCGCTTTATTGCATACACCATTAGCATGCCACATTGCTTCTACATTTTTCACATAATTTTTTGTTTAACCCAAGCTTATTCTTTATGATGGAAAGGGTGATTTAGAGACACATTTTATATATTTTCATGTAGCATGATTATATTATGTCCCAAATGACTCACTACTTACCAAGTTATTTCCATAGAGCCTAAAGAATTATACTTTACAATGGTTCCATAATATAGCAAATTAGTCAGTCAATGCTTTCAATCCTTTAGCTGACATGTTCCTAGCACACTTCTATATCAACATTTGTGATAAGGTTTCATATACTGAAATTTATCAACAAAAACAATGACCAAATAAGCATCTCATAGACTATGTTCTTCGATATAAGACCATCTTGGCTAAGATGACTATCCCCATGGTAGATCAAGAGTTACAAGACCTTTTCAAAAAATGTCTTCTACCAGCACTTCATGAATCAATAATGTTCAAAATTTTCTCTTCCTTCACTGAAATGTGTCACACATTAAAGGAAAGATAAGTCAAAATAATTTCAATGGGCAAACTAAAGTACACTAATACATCAAACACAACTAATAAGAGTAAAAAAAAAGTCCCATATAAGGTCAAGTTCAAAAATATTAAAGGAAAGAATTAACCTATAGTCAATGTGGATTTAGAGCCTCCTCATTGAATAGTTTAAATTTAATTGGATACATTTGATCTTTGTCATAGTGTCTTACACATTTCACTTCACTTGGCAAACCTGGAATAGTCAAAATATCTCTAGACACAATCATGGTGAACATGACTTTCAACACTTATAGTATCACTTCCTTGAACATATAATGAATTTAAATGATCATTATACATTATAATAACATATATAATCAAAAATATACAAAGTTAAAATGACAAATATAGACCTAGCTGATCAAATTTTGAACCTCACTTTTTCATTGTCTTCACTCACACAACTAGGTCATCTTGAGAACATTATTTTCATCATTTTAAATGAATTATAAAGAATATAAACAAAATGGAAATGAGTTATAGGTATTTAAAAATACCAAAAAAAATTATATTCATTCCTAATCCACTACAACTAGTCCATAAACACTTTCTTACTCTTTCCTAGATTTTCTCACTATTTTCACTCTTTGCCAGTTTAGAGATAGGTCAATTTGGGTGACCAAAATGGTTGAAACAAAGGATATATATTGTAAAAAAACAACATGGACATAAATATTGAGTATTTTCCTTCAATCTCTATCAACTTTCATGCATTTAGCTGATCAACTCTACCTATAGCATCAAATTCTTTAGAAATAAGTGTTTTTGTAGGTTTTACTCACTGCCCTAACACACCACTACCACTTGGACATGCCTAAAGGAGTATTATACAACATAAAAACATAAAAAAATAATAACCAATCCATTTTGGGTCATTATCAATAATATTTCTCTAATTGAGTCATAATAAGGGGTTTTAGAGGGTTATCAAACCAATTCTAGTATTAGCAATTGTTCGTACAATATTGCCCCTCAAATGCCAAATTAATGCTTCCCCTCAAATTAAAAATTAATTCTTGGAGATGTAAACCAAGACCCTTACATATCTATAAAAATTATGACACCATACAAATTTTAGACATGCCAATTAACATCTAAACTTTCTTCTCGAGTTCTCATCTCTTCATTTTACATGCATAAGAGACCTCAAAACATGACTTATTATCTTCTCCTTCAATCCACGACCTTAGAATTCATAAACATGATTGAAAAAATGTACCATCCATGAAATCATGATCACATGAGCACTCTTACCTTGGAATTTGATCTTCATCCTCCATTTGTCCTTACTAAGTGTCTTGGTACATTAGGCCTTTAGCTGTAAGTCAGTTTAGGTCTAGAGTATGTCCCGCTCACCACCATAGATGCTCTCAAAACCTCATATACACTATTAGAAAACCTCTCATGTGTTCACATACTAATTTTAATCCTTTATAAACTTTGGTAACATCTCAGAACACTTCATTGGGTTGGTCAGAGTCTAGAGCAAGGTCTAGTTGCAAGCCTTCAATAAAGACTTTCCATTTTAAGCTCACTTTGGCACTCTTCTGAGTGGATCCACACCTCATATGCATGATCAAGTAACTACATATATATTATTATACATTTTTACCTCTATATCATCATTTTCATGCCTCTACAAACCATATCTATGCTTAAGAACTAGTCCATC
The DNA here is from genome assembly GCA_037957365.1 of Torreya grandis. Classification (NCBI taxonomy): domain Eukaryota; kingdom Viridiplantae; phylum Streptophyta; class Pinopsida; order Cupressales; family Taxaceae; genus Torreya; species Torreya grandis. The sequence continues at coordinate 4,493,965 of JARHVA010000748.1, forward strand.
AAGTAGACCTACTAGGCACCATACAACTCTCACCTTAATGATCCTTCTTGGCATCAATAATACTGAACCTAAAATCATTGAAAACACTCCAAAAAATTCCAAATGGACCTCAAGCCACTATAGCTCACCCTACATTGAGGAATATAATTATGTGACAATAGGATTGTGAATAGGCAAATGACACAAGTATTAAATAATAGTATGACAACGTATAATGATACATAACTTGGAAAAATTAAAGGATGAAATTTCTAGGATCACCATTATAATGCTCAAGTATATGGATATTTAAGGAATTCATTCAATAATCCTAAGTCTAAATCATTTTCTAAAACTACATATAAATCCAACCACTGACACTATCTGAAGTACTAATGGATCATAACCAAGATCAAAAGGGGTAACAAGAAAAGAGAAACAAACTAAGGTAAATAGGATATGCATGGTGGGAAAGGAACATGGAATGGTATAAATAATTCTATGGTATTACATGAAGTAATATATCCTTATATACAATATTTTAGGTCACTCAATCAAAAACTTCTTGATATATATTGTGTTCATTGGTTCATCAAGTTATTCTCCTTCTAGTGTAGCCAATTTGTGTGCCCCAGAACCATAGTTATCAATAATAACATAGGGTAATAACTAGTTAGGATTAAATTTTACCTTTTTCTTATGTTCAAAATTTGTATTTTTCTAGTTTTCTTTAAGTACAAGATCACCAAGCTCAAATTCTTTGTGTTTTACATGCCTATTCTATTAACTACACAATTGGTTCTGATATGTTTGAAGGCTATTCAAGGTTGTCATTCATTTTACATCTAGTAATTCCATCTCTTGAAAATGAACTACTTTTTAACCCTCATCATCAAGTATATGCTTTAGTGAAATTCATATAGAAGGTAACTCAACTTTCAAAGGAAAAATGGCCTCAGTGCCATAAAATAGGAAATAAGGGGTGGCTTCTAATGGAGTGAAAAAATTGGTATGGTAGGCTGAGAGGGTGTGAAAATTTTACAAGTGCTAATCACAACCAGCATCATTAATGATATTTCTAGGTATCTTGACAATGGTCTTATTATATGTCTCTACTTGGCTATTGCCTTGCAGGAAGTATGGTGTATAAAAATGTCAAACAATATGGTATTGGGCGAAAAGGACTTTAACATCCTTAATTTTGAGTAAACCTCTTTTATCAGATATAAGGTTAGATTGAATGCCATGGTGGAAGATGAGATGATCGAAAATGAACTTAGATATCTATTTACCAGTCACATAAGCTAAGGGACTGACTTCCACCCACATAGTGAAATATTCAGTGGTAGTTAGGATATATTTATGGCCATCTAAAGATGTAGGGTTAATATTTATTATAAGTTTGAGTCACCACATTGAAAATAACCATGGGTTGGTCATTGGTTTGAGTGTTTGGTTTGGGACATGTATTTTATCATCATGTTGCTAGCATTATACACACTTTTAAACATATGTGATAGGATTGGATTCCATAGTTGGTCAATATTAACTAGTGTATAGTAAATTTTTGGCAAGGATGGTCCCACTAGTGTGGGACCCATAAAACCCTTTCTGAAGTTACCTCAACAATAATCCAGATTATACCAAGGTTAAAGAATGAAGTAGAGTTCTATCATAGATTTTATGATAAATTTTGGGTCCAAGTAATGTGTAAAAAGAGGCTTGATGGATGAAGGCCTTTTAATTTTTATAAGAAAGGTTATGTGGCATGATTTGGTCATCAAGGTAATCATACAATTTAGAATACCAACAAGAAATAGGACCAAAACTATCACAAATCATTTTGATGGCCAAAGGTTCATTAGCAGGTGATAGAAGATGTTCAATAATGAAGTAATAATCTTTGGCCTTATCTATGATCTAGATCATATAACCAATAATTACCATGACATTTATTTATTTGTTATTAGACTAAGGTATTGTTGACTATTTTGACCAGAAGTCATATTAGGTCAACCACCTACATAGTTGAAAACATGTTATAGGGTCTTATAGGTTGAAGTGGTCACTAGTGAGGTCATTCAATGTGTCTTTAGTCTTGATCATATTGGTCATTAGTCTTTACTATCATTTTATGCCATATAAGGTCAGTTTTTGAGACATTAATTAGAATTTTATGATTTTATAGAGGGATAAACGTTTTTAAAATGTATTTAATGTCCTACATGTCAGATTCATGTCAGAGATGATAGTCCTAGACTAAAAATTGTAGGTACAACATTAAAATCAAGAAGATCAAGTAGTTTAGGTAGTTTTCAATTATTTTACGGCCCATATAGTAGCTTTGGCATATGGGAGGACTTCAAAAATGCCTCTTCAAGTCCCATAAGTCCATTTCCATACTTGGGAAGCTTTGTTAGAATTGAAAATGAGTAAAACCATCTTATTTCTCCTATTGCTTTCCTTTACAAGCAAAATGGTCAATCGATTTCAGTCTGATCAGACAATAGGAGGCGAATTGGAGAAATTGATTTTGAGGGATGATATTAATCTTTGTGTACTTAAAATCCATGTTAAGATTTGTATTTTTGGTTGCTGGTGCTTCATGATCCATAGTTAAGAAGGTTTGTGACTCTTTTCTACCTATATATCCCCAACACTTTAAGGTTTCTTCTCTGTTTGCATTATTCTATGCAGTTCAAGTTATGTACATGATATTGAGAAGCCTGAATATTTTTATTAAAAGGTTTCTAGTGTTGATTGCATCTATGAAGTAGAACTGATGAGCAAGTCTATCTCAGTTTACTAGTTGAGGACACCATTGAAGTCTACAAATTATGGTTCATCAATTTCTAAAGTTTATCTCCCTATTTTGATATTCATAAAAATTATAATTCAAGGTAAAAATTTTTGTTTAATATCCCATTTCTTAGTTATTATTCTATTATTTTAAAAGTTTGGTCTTAAATACTAACATTGATGAAGAACACAATTGCAAACATAAGCATAGTTAGATTCCCTACAACATCCACCTATAGGATAGTGTGAGAATGTTTGGATAGAGGTGTGATCAATGTTGAAAACTCTGTATATCCATATGATCTCATGTTTCATAAGTAACATGTTTAAACCACCAAGTGACCCAATGTTGACAAGATTCTGGTTTGGCACATAGATCTGAATTTGTAGTAGCCCCTACAAGTGCTTAAACAGAGGTATGAGGAGTATTAAATAAATATTTTTGAACTTATTTGAAACCTTATTATGGTTTAATATCATTGATATTATCATTGTGATAGTGGTAAAGTCACAAGATGGAAAATAGACCTAGGTCTAGGTCCACAGTTAGTAAATCTGCATTTGAGGACAATTTACCTTAATCCTTTTGAAAAGGGAATCCTACTTCATAAAGAGTCAACTCATAGTAGAATGTTTTGAGGATTGGATAGGCTTAAATGTTTCCATCATTTATCCAAAGCATAGGGGCAATTCCTTGACTCAATAAAATGGTTTATTAAATAAGGGAGAGTAGTTTTTGGTTGGCTTCTAACTTAGACAAGTTTTAGCCTGAAACACTTAGTGAATATTGTGTTAGAATGACTAAAAGCAACCTAATGTAATAGTGACACAATGGAAGCATGGATTCAATACAAGGTGACTCCATTTGAATAATATATGACACTAAGACCTCAATAGTAATCAAATAAGTTTGATAATAATGTTTTGACATATGTGATCACCCACAAGAAGATCTCATAGTTTCTCAAATGGAGTATCTACAATTAGTATATAAACCATAGAGTTGATGGTGAGAAACAAGGAATAAACCTTGTAGGCATGGTTGTTCTTGAAAGTTAGAAATGACCTAATGAGATAAGGAGCAATAAAAGAGTGAGGTATAGTGATGTGACATAGGTCATCATCTATAAAGGTTCTTTAAACTCTCCATAATTGTCACCTATAGGTGACATAACCTGACTATAGATAGATTGGCTTAGGCTAATGAAGGGAATAGTTTGAAAGAGTTGGTAGAGGTTGATGATGAATTGAAGATATCTGATATCACCCTTATAATGCTGATATCCATCTCATATGATGTTTATAGAAAGGAAATAAGATAGATACTGAGTTTCAAATATTCAACGTATAGTCAACACAAAGTCCCTACAAAGTCAAGTCTTATGAGTCAATATTTAGGGATTTAGGAGTTTGGAGACTCTAAAAAGGTGATCTAACCCTAAAATTTGGTGTAGAAGGTATTCATGACCTAATATAGCCTCTCATATCCTCAGATTAGCTAGAAAATTGGGGAAAGTGTCCTCTATTTTGTCTTAGATAGAGGATACTCCCAATAAAGACTACCCTATAGGTTTAGCATATTAAGGTTGGAGGAAAAACATGAGGAAAATTGGAGAATTGAATAAAGGTGTGCTAATTTGAAGTAAAGGTGAACAAGTGTGAATCAACACTCACAATCTTAAGAAACCACTCAGAGGTGGTTATAAGCCATGAAACACAATCAGGTCTATTAGGCTTAGGACTAGGCCTAAGCCCTATTAACACTCAATTTCATTTCTAAGACCAAATTAACCTTCTTACCTAGTAGATAACCTTTAGGGGAAGGTATAGGGTTGAATTAAGTCACTTATTTGTAAAGAAATACATAGAGGTGTCACTTTTGGCCTAAAACCATGACATGGGTATATAGAATGTATTCTAAATCTTGAGAGGCCATATTTAAGAGCTCAAACCTATACAAAAACCAAGCATGAGTCCTCAAGTAGCTAGGGGTAGTTAGTTAGGGTCCCATACTAAAGATTTTTGGAATTTGTTTAGAGGTTGGATGTCAAGATTTTATGAATAATCCTTAATAGTCCAAATAGTTAAAACCCTCCTAAAACCCTATCTAGAACCTTATGGAGAATAAATAGATGGTAATGCACTCAAAAGAGGTTAAATGTCCCAAAAATTGTTTTGTATATGTCAAGAACTCACTCAGGTTTCTAGACATGCATTTGGTTTGTACTTTCACTTGTACAAACATGGAAAAAACATGTGTTTTTACAAGATTTTGGGTGTTATATAGGTATAGAGGAGACTTGAAGAGTAATAATCATTTTGGGAGGTCAATCTAGACTTTTTATAACTCCCTATATCCATTTCTCACAATAGATAAGCATATAAACACCTTTTTGAGTCATTCATCATAGGCAGTCTTAGATAGGTAATGAAAAGGCAAAGTGACTGTTAAGTGAGAGAATGAGAAGTCTATTTTTGGGACCTTTTAAATTTAATTTGATGGAGTGGGAGATAAATAGACTCTAAATATGTGTCCTAATAGCTCTTCCATGGATTTGGTTGAGAAATTGAAGGCCACTTGTGTGATAAATGTGAAGAATGAGGCCTAAAAGACCAATGAGTGACTATAGATGGTGAGTACAAGTGTCTAAAATATGGATAAAAGTTAAGGACTCATATGATGAATTTCATGGCATGTTTCCAACCCCTCTAAGATAGTACACATGTTTTAACTCTCCCTAGTTCAATTTTTATCAATCAAGAGATGCCTCATCATGAAGGCAGTTTTCAAGAAGGCCATTTAAAGACCCTATGCTAGTTTGAAGATTTGTTCATGCTTTATATGGACACTTTTCCAAGAATACCTTCATGGTATATTTATCCACTCCATTATTCTATAATTTAACTATTCCTATCACTTGACACTTTTTTTTTTTAAATCTTGAACTCTACTTCTTCTCTCTTTTCTCACACACTATAAATTCAAGCCATTTTGTTTTTTGTAATATTATCCATGTCTAGTATGTAAAATCCCTACAAGTTTGAATACTGATGTTTACATTTAAATAAATATTTAAATATGGTTTTGATTTTACAATTCCTTGTCTAAGTATGTGTATTAGTGAAAAAGTTAAATGATAAGTGGTAATCACCTATCCTTACATTCATCTTAATATCTCATATTGTGTGCAAGAAATTCATTCTCTAATAGGTCACATGGAGTGTAGTCAGTGTCCTTATCTATCTCTAGTGTATTAAGTTGCATTAATGTATAATATTAGGCCTTTTATCCTTTCACTTTGGGAAGTTTAGTACATATCACCTTCATGTTTTAAATACTTATGTTGAAGTACCCTAGAAGTTTGAAGCCATTCTTGTGAATAATACTTCATAGTCCAGGTCATGGTATTCTATTGGATATCAATTTTGTGTATCACCTTATTAGAATAGTTTATTTTCATGTTACTCTCTATCTCTTTTCATTCAACCAAACTAGTAGTGTAGGTGATAACAAGCAAAGTTATATTTAGGGAGATAACCCTTAAACCTAGAGGTTTACCTTAGTTATAGGCAACTCAAAGGCCTAGAGCTAATCCAATGTTACCCAAATATTAGATTAGGCTTGAACAACCAACTCTAGGGTGCAATATTTAGTGATAATAAATATCAGCTCAAATTGAAGATGGGAAATTTATTATTTGAGAGTATCTACCATGCATTCATAAGGCACAATTTTTCTATCCTTCGTATGAAATTAGTTTTCCATCCTTCATATGAAATTAGTATGTGGCATGATTGATAATAAGCCTAGAGTCTCCATGAACTAGTAAGTGTTGGATATTCCATTGTACCACTAGGCTAATTCTTGTTATGAGTGCTTCATATTTGGCCATGTTATTGGTATAAGGGAAAATGATATGAAATAACTTGGTAATGAGATCCCCTTGTAGTGTTATGAACATAATTCCTTATATCAATCCATGAGAGGTGAAGGAACCATAAAAATAAAGTGTCCATTGTTGTTCTTTAGGAGATTATTTGGTTATAGTAATGATAGACTCGTCTGAAAATCCAAAATTAAGTGGCTAAGAGTTAGAAAGGGGAACTTCAACAAGCTAGTCTACAAGTACTTATCCCTTGATGGCCTTTTGATTAACACATTCAATCTCAAATTGACTTAAAACATGACACACTTACACATATGGCCATATAAATCTATTTTTGACAATAAATACTTGAGTATATCTACCTTGTCAATGACAATGGTCTTATTGTTAAGCATGTAGTGATGCAAATTCTACACTACTAAGACCATGGCTAAATAATCTCTCTCTATTGCGGTATAATTATGTTCATATGTTACCAATGTGAAGATCAGATAATATATAATGTGCTCTTTTCCTTTCTCATCATCTTGGGCCAAAGTGTCCCCAGAGCATGTTCAATTACAAATAAATAAAGTAGTAATGACTTTTTTGATGTAGGTGGTAATAAAAAAGGTGGATTGGCCAAGTATTCTTGAAAGTGATCAAAATCCTTATGATAATAATCATTCCAAGAAAATGTGGTGCCTTTTTTGAATAAATGGGTAAATATATGGCATTTATTGGTCAATTGTGACCAAAACAATAATATGAGGATGTATCTTCCTTATACTTTGCTTAATTATCTTAGCATTAGGATTTACTATAAGATGATGTACAACCAAGGAGGGATCCAAACCTAACATATCAAAATATGCCCATGAAAAAATCTCAATGAATTCCCTAAGGAGAGTAGTAATGGTTTCACATTCCTCCTTAGTGAGGGATGTACCTAGTTTTATCCATTTTGGATCCACCATTGTTCCAATATTAACTTTGGAAGTGTCCTCCATGATAGGTGTAGAACCATCTTCAAGGAACACTGGAAAGGAAGTAAACTAATTGGCAATATCATAGTCCTTTGGTCTAACTAGATCATCAAGTTCACCCATATAAGATGAATTAGATTCACTAAACAATGGAAAGGGACATGTAAAAAAATACCTATATACATTCCTGGACAATCTAGTCAAAGGCACATTGCTCTTTTGTAATAATATCAGACCCAAATATAAACTTGGGATTAGTGGATTTTTGAGCTTCATTTGAAGAAAAGTGAACATCCCCATCTTATGAGGATTCAAATAAGGTTTCACCAAGAGACTGGCCTTTTTTATACTCTTACCCTGGTCAAAAAGTGCGTCAAAGAGGTTTTTAATTGGGGACCTCAACAATTTATTTATTTTTTATTTTTGGCTAAGGAAGTTTACTTACTCTCTAAAATAGATAGTAGGATCCAATGTGATAGATAAACCTTGTTTATGATCTCCTATATGAATATTTTCTCTTAGGCCTATGAACTTGAAAATGGCCTTATCATTTTTAAACTCATCAAGTGATATTATGGATCCCTTTTGGTCCCAGTCTATGAGTTGAGGATGATGGAGTAAAAGTGGGGAATGATGAATAATAGGTCTAATGGTACATATGGTATTAGGGTCAAATATGTTGGTATTGGATAAGTCCTTGTATACACTATAGTAATAATATACATCACTACCAACATCGTTATCATTAGGCATTGGTGTAGGAACATAGATACATGTAATATCACCCCTAGATGGTATAAATATGATATCATGAGTTCTTTTATGTCTGGTCATGGAGATAAGCTCAAGAGTTCCTTGTTGATTTGCCCCCAATTATCTACCCTCATAAGCTTGATTATCCATGATCTAGTTAGGGATGGGATACTTTTTTATCTGGTAGTATTTAATTAAATAATCATTATAAATCCATGAATCATCCTTAGGAAGTGGGTCCTGGTCTTAGCTAGTGGTTGGTGTGAAAATAATAGGCTCTTGGACATTAGATTTCCCTTTCTATCACCATTCCATATGAACAACTTTGGATTTAGGTATTCCATAGGATTTAGGTGCCTTTAAAAATTTAGTTATGTGAAATGCATTACACGTGAGGTATTCACTTGGACCTTTGTCAAAAATAGAAAAGTCTTTGGCTATGTTAGGAGGAGGATCAGATGAAGTGGAAGTAAGTCTATCTAGGTCTATGTAGTTAGATTATATAAATTCAATGATTACATCTTTATCTTTTTAGGTGTAGGGTCTAGGCTAAAGCAGTAATTATAGATCTCATATTTATATTCTTTCTTCCATAATTCATTAACTATAGGTTTCTAGGAATAGTCACCTTCATCCCATAATTGGTAAACTTGACACATTGGTATAATGTAAAAATTATTTCACAAATATCATGTTTCCATGGTCAATCCAAAAGCAAGTTATATGATAAATCTAAATCAAGAACATGACAAAGTGTGTCATACATAAGAGGCCCAATAACCACTAGTAAACAAATTGTACCCTATGACTCTCTTTATTATCATAAGCCTTGATAGTAATTGACTCTAACTAAAGGATAGATTTCATGTATCTAATATACTTAACTAACTTAGAGACATAATTTTAAGGCCTGATCCATTATTTATGAGGACACTTTGTGTTGGGTTATGATGACTTTAATATATAAAGGATTATTATGTATAGGTCCAAGGAATGACATGTCTCTTTGGTCAAAGCTAAGTTGTTGGCCAAGAGCTAAGTGTCCTACCAAGTATTCTAATTTATCTATCATAATATCATTTGGCACTTGGGATTGACTCAAAATATTGGTAAGGATGTTCTTGTGGATACTAGATGTACATAACAAATCTAAGACATAGATTTTTGTCGGAGTATTTTTTAGTTAATACACAATACCAAACATTTTATTCTTAGTATTGGTCGTTGGTTTTCTTCTTGTTGGTATGGGGGTTTGGATGGGATCATTTATAGAAGGAAGTTATGGGCCCTAATTGGTGACCTTAATCCATCAAGTTATGATTATGTAATCTTGATCTAGTGATGGGATAATACAATTGGAAGAAAAGAGAGAAGGGCCTTAGATTGTAACCTTTGGGTACTAATGAGCTTGGTTACTAATGTAGGCCAAAGGAGGATTATCGATATAAGGAGGGGGTTGGGTACTATTAGATAATGGTCATGGGTGATTGGATATTGTCTTAGGATTAATGGTGATATTGGATATATAACCACCTATAACATGAGCTATAACATTATTATAGTTATGTGTGATGACATGATATGCCCCTTTATTAGATTAGTCATTCTAACCTTGGTTCCAACCATTATATGGTTATTATTATCATTGTCATTGTTGTTGTTGTGGTGGTGGTGGTGGACTTTGTTGTTATTGATTTTGATTGTTGGTGTTATGCTATGGGAAAGTATTTTGATAAATACCCATGTTTTGATTAGAATTAAAACCCATGTTATCCAACTCTATTTATCTATTTTCTAATATATTCTCAATTAGGTATTGTAATTGCACATATCAACATAAAGAACTCCATTTAACTGAAAAGATGGTTTTTTCACTATTTAGACATGGCATGATTAGGTAACTCCATTACCAACAACATTCTTGTTGTAGTTATAGGATTTAGGCTTCTCATAAGTAATATCTTGGGTTAGTGTAGGATCTTATGTCTAAATTGGCTTTTGTATTTGATTTTGGCCTTGATTCTAGTTTTAGGTCTACATCTGGTTGGGAGAGTACAATTTGATTATCCATTTATTAATAAGTGGAGTTAGATGAAAAGATAAATAGAGTTAGATGAAAAGATGGTGTTTGCACTATTTAGACATGGCATGATTAGGTAACTCCATTACCAACAACATTCTTGTTGTAGTTATAGGATTTAGGCTTCTCATAAGTAATATCTTAGTTTAGTGTAGGATCTTATGTCTAAATTGGCTTTTATATTCGATTTTGGCCTTGATTCTAGTTTTGGGTCTACATCTAGTTGGGAGAGTACAATTTGATTATCCATTTATTAATAGGGTATTTCTTGATGTATAGGCCTTTGTCTATAATTTCTTCAAACGTGTGGGCACACTAAAGCTCAAGGTGATATGATATATTACATTATAAATTATGGGTGAATACAATTACCAATTTTTTGTTTGGTAAATTATGTGTGGAATTATTAGCAAGTGACCTCCATCATTGTAAGTAGATTTAGAAACTCTCACCACTCATTTGTTGAGCTTGTCCTAAATCAACCATGGTAATCTCATGTTCAACATTATAGGATAAATATTACACAAAATGTTGTGATAGGTCATTAAAACTAGACACATAATTATATAGAAGTTGGAAAATCCACGCAACGGCCTATCCAACTAGACTATAAGGAAAAATGAGAAGCAAATAGATATCAATAAATGCCGCCAGTTGGAAAGTAACATAAAATTATTTCAAATGTCCTTTTGGGTCACCTTTACCTTAGTATTTGTTAAACTTTGGTAGCTTAAAAATTGAAATAAATGGTATCTAAAGGTAATCCATGTTGAATGGGTATGAAAATATTTTGTATAACTTGAATTTCTTTCATTGCTTTCCTATATGAAGAGTTGAAATTACATCCTTCACTTGTTGTAATTCTTGGGGTAGGGGTGTAAGATGAGACAGAATAGATGGTTATGGTAGGTGATCTAAGGTGGATTATGTTGACTATGATAAAATAGAGGAATGTAATACTCTAAAATGTTCATTTGGTTAGTCACCTGACCATGAATACACACTCGTTGGTTAGGATTATATTACTAGTATGGCACATGTTGTCGGCAAACATTTGTGTTGGGATTTTTAGTGTGGCTTTGACTTAGAGGGAACTATAGTGTGAATAGAGGTGTTTAGTGCTATAGAATGAATTGCATGTGGTGGATTTGGAAGTGAACTTGATGATATATATTCAAACCCTACTATATGAAAGGCACATGTTGTTGGTTAAAGGGATGTTGCAAAAATTATTGCATGTTAGGCACATGTTGTATATAAGGTATGTATTAAGTGTGAGGAAACTATTTCCTATTAGGTATTTGTTTTCTGTTGGGAACTTGTTGTTTGTTGAAAACCTATTGTCTTTTGGGTACTTGTTATATTCAAGGAACTTCTTGTTGTCTAGATACCAAATGTTATTAATTAGTAAGGGTACATTATTTATTGGATAATGTATGAGGTGGATGATTTATCACTTGCTATGGTGTCATGTTAGTCTACACCTATTATGATGAAACATTAGTTACCACCTACTTTAGTAGGGTACTTGACTACAATTTATTGCTTACTCCTTACTGTATATTTTAGGAAGTAGATGTTCATGGATGGATAGTCACATGTTATGGTTTTGAGTTAAATGTACCTACTCCCTATTGTTGTGATCTAGTTGATGTATTTGAAGGATGGATCTATTGTGAATTATTTGTAAGAATGTTCTTTTGTATAATGGACTTAACTTGGTGTGGATTAGGGAACATTTGTGTGTTGTCTACCATATTTTGAAAAGGGTCTCCTAAATAATCCATCGATTCTTCTTCAATTATATGAACATTGAATATGTCTACAATTGACATGGCTTGAGTGAAAATATCTACATTTTTATTGGAAAAACCTAACAAACTAGTATGTATTCCACTTGATGGGTCTTAATATATAAAAGGTTTACTTGGAATGATTATGGAATTAACATTATTAGCTAAATTAAGGTAAATTTGATTTGTATGCTATACTTGCACTAATTATTCAACACTTTGACCTTTTCCTTTAGTAAATGTGATAATTTAATGATTAGGAATTGGTACAAGGGATTGAGTTTCACTAGAATAGTCATGATCTAATGGTTTGAAGAGAGGTGCATGACTAGGTGATCTAACAAAAAAATATAGAATTTCTTGGGGGAAATCTGATGGGAATTTGACACCTACTTTAACCATTCTAACAAGAATCTCATATTTATACACTAAAATATGGTGATCAAACAAATATGGATCATAACTAGTACTAGATGGTGTGGTCACAAAATATGGTTTTTATTATTGGACCATTTTTGTATTAGGTTGTGCATTGGTAAGGTACTATGTAAATGAGTCTTCTTCTTTCCCTAGATAAGTGGTGTGTTTGTAAGGTATTTTATGAATTAGTCTTACCCATGCCATATGTTAGGATATGTATATGTGGGATATAGATCTATATCATATGCTACATTATCACCATAGGGATCATAATTCAAAGGGGTACTTGTGATGATGTCATCATAAGTAGGATTATAAATATCTCCACTATGCATATACTAAGGCATGGTTAAATCAACATTCTTTATCTTGGGAAATGTTTTTACGATGATTCAAAAATTTTAAATTTGGATTAAAAATATATTTCTTTGCAAACTAAAAACCAAGAATTGGTCTAAACTAATAGGAAAACACTCTTGGCCTTTGGAACAAATGGTTTAAAAAGGAAACTTAAACTTGGTCTTGGCAAAGGTATATGTCTAAATCTAGGTCTAAGAGACCATAAATTTTAAAATGAAAACTTGAACTTGATCTAGGAACGTGAGATATTAAACTAAATTGAAAGTAAAATAGGTCCATTTCTTAGAATGAAATTAAACTAGGTCTTGGTCTAGGAACATGAAATTAGTATCAAAAATGAACTTGGTCTAAGCAAAAAATTGAAACTAACTTTAAGTCTAAGGGTTTTATTTTAAAAAAGGCACACTTGGTTAAGGTGAAATTGGAAACAAGGTCAAACTTAGTCTTGGTCTAGGCAAAGATCTTAAACCAAACTAAAATCCAATCTAAGTAACATAATCTAAATACAAAAAATAAAGCACTCAAGCCCAAGTAGTTAGGAAGGCTCGAGTGTAAACTAATTCTCCTTAGATGGAAACTTGAAAGTGGATTTAGAACTTGGTTTAAGAGGCACTTGAATTTTAACAAAGGATCATGGATTTAAATGAAGAGCATAACAATGATTTTTAGAAACTAAAGCATGAATAGTTTTTTCAATCTTTTGGACTAAGGCAAATAGTTTTGAATAGTTTGGGCAGCATGACACTTCTTGGTGAAAATATGTATGTATCATGTGTTTTGAATTTAGGATTATTAGATTATCTGTAATAGTTTTAGACTCAACATACAAGTAAAAATGAAGCACAAAAGTACACACTCCTATCTTAATAACTAACATAAGGTTGTATTGTATCTACCAAATTTTATCGATATAATCATTCTTGAGAGGAATTAAGTGTTACTCCAATAAATAAAAGTGCATGAAGGTAGAGTATTTATCCCACCTTTGTCTCTCAAGAACTTGTACATGACATGGAACTTAGATTGACAAAGTAAATTGACATTGGTAAGATAATCCATAATAAGTGGGGTCTCTTAGTTTAAAATTTTCACATTGGCTTTCTAAATGGTCCATAAGTATAAAAGAATACTTAGGCACAATAAAATATCCATCAGTTAGATGTCAAAATGTTTAGCTTGTTACAAGAGAGTTTTTTCCATTTTATAACCACTTAATCCATGAATTGCTCAGTGAAGTGTGATGTCTATAAGCTACATGTTATAGGGATCCATTCAAATTTTTAGGTTAACCTCTCAACCACTATCCAATCGAATGATGTGTTTAATCTGTATACCCCACTAGATAAGTGAGGTTAGTATTATTCTAGGAGATGAGACCCTAGGTCAATGCACCCTTTTAAAACTTGTAAAGAGGTGATGAAATATTGCTCATTAATATAAAATAAAATAAAAAGAGATAAAGTTGATTTTGAGTCACCCACATCCAAGAAAACAAGGGGAAAGCATACATGAATTGAAATCTAGGTTACAAGAACTCAACCACTATCCAATCGAATGATGTGTTTAATCTGTATACCCCACTAGATAAGTGAGGTTAGTATTATTCTAGGATATGAGACCCTAGGTCAATGCACCCTTTTAAAACTTGTAAAGAGGTGATGAAATCTTGCTCATTAATATAAAAGAAAAGAAAAAGAGATAAAGTTGATTCTGAGTCACCCACATCCAAGAAAATAAGGGGAAAGCATACATGAATTGAAATATAGGTTACAAGAACTCAACCACTATCCAATCAAATGATGTGTTTAATCTGTATACCCCACTAGATAAGTGAGGTTAGTATTATTCTAGGAGATGAGACCCTAGGTCAATGCACCCTTTTAAAACTTGTAAAGAGGTGATGAAATCTTGTTCATTAATATAAAAGAAAAGAAAAAGAGATAAATTTGATTCTGAGTCACCCACATCCAAGAAAACAAGGGGAAAGCATACATGAATTGAAATCTAGGTTACAAGAACTCAACCACTATCCAATCGAATGATGTGTTTAATCTGTATACCCCACTAGATAAGTGAGGTTAGTATTATTCTAGGAGATGAGACCCTAGGTCAATGCACCCTTTTAAAACTTGTAAAGAGGTGATGAAATCTTGTTCATTAATATAAAAGAAAAGAAAAAGAGATAAAGTTGATTCTGAGTCACCCACGTCCAAGAAAACAAGGGGAAAGCATACATGAATTGAAATCTAGGTTACAAGAAACAAGTATTTTAGTCATGTTTTCTCATTCATTTTAAGGAGGGGAGAGCATACACACAACTTCGCTAAATAACACTCAAACAAAAGGAAAACATGAAATAAATGTTAAGGTAAAATATTTTTAATCACCAAATTAGAAATGTTTGAAGGCCTTTGCTAAACACTTGAAGTTGAAAAGGAAAGTTGAAAATGTTTTAAACACCAAATACAAGTGTGAAAGATGTGCTTATTAGGATACAAATTTGTTTCTCCTTTCTCAAGGAAACCTATAAAACACCATTAGAAATCTAATAAAACCAAAAGAGAAAGGGAAACTTATAAAATAAACACACTTAAAATCTCCCAAAAACCAAAAATACATGAAAGTTAATATAAGTTTATTTTATTTTATTTAGTTGTTTTCTAACTTTTTCAAGTTTGAGAGTTATATATATATATATATATATATATATATATATATATATATATATATATATATATATATATATATATATATATATATATATATATATAATTGCAAACTTGAAAAAGTTAGAAAATAACTAAATAAAATAAAATAAAATAAACTAATAAATTAAAAAAAGATAGTAAAATAATGATATCTCAAAAAATATAAATCATATTGATATGAAAGTTTAACATATTTTATATAGTATAAATATACTCCACTGCAAAAAATTATAAAGAAAGAATAAATAGATTAGAAAAGTATACCATTTTAACAGTTGTTTTTATCATAAAAAATAATAGTGACTAAACAATGATATCTTCTAAGATATTAATGAAATTACTACAAAATTTTTATAGGTTTTAGTTAGTAAAAATTTGCACCACCTTATAAAAATTTAGAAATAAATAGAAAACACAATGAAAATTATAACAATTTTCATGACTATTTTGGTGAAATTCATGTAATTAAAAGCGTGAACAAAAAATAAGAAAATAGTGGGTGTGCAAATGAGTCCCACAAAGCGTTCCATTATGTATGTAAGGAATCCAAGGAAAATGTTAGTCTATACATTAGTAGAGTGAAAAAAAATGCATATAAGACTAGCATTCCAAGCCTAGATACTTGGGGGAGCAAATAACAAACAAACAAAAGACAATAAGAAGGAAAAAAAAAACTCTTTCACCTTCCTTGATAATTTGATTTGTTAGTTGGCCTAAGAGTGGAATGTTCTTAGATTTTATACAATGAGACTTCATGAATGGTGTGAGTTCATCATCTCCCTTTGTTAATTTTGGTAATTGGATATGATATATGTTGATTATGAAGCTTACTCTATAGATTTCTACATAGTAATTTTTTTGGCTTAAGAGGCTTGTTGAAGGTGTGTGAGGATCTTCCTATTATATATTTTAGGAAATGTTTAGGATCAACTATGACCATCCCTCTTGAGATAAAGATCAATGTATGAAAATTAGAGGGTCATGTGAGAAACATGGGTCAAGAATGATTTTGTACTCCACTTAGTTCCTAATATTTGCAAGTGGTTTGACAACTTGGCATGATGTCACCTTTTTAGATATTTTGATTGAATTTATGAATTTATAAAAATATAAATCTTGAAAAAGTTAGAAAATAACTAAATAAAATAAACTAATAAATTAAAAAAAGATAGTAAAATAATGATATCTCAAAAAATATAAATCATATTGATATGAAAGTTTAACATATTTTATATAGTATAAATATACTCCACTGCAAAAAATTATAAAGAAAGAATAAATAGATTAGAAAAGTATACCATTTTAACAGTTGTTTTTATCATAAAAAATAATAGTGACTAAACAATGATATCTTCTAAGATATTAATGAAATTACTACAAAATTTTTATAGGTTTTAGTTAGTAAAAATTTGCACCACCTTATAAAAATTTAGAAATAAATAGAAAACACAATGAAAATTATAACAATTTTCATGACTATTTTGGTGAAATTCATGTAATTAAAAGCGTGAACAAAAAATAAGAAAATAGTGGGTGTGCAAATGAGTCCCACAAAGCGTTCCATTATGTATGTAAGGAATCCAAGGAAAATGTTAGTCTATACATTAGTAGAGTGAAAAAAAATGCATATAAGACTAGCATTCCAAGCCTAGATACTTGGGGGAGCAAATAACAAACAAACAAAAGACAATAAGAAGGAAAAAAAAAACTCTTTCACCTTCCTTGATAATTTGATTTGTTAGTTGGCCTAAGAGTGGAATGTTCTTAGATTTTATACAATGAGACTTCATGAATGGTGTGATTTCATCATCTCCCTTTGTTAATTTTGGTAATTGGATATGATATATGTTGATTATGAAGCTTACTCTATAGATTTCTACATAGTAATTTTTTTGGCTTAAGAGGCTTGTTGAAGGTGTGTGAGGATCTTCCTATTATATATTTTAGGAAATGTTTAGGATCAACTATGACCATCCCTCTTGAGATAAAGATCAATGTATGAAAATTAGAGGGTCATGTGAGAAACATGGGTCAAGAATGATTTTGTACTCCACTTAGTTCCTAATATTTGCAAGTGGTTTGACAACTTGGCATGATGTCACCTTTTTAGATATTTTGATTGAATTTATGAATTTATAAAAATATAAATCTTGAAAAAGTTAGAAAATAACTAAATAAAATAAACTAATAAATTAAAAAAAGATAGTAAAATAATGATATCTCAAAAAATATAAATCATATTGATATGAAAGTTTAACATAATTTATATAGTATAAATATACTCCACCGCAAAAAATTATAAAGAAAGAATAAATAGATTAGAAAAGTAGACCATTTTAACAGTTGTTTTTATCATAAAAAATAATAGTGACTAAACAATGATATCTTCTAAGATATTAATGAAATTACTACAAAATTTTTATAGGTTTTAGTTAGTAAAAATTTGCACCACCTTATAAAAATTTAGAAATAAATAGAAAACACAGTGAAAATTATAACAATTTTCATGACTATTTTGGTGAAATTCATGTAAGTAAAAGCGTGAACAAAAAATAAGAAAATAGTGGGTGTGCAAATGAGTCCCACAAAGCGTTCCATTATGTATGTAAGGAATCCAAGGAAAATGTTAGTCTATACATTAGTAGAGTGAAAAAAAATGCATATAAGACTAGCATTCCAAGCCTAGATACTTGGGGGAGCAAATAACAAACAAACAAAAGACAATAAGAAGGAAAAAAAAAACTCTTTCACCTTCCTTGATAATTTGATTTGTTAGTTGGCCTAAGAGTGGAATGTTCTTAGATTTTATACAATGAGACTTCATGAATGGTGTGAGTGCATCATCTCCCTTTGTTAATTTTGGTAATTGGATATGATATATGTTGATTATGAAGCTTACTCTATAGATTTCTACATAGTAATTTTTTTGGCTTAAGAGGCTTGTTGAAGGTGTGTGAGGATCTTCCTATTATATATTTTAGGAAATGTTTAGGATCAACTATGACCATCCCTCTTGAGATAAAGATCAATGTATGAAAATTAGAGGGTCATGTGAGAAACATGGGTCAAGAATGATTTTGTACTCCACTTAGTTCCTAATATTTGCAAGTGGTTTGACAACTTGGCATGATGTCACCTTTTTAGATATTTTGATTGAATTTATGAATTTATAAAAATATAAATTCATTAATTTACCATGGATATTTTATTTAACCATTTAATTGGATTTAATCAATTAAGTAATTTTGATTAGCTTTATTGTAATTTCTAAATTTTGACAGTTTGCCCTACACACTTGGTCAAAATTATTAATTTGTTATGTCATAATTCGATTGGGATGAATCAGAGGAAGGTTATGATTTTGTACTACGTATTTACCTAAATATGGATACATTGACATGATTTAGAGTGTTTTTGACCATTTTTTAGATGAAATTGGGATGCTTAGTGATTTTTAGGCTTTATTTACATTGTTTACAATAAATTCATATGATGTCCATTTTTACACAAAAGTGGGTGAAAAGGAGTGACTACAGTCTCAGATCTAACATTTCTACATTTTAGCCTATTTTGAATGCATGAATTATAGAGTGGAACTTCTCATACTAAAATATGTTAGTTATTAAGTTGGATATTTAGTAACCACATACATGGAAGCTCAACATCACCCAAAAGGAAATATGAAATGAATTTTAACTATCTTATTTGTAACTAAAAACAATTTTAATTACTTATTTTATTTCATGTATAAATACATAACATATGCATACAAATAATGGGTCAATGACTTACACAATTTTAATGATATATAACATACTCTGTGTATCTAATATATCCTACACACATTATATTACATTGTACCATTTGCCTATTTATTCATATTTAATAAAAGTTTCATTTATGAAAATACAAGACTTCCACTTCATTTGAATGTATGTCAATTGATTCTATCTAATTCTTCTGCACATTCCCTCTTATAACTATGAGTTACCTCTAACACATAGTTATCGTATTACATGCCTGGCCTTGGGCTCCTACAACATAGATAAAAGTGTGTATACACATTTTTGTATTTTTATATGAATCTTGATTGTGTAAGGTGACTCAATGCAAAACTTACAAAAAATCATTGAAATTAGTTACTATCCATTTTTAAAAATTGAAAATATGAAACTTAAAGTTTGAAAATTGAAAAGAGAACAAGGAAATAATACACCTAAAATATTGTGCAATATAATTTCCTTTTAAATTGAAAATGGAAAAGTGTGTACCCCCTTTTGAAAAATTTCTATAAATTTTGAAACTATGATGAATTGAGTGTGAAAAAGTATCTATTTGAAAACTAGTGAAAGCTTTTGATTTGGAAAGATTGTATGCTCCAATTCTCATCTAAATGTGTAGACTACTTTGGAGAATAATTGAACTAGAAGAAGGCGTGGAACAAAAAATGTGTCTCACTAAGTGTAACCATAGATTTGAATTTCATTAAACTCTAATGTCGCCCACTTTAAAAATGAGACGAATCACAACACTATAGATGGATCTAGACACTATTTGAAATTTATGTACCTTTGAACTTTTGAACTTTGAAAAAGTAAAATTTGAATTTTTAATGTATAAAAATGAACATGAATGAATATCATGCTTCATGTATCTATATTGTATTCATATAAAATTAAAATTGAACTTGTAATTGTTTGAAACTTGTAACTTGTAATTATTTTTAAATGTACCCTTGCATATGCATCAAGTATATGTGAATAGTTATTGAAGTAATTTTAGGGATGAGTACACATGTATGTCATATGCCCCCATAATATAAAAATTATGAATCATGTTGTATCTTATCATAAAAATGTTTTTTTAATCTTTAGAACTTTAATTCTCAAGGCAAGCCCATTTTAAGGCCCCCTTTTTTAGATGAGTTACATAGCTTGCAAGTCAATAATCTCAAAATAAAACTTGTATAATATGTGAAAGATGTAATTGTGTAGTATATGAGAATTTTAAATTTATTTCATCATAGTATTGGATATGGAATTGAAGGACATAATCAATGAGTACATGACATGAAAATATAAAATTGAATCAATGCATGATATGAATCATGACATCACAAAAATAAGTAATGAGAATACAAGTAATGTTATACAATGTCACACAAAAGGTCCAAAGTCCCCACACAAATAAAAAAGTGAATTTTTCACATATAAACAAGTCTAAGGGCTACACAAAATGATATGAGGATGCCATACAAGAAATAACTTGTATATGTTCCACACACAAGGATAATGACCACATATAATAAGTAATAAAGTCCTAACTTATCTTATGGTAAAGTAAGAATTTGAAAATAATCATATATCAAATTAGAGTAATCTACATCAAATATATGTATCAATGTAATTGTTAGAAAATAGTATATCCATGTATCACAATGTAAATTAAGAGTGAATATATATATATATGGTGGAGAGGTTTTGGATAGATATAATCTATTGAATTATTCACAGATAATAAATAGATGCTTTTAACTTAGCAAGGATACTGGGTAAGATGGAAACTCAACATCAAAGAGCCATGTAACAGCATGTCAAGTATCACTTTCAAATACCTAATGAAAAGTGGTGTGTTTGTGAAAACTAAAAGATGATATCTACTTAGAATGAAATAAATAACATATGGAAATAAGTAAATTGTACATTTTGATCCTAAACTACATCAAGACTAATAACAACAAATCCTTATCCCATGTCTATGTAATGTAATATCCTCCTTATCAAATACAATCTACCCTCTATAACTTTGGTGCATTATGAAAATAATTCCACATAACCACCCTCTCCAAATTCAAGACACATCAATGTTATGGTATAAAAAATAAACATGAGATGAAAGTAAATCTATAAAAACCTATCAATTAAAAAATTAAACATCAATGTGAGAATAAAGTAAAAAAGTATTATAATTATTAAGTAAAATCTAAGTCTCATGTAAGTATCTCTGTGTTTATAGGAATATTAGTTTTTATATAAAAATAACAACTTATTGGAGAATTAATCTTAATTGGGTCCTTCTTAGCACATTTATTGTATTTATAAATGCACTTTATTATATCCTTTTGAGATGTCACTCACCTATTTAGTCTAGTTGTTGGATTTGGAGTTACTCTCACAATTAAGTCCTCCCCTCACATAGCACACACATCTTTCTCACTTATAAGAGGATTAGGGACACTTGGCACACAAATTGGAGATTGTTCATGTAACTCCTTTTCTCTCTTAGCTATAGATAAATATATCTTCTCTCCCATTATTATAAACTTATTAACAACACCAAACTCTTGTTGATCTAGTCTTTCTCTTGCAATCTCGTTGGTATCTTGTCTGAAAGCCATTCTTCTCCCAGCTTATTCCTAGTAGTGTAATTAGAGATTCATTGTTGTGAGATTTTAATACTGGTGCAATATTTTTATTCATTTGATGGTTTCTCTACTTGTCACATTTGTCTAAACATTGTGACTTGTTTCTCTAAGTTGATGTTGTTCTTTTGAATTTGTTTTACTCATTTATTTCAACATTATTTCATGAACTAGGTAATAATTCTATTCATGGTCCACTGATGTCAATGTATCATGAAAATAAATGGGCATTATCATCATTAGTTATAGCTAGCTAAAAATAAGTTTAAAAAACTTGAGAAAACTATGTAAAAACATCTTTATTGGTAAATTGTGTGGAATCCTTCTATGCTATCTCAAGTTCAAATGCCTAATATTCACAAGTTGTTGACCGATTTATACAAATTTAATATTGACTTGTGATAATAATTTCAACCGAGGTATACGAGTTGTATGAAAATATATATTTAACTATTGAAACATGACATAAATGTACATAAAATAATTAATTATTAAAATAATGACATTTACCTAGAAAAATAGTTGACTTTATTATTTTAAATCATCGATGTATCTATTAATCATAGAAAATTATATATATATATATATATATATATATATATATATATTCTCTTATGTTTTTAATTTAAGTTTTTAGAAGGAAGGGTTTAGAAAGACTATCATAAAATGTTTCTAGAAATATTATTATTTATCATTATATAAAAAGATTAATTGACTTAATTACATAAAAATGAACTAAAATGTTATTTTTATTAGAATGTTAATATAACAGTCATATTTTTTTTAAAATTTAGAAATGTTGTTATAGTAATGTTTTAACTACTCAGTATCAATCAAAGTGTTTTGGGAGAAACAATCTACCATGTGTATTCACATCGCACCTCTACATGTGTTCATTATAAAAGAATTGGTTACATAGGTTTCTAATAATACAATAAAGCCATATTCTACCACAAAGCGCACACAAATTCTAAAAAATACATGTAACCCTATGAAAACATATTTGTGTATCACTAAATAATGTAATATATATTGAAATAGGGTTGACTCAACTTGTAAGAAATTACGATAAATCAACACCTCTTAGGAAATCTCCTGTGAAGCCTCAAGTCATAAAATCAAATTCAAATGGAAAGTTTTCCATCATAGATATTGGGAAACAAATACTTCCCACAATTTTGCCATGAATAAGCTTCGCTATGCACCTCATGACTATACTTTTATGGTCTCTAAGAATTTTTAAATCCATTTAAAAAAATACCAATAGAAATTAAATATCTAGAGTTGTTTATTCCCTCGTCACTTCTAAAAATTCCACCATAATAGTGTGATGAACCACATGTCATAAACAAATATCTATTGTGGGTTAGTTTAAAGCACATAACATAGTCAAACATGGTGATTCAAAGTCTAAGGATAGAATTACAATTTGAACTAATGATTATAATAAAATATGGTGTTAGTGATAAATTAATAAGCATATCCAATGTCATAAAAAAAATTAATTATGATATATATTAACCAAAGAGCTGATTCAAACTAATAAAATGTTCAATCTTATCACTTGTAAATAAAACAAACACATAGATTAGAGTGTAGAGTAATGTGGGAACTTCTTATTGAATGAATAAGGGTTGAATTGAGTGTCCTTGAATTCTAGTTAAGAGCCAAAGTAGTAGAGGGATGGAGCAAGAGTTTTCTTGGTTCCCATTGAAGTGATTTTTGAGCTTTGTGTCTAATTTTGAAAACTTAGGGATTTTTATCACCAGAAAGATATCCTGGATGATAACTTAACAATGGTAAATTTGAATTGATTTTGAATATAGTATATTATAAATATAGCTACAAGAGGTGAATTCATTACAAAAATCTCCATTCAAGATAATTAATTACAATATAACATTATTTAGTCATTATCAATTAGTTATATAATTTGAATCTAGGTTGGTGATGTTTGAGCCATGGGATCAAGAAACATGGCATGATCTCATCTAGTCCCTTACTAGTCACTTATGCAAAAAACAATCATTTTTATGCTGAGGGTTTGCTATGCATTGATAGATAGACATGTGGATAAATCTTATGTATTTGGTAAGTCACTAACCATTGGATCTTATAACTTTGAACATTATTTATCTTGATGCAAATATGATATGACACATGAAATAATAAATTAAGGTCAGTATGTTGAAGGCATATAAAGTTGAATTTATCCCTCCAAGTGTAAGTGTCAAATAAAGGGGTCTGAACACCTAATTAGTGATGAGTCATTGCACTATTTAGAGCTCAATAAAGACATTGATTGTCATTAGATATTAAAGGGAAAATAAATTACACTTGGAAAACCAAATTCAAAGTATATATAAAATAGAACATGATAATACTAATGACAATATTTATAAGCTTGATGTCTAATGTTAACATATAACTTGATAAAGTCCAAACTTAGATCTTTTAGGATCAAATAGGTCCCTATTTGAGGTTTTGAAAATGTAGTGTGTTGGTCACAATAAAATGGCCATGTGACTATTATACATAATTATCTAAGAGTAATTAGGAAATTATCAATTATCAAGAACCTAATATTCTTATTTTTTTTTATAATGGGCATGTACTAATTCTATAAGTTTGATATATTAATAATACATTGTAAGAAATGATGTCCTATTTGGTGACCCAATCATTTGGTTCATCAACCTAATCATGTAATACATATGGAACATCATGGGACCCAATAGACTTCTCTATGACATCCTTAGTATTTGTGAGGAATATGTGACTCTAGCCACTACACTACATGCTTTTATATAAATTTTGGGAAAGAGATGTGCACTGCTCATGCAATGTTATCTCAATTGATGACATGGATAAAAAATTATAATTTTACTTACATAAATGTATTAAGTTTTGATTAAAAAATTAGATAAATCATCAATATTAGTCAAATTATAATGTTGTTTATTTATCAATAGTGGCCAACAATAATGAATGTTTATGTTATTCTATCAATCCTATGTCAATAGTTTATAGGTATACATAATTATTAATTATAACCATCCATTCAAAAAAATAATGATGTGGTGACTAATGTATTTAATTTTTTTTTTAACATGATTTAATAACATGTCAAATTTCAATTATCATAATTATAATTTAATCTTTGAAAATCATATTCTAATTGACAAATTATGACTACATATTTACAATAGGAATTATAATGGCTATTATGGGCAATGTTCCCTAATGAGACATTTCGGTTATTAAAGGTGTATTTAAGTGGGATAATAGAGATTATTAGTTTATATAAATATAGTCTCGATCTAACTCTCACAATGACCTTTGGTTGTTTCATTTCATATAATGGGAATATCAAGAAATTATAATAGTGTTAAACACAAAATATATTTTAGAGAATGTAATAAATGATTAGGTGAAGCACACAGACAACAATGGTCACTTATGCCAAATTATTCAAATATAGTTATAGGTTAAATTATATATAAAAAGTGGCATGGTTCATTTATAAAAATATCAAAAAGATTCTGGGTATTCTTACAATGGAAATTAAAACCATTTACAGATGGAGACACCACTAGAGTGGAAATAGGTGAAAGTATTTATACTAGAATTACAATATCACTTAGAATAATTTATCAATATGGATTCACTTTATCCATATCCCACTTATTGAATATGGACAAAGAATTAGGGGAAAACATTTCATTCAAAAATGTTTACATATATGAGGAGGCAACTATTGCCCAAGCTATAATTGTATCATACTTCCAAGAGCTAAGAACATCTATAATGGATAAAAATATATTGAATAAATCTAAAAATGAGTTTATAAAAATTGAATCTTTAACATTTCAAGATATTTGACTTTTTTTATTCAATGAAATATAATTTAATATTGGAGTTGAATTTTACCACTAAGCTCCTTCTAAATACCTGTACTAATCCCTTGATTTAGCTAATGTTGATAAACTAGTTAGATCAATGATGTGTAATCTTGTGCCTATTTAGAGGGAGGTAATATTCATTCCCTTCTCAAAATTAACTAGCGATATCTTGGACATTGATTTTGATCTAAGATCCAAAGATAAACTTCTACATCATTGATTGAAAACATAACATCACAACTATGAAAATTATTCTAAAAACTATGAGTTTGCTTCTATTCATGATATGATAAAATAAAGGTAAGCTCATATTATTTTTTTAAAATCAAAACATAATAGATAATCAATATCTACAGACAAAAAAATAATTCAAATGAAAGCTAGGTTCCAATAAAGTTTATTGACTAGTTGTACAAAATTAGTGCAATGAGTATCATGGAAAAAAACCAAATTACTCTGATTTAGGCTATGACAAGATAGAAAATTAGAAGGTACATGAAGTATTTAATTCATATCAGTAATTAACAATAATTAAATGAATAATAAATATTCATTTGATTACTCTAACTATGTCTAATTACTATAAATTACTTTTATGTTTGCATATAGGCATTTGAAGAAGAGATTATGATTGGTTTTGAAAAATAAAAATTGGACAACATAAGTGATAAACTATCATTTTTCATTCTTCCCGATGAAATTTTATAAGGGTTTATATTTTTTGATCTCTACATAAATGGTTATCTTTCTTACATTCCTAAGTAAAATAACCACCTAGATTTCAATTCAAATTCATTAGATAAATTTATAGTGGGTTTATTTAGAGATACAAGGGGTATATATTCAAAAGAATTGGATGTATTTATAGACATAGTTATTAGTGGAGTTTCTTATTTTCAAGTGACTATTGACCCTAGTGTGAAGGAAGAAACTTCAAGTGCCTATTGTAAAAGACTGAAGGAAACCAAATTCACGAGTACATATATAAATAACTATGTTAAGATGAGATGCATCAAATACATTTGAATTTTTTTCATACATGAAAATAACTTTCTTCAACTTTGTGATGAATTCAAAAATGCAAAGAAAAAAAGGAAAATAAATCAAATAGGGCAATGGACACAGAAAAAATAATACAAAAATATCAAAGGATTCCATCGATCTCTTATAACTATGTGTATCATCAGTTACTAAAACATATCAAGGAAGGAAGATACTTACGATTTCACATGTTAGTGTGATTTTAATTTTATATATGGAAGAATATTAGGATCACTATAACACCATATTTTTCTTAGTCCAAAGGTGGTTTTTACATATATTTTTAATATTGTGACTGGGCTCACACAAACTGATATTATAGATCTCATCTCCTACATTATGTCTAGCTCAATGAATTATGTTGGCATATTTCTTGTTTTCTTGCTCAAAGCTTACTTCTTCCATAATTCTATATGAATTCACATGGAAAAGGTTAAATAAAATAATTATAAAATTTCTAAAGATGTTATAGGATTTGAATGAGGAAGATGGATTTGAGGGATAGTTGATGGTATTTAAGTTTTATGGTGTCCATGATTCAAAAGACAAGTTCAATGAAGAAGTGGTAATATAAATTAACTAGTCACAAAATGAGCCCTTGGAAATTGTGAGGCCAATCTATGTTAGGATTGTCTTATCAAAAAATAATTTCAAGTATGAGAGATATGCCAATTTTTATGAGTATATGTTATCAAGATGCAACACATAATCGTATCTAGTTTTATTACTTTGTGGAGGCACAAATGCGATATAAATTATTAGAATTTTAAAGATGACTTCACTAATACGCATAGTGGAAAATATAAACTAGGTGATGATGATTAATCAATACTATAAACATCTCATGACATCCCTAGGTATATATATGGCTCAATAATTATATCAAAATTTATGTAGTTACACACTAAATTATTTTCATAATTTAAGTCAATCATTTTGATCCTAAGTTTTAAATACATAATATACTACTAACTACTTAATTATATACATTGTACTACAATTTGATTGAAAATTTATGTCCCCTAATAAAATAAATTATACTTATTGATTAATTTGAGAACTGGCAGTCACTAATTCTAAATTATTTTGAATTCCCTTTTAAAACTTGTATGTTTCATGTTGGTATAAATTGTTGTGCCATTACAAACAATGATGAGTGTAGATGATGAATTAAATTAAGACTCAACTTCAGCTCAAGACTCGAAGATAAATAAATAGATAGAAGACTCATCTAATCAACAAGATTAACTACAACAGAACATGCAATTGGCTATGGTAAACACATCAACTATATCAAATCATGCACTAAAAATTACCATACTTGACTCAAAATAGGTACTACTAATTATTTCTTAATAGTAAATTATTGAAAACTTCATGACTAAGTCTCAATATAGTTGATTTGATTATGTGTATCAAGCATAAAATAATTATAATTTTAAATTCTTGTGTATATTTGATTGAAGATGATGTAAAATCTATGTAAATTATTAGGAATGTAAATAAAACATTAACCAACATATTACTATAATAACATTCAAAAATAAATTTAATGTAAAACTAAAACTCAATATTATTATTTCTTGTAGTTTTTCTAAAAAATTATTTTCTTATTCTCTACTTAGAAGCATTTTTAATTCATTAAAATATTTGAAAAATAATACCGTTACATTCTAATTCAACAATGAACACATACAACCAAGAGGATATTTGACCTATTTTGAACAGTTGTGTCTGAATATTTTCAAATAGTATTTTGGTTTGCCTCTAATACAAATGTCAATGTACAAAAAGTTTCAATGAAACTAATGTTAAATGCTAAAATGGATGTATTTCCTTTGTTTTGTTGGGGTTTTGAACATTGTCAAAAAATGTAGAAATATTTATTAAAAATTTGGACATGATTTGGAAGGTACCTCAAATCCCTTTTAATTATAAAAGCACTATTGTGGTAAACCCACTAAACAAAGTGTGTCTCATGAAAATTTTATCATTCTAATGAAGGGTTCTTCTGAAAAAAGGTTTAGAAATAAAAAATATCTTATGGTGACATTGTTTACACAAGTAGTGTTGATTGGTGATGTAGATAATGTAAGATATTTTTTTAAAGAAGATCTAACTTATCAATGACAAGTTTTGAATCAGGGAATAAATTTAATCAAGTTTACACTATTTATATAAAATAATTTTTGTGACCATTTTTCAAATTGCATTACTATTTGATGTTAATATTGATACTTAGTTAAATGCGTTCATTCATATTTGATTTAATTATCAAATAGACTTATTAAATATACATTAAATTTAAATAAAAATAATCTATTGTAATTTTCCATCACTTTTTAATACTAAGGTTTATTAAGTTTTTTCCAGTTAATAATCACATTTTTTTTAATAATTAACAGGTATCATTGAAAAAATAAAAAATTCTCAATAATTTTTGTTACTATGAATTTCTCCCCAAACTTTTTCATAACTATAAATTTCACATAAACAACTGAATCTTTAAAGTACATTCTAATATTAATAAATGTTTAACATAAACTATCACAATGGTGTCAATAGATTTATTTTAATAAAATATTAGTAGTTACTCAACTAGTTATTAAAAATGAATTCTTGTATTGGTTGACTATTTTAGATATTATCATTCCACTTGAAAGGAATTTTTTATATTGAGAGTAGGAGTGTTGTTTGGAGTTCTAGGGAACACTAAATTTAGATCACTAAACAAACACCCATATTTTTCATATTCATGTTACCAATACTTCAATCATATATTTAGCCTTGACTTATTGAAGACTGCAATGAAATATTTCCATATTGGGTTATGGTTTACTTACTCGAACTTAGGTATGTGATGTTATTGTATTCAACATTTTGAACGGATATGAAACTTGGAATTTGTTTTTATGTGGGGGATTTCATAGTGAAAAATTAGTGACAAAGTTATTAGATCAAAGAAAGGAAATATTTTGCTAGTATACATGAAAAACATGGATAAAGTTCTAGACATGTACACACTTGTATGGGACAGATAACATTTTATTCATAGGTGAGAAAATAGGAATTTTTTGAAAATATAAAAGAATCATTTTTCCTTCATTTACCATTACATTCTAATTTAAAAATATTCACACACTTATGTAAATAGTTAGATCATGTGGGGTCACACCCAAATATGCATCACTCTTTGGAAACATAGAAAAGAATAATTAGTGACTTTTATTATGTTATCTTGATACTATTACATAATTTTTATTTGTTACAACAAGTTATATAAACAAACATAATAATATTTTATTAAATTTTATAATGAGAGATATAATTATTTTTAAGTACAAAAGTGATGGGTATAAGTTATAAAATATTTCTATCAACTAAGTTGCATATTTATATGGAAGTTGTTTAATTTTATAATTGATAGTTGGAATTTTTTTTATATAATATATAAACAAAGACAATTTTTTTTACATATAAATAACTTTGTTAGCCTATTAAGTTGAGTAATTAATCTATAATTAATGTGATCATAGTATTTCTACTCAATTTCTAACATATTTTAAAATGGTAACCTTAGACTCTTATTTTACTCAAATTTTCACTATCATCTTGATGATGGTTCATGGAGTGTGATCTGAAATGTTGATTAAAAAACATTAATTTTTTCAATAAATCTTCACCAACATACTTTATCTATTTTAACGAAATTTAAATCAACCCAAACCAGAACAAATTTGACTATTTTTATGAAATTTAAATCATAACATCTATATTAAAACTATTTTTCTCATTTTACATAATCCTATATTGATCATGTTGGATTGAGAATAACATTATATCTCATCTCATGTCACGTATTAGTTTCCTATCAAAATCCAAGTTCAACAAGATCTATGTGTCCTTTTTCATAATTTCACGTCACTCCAACCCATACCCATTCACTATGTTAGTGAGATTCTTCAGTGTAGTATTTATTATATTACAAACAAAATTATCGAAGCTGAAGTTCATACCACAACATCAGACATATATAAACATCTTTTGTGATATAGACTGTACTTTGAAGTATCCCATGGAAATAGACACAAATTTATATCCTTGGATAAAAGATGTATTGTATTTATTTAGTCTTAACAATGAATTACAAGGAATATATCCTACTACCCAATATCTCAATATCATGAACTGAGTTTGATACCAATATATTAAATATGTTTCTAATTAAATCACATGTGATTTTATGTATACTATATGTATTATAATAAGTGTTTTGTTTACTTAATATGTTTAATTAATTAATTTATGTTGAACTAATCTAATTAATACTTTCCCTATAACTTCCATAACATCGATACCATCAGAGATAATTTAATTATGAACTCATTAGATAACATAGAGTTTATGTCAACACGCATTTTAATTTAAAATTATTCACTGAGAAGGGTCAAGTTTGGGTGAGAAAATGTTTTTATTTGAATACAATAATAATGTAGACATAACTAATATGTAAAAAAATGACACGTCTTACTGCTATTATGAAGATGATCACATAGTTACATTGAAAAAACACTATAGTTTGGTAAAAAAAAAAATAGATAATTAAAGTAAATAATAACGTCATTTAAACATACTCACTATATAGTATTTCTCATTTAATAAGTCAAGGTATATTAATAATAATTAAATATACCCAATAAAAATTGAATTTGAATGAAAATCCCTTTCCATTTTGATATAAAAAACTTATAAATTGTCTTTTGTAGCCTCACTAATATGCCTAATTTTAGTGTGTCAATATGTTTCCCATCTAAATTGTGCATATATAGAGAAAATTACTACATTTTTTAATGAATAATAATAATACTGTAAACTAATAATTATGATTAGGATCATATTTGGAAACCTCATCTCGATTCTCATGCAATGTATGGTTACGAGTGACTAAGAGCATGACATGTGGCATCATATTTTTTCATCACATTCCCACATTTTAAAAGTTTGTCTTGATACCTTATAGTAATTGGTTGTGAGTGAGTGATATTGTGACATGAAACATGATCTCGTTATGACTTGTAGTCACTATGTGAATAAATTATTACTAAGATAAAAAGTGACATATTCATATTCAAGTGATAGTGAAATAAAAATTGTTATGAAGAGGACCTATGAACAAATAGTAGGAATGTCCAAGTAGTGAATAATTTTAAAAGGTGAAATCTGTGAAGACTACAAATAATTCAAAAATGATACAAAAAGTGGTACGATATAAAAAAATTAGCATCACATCCATGCCCCATAGTGTGAATAACTGTGAAAAATTATTTAATAATTATAAAAAATATAAAGACCAATTATGTATAATTATGAAGACCAATGCACTAAAAGTAGAAAATATAAATAAATTTACCGTAGTCTTATTTATCATTAAAAATACACATCAATTATATAATAATGTTATCCCTTATGAAGATAAGAAACCAATATATTATCTAGAATTTTTTATAATGGGTACATGCCTATTCTACATGTCCAGATAGGTATTTTTTTAATATGGCAAAAGGGTTATAAATACATTAATAACGTAAAAAAAAAATTATGTTTTTATTATGAGACTAAAAACAACCAAAGTATACTAGAGCAATTTAATGTTGAGGAGGAATATATAATAAGTATCATGTACTACAAGACTTTAAAAAAACTTTAAAATATCACATTGATTAGATAATTTAACTTTTCTTTTACTTCTAAGACATAGTTACATCATAACGGTCTATGAATGCCTTTATGAGAGAGTAGAATTCACTTGGTGTGTACATACCCATGAGAATACAATAATCCTATTGACAAAATAAAGCTTGCATGTTGTGAATTGAGATAAGTTGATCCATTGTCAATTTATGGCTAAAAAAATGGTTTGGATTGAAGTTAGACCTGAAGGGTGACCAACATGCTCAATCATCTAGATTCATTTTTCAAGAAGGCCAATAGGTTTTTTTTACCTCATTTCCTTGCAAAGCTTCCAACCAAATGGACAACTCATGAGGTTTTTTATTTAGTCAAGGTTGAGATTGTTGGATTCACATCAACTGTATGCTTTTCAGCATCAAAAACCATAAATTTGGAATGTCATCCCAATGATTTTTATAGCTTAGCCTGAATGGATTTAAGGTAAGATACTTGAGGAGGATGTGTCATGCTTACATTTCCTTTTTATCATCTTAGATCCTGTATTGGTGTTTAGGGATCTTTCCAAGTCATTTGTTGTCCACCTTCCTTATCTTAGTGGGAATTCTTTTACCTTTTTATTAGGTTAATAGAGCTCCTAAATTTCATTCAAATATTTGGGGCCGTGTAGAGTCTATTTTTCTCCCATCTCTTGACTCATAATAAATTGGCAAGTGATGAATGCCAACAAAATTGGGGATAGTGAAATGATTAGGTCATGGATCAGCTTGTTTTTCACAAAGGGTGGATCGATTATTACTCTAGTGACCTTGAGTGCTTGATGAATAAGTCTTTAGAGGATGATATCACCATCAAATTAGTTGCAGATATCTTCAAAATACAACTCAATAATAGGAGTAGAATGAGGGAAGGATGACATGTTTGAAACTAGTGTGAGGAATCACATGATTTAGAGTTGAAGGAGCTTAATAGTTCTATAATTGATGAATGCAAATAATTTAATAAAGAAATGAAAAATGACATCATAACTATCTGATATTATTTCCATCCTCTGAGCATGAGAAATCAAATACTTCCTTTTATCATCCCCATCCTCTCTAAGTGTGGGAGAGTTAATATTTTATTTTTTCACATTACCATTGGACCTATCTAAATGTTAGAGAGATTAAATACTCTTTTTTCATTGCTATTGAAACTCCTTGCACATTATAGAGAGTTAATATTATCTTTTATCAAATTATTATCAATAAGGATGCCAAATTCTTCTATTATTGATTGTTATTTTCACTATCATGCATTAAATATTTGAAAGTGCATGGTCCCCTAGATTGGATATGCTATTAGTAGCTTAATTTACCTCCCTAACACAATGATTATTTTTGGTTTCATTTAATGTTGGGATCATTCTTAGAGAATTTTTTTGGTTTCAAGGTTATTTGACCCCAACTTCCAATTTGGGGAGGAGCCTTTCTTTGATTTTGAATTGATTGGATCAAATTATTAAATATTAAGTATTTAATAAGCATTCTTTGTAGAAACCTATTGAATTATTTACACAAATTAAAATATCATTCTTAGATAATAATATCTACTAGTATTTTAATAACTTTGAATTCCATAAAATTTTAATCTAGAATCTATAAAATATCACATGTAATTCCAATAAATAGAAAATTGGAATCCGATAATAGAAAAAGTAGATTCCAATAATAAAAAATAATTGATATTATAAAAATATAATAATATTAGTTCTGTTTTTCAATATTAACTAAAATTAGTAAAAATTTAATGAATTGATGGTTTTATAAATGCATGGTCCAATGCCTCATACACACTTCTCTTCTTTCTCCATCAGAAGTATTCCTAAAAAAATAATTGACATGTTAACACCATGGCTAGTCTCACATATTTAATTGCAATTAATATTAATGATGATCATACAATATTTACTATCCAATAATTATACAATCATTTAGTTGATACAAATATTATCAATGCATTTGAAATGTTGGTAGTCACACAAAGTGCAAATAATCCTAAGTGGTATATATATATATATATATATATATATATATATATATATATATATATATATATATATATATATATATATATATATATATATATATATATGATTACCTCTAGAAATATGTTATTCTAGAAAATGCCACATGAGAAGATCCCTTTTTCAAATTTATATTGATGTATAATTTTTATGATGTTTGAACAAGTTTGAAGCTCAAACTGCTATACTCAAAGTTTATGATAGAAAATGTGGAGGTCAGTTTAGTGGTAAAGCTATGTCTTCTAAGCTCTTATGTAAAATATATTATGGGCCAAAAATAGAATAATAATTTCATGAACATGCCAAATTAAGTTCACAATGTCAAAATCATATAAATATCCATCATGCTCCATCATATCCACTACAACCTATTGCCTCTCCATGGCCATTCTCTCTTTGGGGATTTCTTTTAATTGAAAAAATAAATCTAGAATAGTTATATAGACACTAAGAAACCAAATATTTTATAAAATGTGTAGAATTAATACCACTAAAATATACATTTGAGTACATTTATAATTTATTGATAGCAAATATTATCACATAGTTCCTCATACCTTATACAATTGTAACATATAGTGGTTCATCTTTCAAGAATAAAACAATCAAAACATTTTGTGATAAATTTAAAATATGCCAGAGTTTTTCCACACCATGCTACCCACAAGGAAATGCTCAAGCAGAAGTAAATAATCAAATAATCAATAAGTTCTTAAGTATGTCTATTGTAAATCACAACATAGATTGACATAATAAACCATCTATTCTCTTTGGTCATATCACACAAACACACACCAACAAAGGATATGCCTTACTCTCTTGTCTATGGCACAACAAATTTACTTTCTCTTGAGATAGAAAAATTTTCTTACAAGTATCCTTAAAATACATTATCAAATATAACGAGTATAAAAAAAACATCATGAATGGTAAATGCTTGATAATAAATACATATAAGATTTTGAACCTTTAAAACTTTATCAAGTACATATCAAATGAGCATATTGAAATAAAATTAGTGATTTAGTACTTAGATAAAATCAAAAGAATACCAATGCTGACAAGGAAAATAAAGGAAAATTTAAACCCAATTGATTAGGTCTATTTGTAATTACTAAAATGTTGGGTACAAGAGCTTACTGACTAACCACATTCAAAATAAGTCCTATCTAAAATCTTATTAATACCATGCAGTTATGTCATTACCATACCTAGTTATATATTTTCAAATTCAATATTTAAAATTGTGTGTGTGTGTGTGTGTGTGTGTGTGTGTGTGTGTGTGTGTGTGTGTGTGTGTGTGTGTGTGTGTGTGTGTGTGTGTGTGTGCGCGCGCGCGCGCGCGCGCGTGTGTTCATGTGTGTGTGTGCATGGAAAAAAATTAAAAAAATGGAAATAACTCAAATTCAAAAAAATCAGAATAGTTTCAAAAAATTAAAATCAAGACCTAAGAAGAATTTCTAATTATTGCTATCTTACTTATTTCCATATGTTATTTATTATATGTTAGATATATAACATATCATAGTTTTCCAATACACATTGCCTTTCACAAGGTATTTGAGTCTGATACATGACTTACTTTTACATGGTTTCGATGTCAGTCTTCCCTTATTACCCAACAACCTTTCTGTGTTGGGGGCATCTATTTGTTCTCCATGAAAAAATTAATAGATTGTATCTACCCACATCCTTTATACTATGTTGAGCTACATATTATAAAAATGTTTTACTAATCATT
This sequence comes from Torreya grandis, assembly GCA_037957365.1. Classification (NCBI taxonomy): domain Eukaryota; kingdom Viridiplantae; phylum Streptophyta; class Pinopsida; order Cupressales; family Taxaceae; genus Torreya; species Torreya grandis. The sequence continues at coordinate 4,530,567 of JARHVA010000748.1, forward strand.
CATACTTTACATGTGTTACATTAATTTTCTACTTGCTAACAATGACATGGATACATATGGTTGATATAAACTAGTTTCATTTTATCAGAGTTTATTACTTTATTATATGATAAAATAGAGCTTCCTTGCCTGTTGTGTGTGACCCTTGGATTTGTGTCTTAAAATTCTTCATTTAACGGCATTATTATACCATTTTTGTGTGGTCCTTGGCCTTGTGTGTATATGTGACACTTGTTTCTTCCTTGTATTGATCTTTGGGCCTTATGTGTGACATTTTATGTAAATTTTGTGACATTGTATGAAATTATTATATGTTCCTTATTTGTGAATTTACTACCATGATACATATTGTGTACATGATGTTTATGTGTTTTAATTATACATCAATCTCTTACATGTTTCATATGTAAATTCAATGCTATAATCTAATACATGACAAAATACATTCAAAATTTAAAATTCTTATACATGATTACATCTTTCACATATTACATAACTCTTCTCTTGAGTTAAGTGACTTTTAGGATACATCCTTCATCTTAAAAGGAAAAATGAAAATGGGATTATCATTAAAAGTCAATTCCTCATGATAATATTTCATATTTAAGGCACTATACATTTTCAAAATTATAGCATGATTTAGAATTTTCATATTATGGGCCATGTCACATGCAAATGTATTCATTCAAATAGTTAAAAAGTGTAAAATTTTCAAATAAATACATGGTTACACAATTTTTAATATATAAATTCATTATAGTGTAGGGGGAATGATACTCATTCAAGTTCAAGTTAATACATAAAATTTCAAGAAAAATCTATTAAAAAGTTTTAAAGTTTCAAAGTTTTAAATAGAACATAGATCCATATGCAATGGTAGGATTCATCTTATTGTTTTAAGTGGGCCACATTAGAGTCTAGTAACACTCAACATCTCTGATTGTAATTTTTTATATATCAAACCATAGTTGGTGGTTCCACCCCTTAGAATATTTTACAAGATTACTCTATACAGTCAAATAAGAGTTGGAGCATACAATATTTCAACTCAAAGAGCATTCAAATGTTTTAAATTGAGACTTGATCACTCTTAATTTGCTACAAATTCAACATTTCTCTTAATGCCTCAACAAGGGGGCATAACACTTCTCCAATTTCAAGTTACATGGAAATTAGATTTCATACTATTTTAGGTGTATACTTTTCTTTCTCTCTCTAAAAAATTAGAATTTTGTGTTTTAGATTTTTTACTTTCAAATATGGACAATAACTATTTTCAATGGCATTGTTTTATGTTTTGTATTAAGACATCTTATATTATCAATATTCACATCAAAATCAAAAGTGTGTATAAATACTCAGGTTTGGATGTAATTTACTCTAGTAAATTCAATTTTTTGTATTATTAGAATAAAGCGGGGGCAAATGTAGACACATAAATTTAATCATTAAGTGCTTGATAATGTTTATTCCTAACATCCTTACCATACTTGGTCCATTCACCATTTTGATAACTCATAATATATAAGAGAGCCTCTATTATCTTGATAACACATAAAATATCATACATACATCCATAATTCAAGATTATTCATCCCTATTCAACCTAAAGGCTTAGTTAGACTTTTTCTAATTGTCCTTCTAAGACAAGTTTTCCCAAGATCAAATAGGGCCACATTGTGATCTTTTCTACTAGCATGACCATTTTCCCCATAATCTAACGGTTATTTTTTTAAATTGACTTTTCATAATGGATCTCTCTTGCATTTTTTTATTTTGGTTATTGAAAATATTCCAAATATTACCATATATAAGCACATGAATGCTTATCCAAGCACATCTATAAATCACTTGGAAATTCTTCTACACACTGATCAAAAGATCAATATGTATACTAATTTTATTCTACATAATTCTAATAGTCATAGGATAAGTCTAAATATAATTTATTAGAGGTAAAGGGAATCCATTATCAATCATTTAAAATAATATTATAGCTACAATCATATATTTGTATAATCATAAATTGCATAATCAACTTAGGAGGGATAAATATATCGACTTGAGGCCCAGTAGGGCTATGTACTCGACACTCATATTATACATATTTTTTTGAGAATATCTTGGCTATTATCCTTGCCCCTTCCCCCTTTTAATTTATCTCTATCTTATTTGTTGTGTATGGGCAAGGGTTTAGTCATTTGTAGGTATTACGTGGGGAAACATAATGCATTGAATTTTTTAGTCAACCCTCACACAAAATCGCACATACCCACATTGATACATTAGTTTCATAGTCAACCAAGATGTGGCCACAATTATTAAACAAGGCCACACTATGCACATATCCTCCTTCTATGAACTTGTCCAATAATATGTTGAACTCATGTATTTGGTCACGACATAGTAAAAAGTCTATGTTAAATAGTTTTAAGTAATAATCAGTGTGTACAATCAACAAAATATTCATTTAAGGGAGGCTTCCATATCTGTAGTCCCATTTACTATATAAAAAACCATTTTTTCAAAATTTTGTAGTATACTATAGTTAATTATCAGATCTATATATACCAACATTCAAATTTAAATAATTTAATATGTATATATAAATTTGATTCACTTTAAATATAAATAGATTAAACATAGCCACACATGAGTATATATGTGTACTTTTAGTTATTTTTAATTTTTTTCTTAATTATTAATGACTAATATCTTGTGTATTTATTGTGTTTGTGATGTAGCAATGAATAAGTGGTTATGATGGTATATACATATATATATATATATATACACACATATATATATACATATATATACATATATACATATATATATATATATATATATATACATATATATATATATATACATATATATATACATATATACATACATATATATACATATATACATACATACATATATATATATATATATATATATATATATATATATATTCATACTTTGATGTAGGATATCCTTTTTGGCATAGTTCAAAATGGGTTTCTTGAGAGGATGGACCACATTTCAAGTGTACATGCACCCCTTTTCCAACCTATTATAGTAGATATCATTTATTTTACTATTGTTGCAAGTGAGCAAGACTATCAATAGGCAGAACTAAATAGATGACTATTGGTTATGCCTAAAATTGATTTATATGTGGATTTATTAGCTTCCTATAGTTCTCTACAATAATATCATGCACATGCTATTGTAGAATTATGAATTTTTGGCAGTCCTTGAAGTGATATAGATATTGATCACTTAGGCATAAAGGAGATAACAGAGATTCTACTTCTATGGATATTATACATAGTGATAGTGATTATTCATATACATTGAGAGATGTTTGCCTTATTATTGATTTAATCTCATTGTATCATATGTTTATCTATTATATATGATTATTTTTTACTATTATTATACCATGTGATTTAAATTTCTACATTTTATTTTTTGATCATTTAATTGCATGTTTTGTAATGGTTAACTTGTATTTCCTTATCTGAATATGTGTTTATTTATTATATTTAATTGAATGTGATTAATGAATTAATTTATTATCTAATGAGATTAATTGATCATGTTGTATGTTATCCTTGATACTCAACATTGATTACCACATCACTAGGTAAAATAAGTTATTATAATCTTGTGACGCTAGTTGTTGATCCTTTTTGTGGTATAAATTGAATAAACCTCCTTTTATGTTGTTTTTGTTGTGTGATACTGTTAAATTTCAATTTATTTTAATCTATAGATTCTTGATTCACTTCTAGTATTCGTATTTGTTTGGAAGGAGATGTAACTATGCATGTATTATATTGTGCCTTATCATTTGCAACTTTGCCTTCTATATGTTCTTATCTAGTTAGAGATCTAATGATGATTGGTTCCATAATGGGATTATCCTGGGATAGATTGGTCATAGTAGAATGTGAACTAGAAGAATATCTTCTTCTAAAAAACATCATCTGAATAATTTTGATGAACCATTGGTTCATTTTCAAGAAATCTCTATGATATCTTGATCTTCATCAAATTAGTAGTAGGAGTATATGGATAAGGGGGTATTTTTGCCTAAGTTATAAATTTTAAAAATGTAATCACCCACCACTATATCCTCAAGTTGTGTAATAATTTTTCATAATGCATAAGAACCATTATCCTAATGCTCATTAATTCTAAATACAAAATGGTTTGCCTTTAATTTTATCAAGATGGTGAGTAAGATGGTAATAATTGGGGGGGAAATTGATTAGCTTCTTATCCAAAAATGTTTGGATGATATCATGTGGTCAATCTCTGAAACTATCAAATCTGATTGGTTACCACTTATTTAAGTTAGATTTATTCACTTTAATTATTAGCTTGTAAAATGATTCTTTCTCTTTATTGAGAACCTCAGCTTGACTTCCTTTAACTAGAATATTTACCTTAGGATGTGGAATAGTTGTTTTATCTTCCTTGTGTGGAACTTATTATTTTATATTAATGTCTTCATATGCATTTATTAGATTAGGAATAGTTGTCAACTTCTATTTTAGTGCAACGGTCTTGTAACAAAGAGCTTGAAATGAATCACAATTGTCATAAATCAACTCTATTTTTAGAGGATAAATGAGGCCTCTACAAAATATGTATTGTTTTCTAAAAAAATAGTTGATATATCAATCGTTGCATACAAGTATTGAATTTTAGAATGTATAAAAAATTGGCTCTAATTTTCCTTGATCAAAATAAGGTAAACATTCATATGTAACCCTTGGTCCATTATTTTGAATGTATCACATTAAAAATATCTTTTCTAACTCAAGATAGGAGTGTAAATACCCACTAGGAAAATAGTGAAACTAATTCCAAGTTTTTTCAAATAACTTTTTTGGAAACACTTATAGTAAAATATAAATAACATCATAAATCTCTATATAAGCCCTAAAATATCTGAGATATAGATATGCATCACTACTTCCGTCAAAAATAATAAATGTAGGCATGAGGAAGTTCTAATGTATCCAAGAATTTGTAATATTTTATACAATTTGGTTTCCATATATGGCATTATAATTAACCAAAGCATGATATGATTTTCTATCTACAATTGGGTGATTCATATTATGTTTCAAGGCACCCACCTTAGGTAGGCATGTTTATATTTTTAAAAGGTTCATTCAATAGTTGAATCTTACTATTATATGTTTCCATATTTACATTATTATAAATGGGTAAAGGGGGTCTAGGGAAAAAAATGTATACTAGGCATAGGTTGAGAAAAGCCATTAAACTCATGCGTAACATTATCTACCTTAGATGTGAATTTTGAAGATTTATCATTGCATTTTATATATTGTCATCACATTTTGTTTCAATACAAGGCTTATTTGGAGATATAACTTGAAATTTTATTTTAATAGAAGGTACATAATCATCACATATGTTTGTATCTTTTGTATTTCAAGAGAGAAAGAGGGAATTTCACTTTTTCTATTTCTTAGAGAGAGATAATTTCATTATCTACACATTCATTTTCCATATCTAGAGAGAGTAAAGTAATTTCACATTCTTTAATTTTTTACCATTTATAGAGAGAGAAGTAATTTCCCATTATTCACATTCCTTTTTCATTTCTAAAGAGAGGATATTTTCACATTCTTCATATTCTTTTTCCATTTCTAACGAGAGAATGAATTTCACAATATTTTCATTCTTTTTCCATTTATATAGAGGATAAATTTCACATAGTTTTGTCATTTCTAGAGAGAATGAATTTCTCATTATTCAAATTATTTTTCCATTTTCATGTAAAACTTATGTCTTTGTGTTTTATAATAGTTAATGAGATGAAATGATGTGGAAAAGTTTAGAGCTAAACAAGGTGTATTAGAGAAATAATCTTCACTTTTTAATTTATAAGGTATGTTAAAAACATGCATAAGTTCATTATTATCTTTCTCATGTATTTTTATTATATGATTGAAATAATAACTTAAAGAGGAATTATGAGAAGTAGGCTCTTTTATTCTTGAATTAATGTGTTCATTTTCTTCTTCACTATAATATACACTATCATACCAAGCCTCTTATTTTCCATTATTATAATTATATCCATCAACATAATCATGAAAAAAATATTATTCATCTACACAACTATCATCATTAATCACACATGTTTAGTTATTCATCCATTCATTAACATATGCATTACGAATAGAGTTTTTATAAAATAAGAAATCCATAGGTAGATGGTATTAGGGGTTTCAGATTGATTGTCTTTTTTTATTTACCTAGCCTTAAATAAAATATTGCAATATAGATAAGGCATAATCGAAATAAATAAACAAGCATGGTAAAGTTAAGGCCGAAGGAGATCATAAATGAAATTTGAAACCCTAGGATAAAAAATCTAAAACCTTGGAAGGATAGTTTGATCAATATTCAAGTTCACCAATATGTTTTAACCTAATTTGGATTATAAACCCTAATAAGATATAAATGATTAGGATAATACCTAAATTCTAATTTTCACAATATACATTCTAAACATATCAATGAATATGCAACAAGAGGTAATATGGTTTTTAGTTTATTTTCATCATGGATCTAAAGTCTAATTATTTGAATTATGTATCTCAAGACTATATACTACTCTATACATGATATGTCTTTGCTTGTTTTCCTCTAGTTGGTTCTAATGGATTTAGTCAGTATCAACAATCAATACTAACTATAGGGGTCAAAATTTACCCTACACACAATACGAATGTGTTTATGATGTATGTTCATACATTTATTCACTTCCAGAATCCCATGGGTGCACTTATATTTCCAAACCTAGTTTTGTATAAGCAATTTGATATCAAATGGGGAGGTGGGAGGGGGTTTCAAGTGAAATGGTTGAGCTGGAATGACCTTGGTCAATCCTTGTGGATAGACAAATCATTGCACTACATTTCCACTAATTCAAAGGGACTGAAAATTGATTGTATCTATCTCATTAATGTATATCAATATAATAATGTATGCAAGTCTAAATGTTATTTCTCCTAATATTCCATTGGTACAAGCATGCATATATGAATTGAACTTTATGACCTTGAGATTCAACTCTTATAATTATATAAGTGAAAATGTAATATTTTCAATTTCTTTAGAATGCAATGTGTTTGTCCCTAAATATCTTATAATAGATTTGTATATATACGAGTCTCTAGTTTTGAATTAAAGACCTAGTGGTGTGCAAATGATGACAATATAAGTTTAACATGCCCAAACAATGGCTAAAAATTGAAGTGTTCCCAAAATAAATTAAAATAATACTTGGGTCAGTTATGCTAGTTATGGTCAATACAAATATTCAAACTTATCATAAATTTTATAACTCACCCGAGGTTTAAAAGACTCTAGAGCGATAGGGAGGGCCAAAGATATCTATAATATGTCATGTGAAGTTGGTCATGATATGATGAAGATGTGACACAACTAAATAATATTAGTAAGACAACCAAAAGATCAATGTAAATTTGCTTAAAAGTATAATGAAACAAAGATTGTACCAAACCTAGCTATTTACAGATAATACTCAGTGGTTGACAAATAATACTTTTTATGGACTTTTTTTAGATCATCATTTTTTTTTAGCTTTGAGAAGCTATAAATGCACCTATTTCAATCATGAATTAATTTCACTTTAGTTTTTTATTAATGACATAGTTTTTGTGATTTTAGTATTATTATTTGGATATTTAAGCATATACATAGAAATTATGGCTATAAGTTCAACATCGTTAGGAGATACTCAACTATGGTGGGAGGGGGCCTTTTGTACCAAGAGTTGAGTTCCTACATATATGTAGCTATGAGTTTCTCCTTCGTTGATGCCACAACAATGGAAAAACATCTTTTGTAGCCACTTCTCCTTCCCTTTTGTTTAGTAGTGAAGGGGGATTAGAGTTTGTTTTTGTGTGGAAAAACCTCTTATTATTTATCTCAATGGCATTTTCTAATGTAAGATGGTGAGAAAATTTGGTGATATTATGCCTCTACTTCCTAAATGGGGCATCATGGTTTATTTAGCTCATCTAGAGAACACTTAGGATGGGTGGGTCATGCATGATCCACCTTTAATAAAGTAATATTTTTTGGGCTAACCTTTTTCTAAAGGATGATCTACCACTACCGCATTCTAGTGTTGCTATTTGTGAATTATTTTCACACTTTTTTTAATATTATTATATGATATTTTTATTTTATAATTGTATAGATATTTTATCCAACATCTTTCTAATTTATTTTGAGATGTGTTTTTTTAACATAGAATTTAGGGTATGAATATCAATCAACTACCTTTTATTAAAACCATCTATAGAAATTAATATTTGTTTTATTTTTTATTTTTTCTAGTTTGTGATTAGTGATTGATCAACATCTGATGAATGCTCACCAACTTGAGGTCAGCAGTAAAATAATTTTACCTACATAGGTCTTCTTCACTACAAATAAAATTTATCTATAATAGAATCAAACCCAAAGTAAAACTCTTATCCTTACTCTTCACCTTGTTGTAGATAATGAAAATTTTTAATTGATTCATTTGATATCAAAAAAGAAAAGATATTATTTTAGATGAATAATAGATATCTGATGAATTCCAAGAAAAAAAATTAAATTCAATATTTTCTTATAGTTTTTGTATTAGAATAATAAAGAAGAAGTTTTGCATAAGTATTGAAATACATTTTTTTATATGCATAAAGGTATTACTTGGAATCATTGAATTACATTAAATATTGGCATCTTTACCTATATTTTAAAAATAAATATATAATGAATTTACAATACGAACTAAGTATATATCTAAATCAATGAATACATCTTTTAAAATTTTAAAGATTGAAATTAAATAATTGTAATAAGTTTTGATAATTTTAATAATATTATTAAAAGAATATCAAAACAACCAAGTGAATAATATTTTATGCTTTGAATCTTGGTCTCATTGATCTACTAAACCTACTCAAATGCACACCCAAGATTTTCAATCACTAAACAATACTTTTAAGGTCATTTTCACCTTCTTAATTGATGGCCTTATGAGCATCATTTGTAGTGCATTTTTTCTTAAAATAATTCTAGAACATCCAAAATGTGGACCTTATAAATTTTTTTTCAATCATATTATGAATAGAGTAGATTCTAGATGATACATATAATTGTGGTAGATGAAATCATTATTACAGTAAATAATTTTATTTTATAATTAAATGTGTAATAAAGTTATTTTTTGATGTTTTGGATTTTATTATAGAATCTATCTTTAGAGAAGAAAAGTTGTAGACATATTTCCCTTAAAATTGATAGAAAATATGACAAATAAGTATATAATTTTTTGATTGAAATTAACTAATCATATTCTTTTAATAATATATGTATTATTAATAATATATATATTACATATATAACTGTATAAAAATGAGTAGTATAATACCACACATTAATGTATAAAATTAATTTCAAAAATTGATAAATAATTATTGATTTAATTTTAAAAAGTTAAAAATTTGAAAATTAACAACTTTTAAATTAAGAAATATAAAATAGCATTCAACTCACACTTTAAGTGAATATGAGTTTGTGCTCTACATAGATTTGATGTTGATACATTCATACGCAACCAAGGCTATTAAATAAGCAATGGCATTGTCTCAAGCATAAAACAACCAATTTACTATTTAATTTTACTTAAGATGCTTTTGTTGAATGTCCTCAATACATTTTCAAATCAAATTGTTAATTATCAATTATAAGGCATATCAATCACTTTGCTGACACCTTTTAGGAAATATATTTCATCAACAATCTTAACATTCATAATTAATTTGCTAATTTTATATCCACCTTTGGAATGGGTTATGCTAATTGAGGATTGTAATATTTTAAACAATTATAACTCAAATATATAACATGAATGAAAGAAATGACTCTTATTTCTTACCACTATAATGATTTTCATTGTAGACTTATTTCATGAGTATGACAAATTATATTATTCTTTTGGCCAATTTCAAATGTAATGTCAAGGGGGTTTAGGCTAATTAGTTATAGATGCATAAGAAGAGTAGTGTCATTGTTTATCATTTAGGCTCAAACCTCTTTAAATGCATATAAATTTTTCATCCTAATTTTATAAATAAATAAAATAAAATATATAAGTAAATTTGTTTAGTTTAAATATGAACCATAAAATTTAAAATAAAAAGGGCTTTCACCTTTAAAAACTAAAATTGAATGTATTCATTAATTTCATTTTATGTGAAGTGTTCTTAATTTTTATAAAATTTTAACGTTTCTTTGATTTTGTGATAGAATCTACATTGTTTAGATGGATTTTATATAGAGTTCTTTCAAGTTTTTGGGACATTATCTAAGATGACATTTTGGAGGCTTCAAAATAACTGCTTACATAAAAAAAAATTAAATGCTCTTAATAATATTTTTATCACTCTAATTCCTAAGAAGAAGAAGAATTTTATCACTCTTTGTAATACTATCTATAAGGTTTTTTCAAAAACTACTGCTAAAAGACTTAAAAGATTCCTTCCTTCCATCATTTCTAAATATCAAGGGGTTTTAATTTAGGGACACCAAATAATTTACTCTATTGTTATTATCTAGGAATTCATTCACTCTATACATGTTAATAAGCAAATTTATATGTTCATGAATCTTGATATTTCTAGGGCCTACGATTAAGTTTGCTATAAATTTATGGTAGATATATTAAAAGCCTTTGGTTTTGATGAAAATTGGATACAATGGATCATGGCTTGTTATTCCTCTCCTTTTAAATTATTATAAATGGTTATCCTTCAACTATTTTTCATTTTAAATAATGTCTTCATTAGGGTGATCCTCTTCCCTATATCTCTTTCTCATTTTCACAAAAATATTGGATAGGTTTCTACAACATCTCAAGTGTTCTAGTTTTCTTTCTAGATTTCACATAATGCAAGGTATGAATGCACTTTCTCATCTTCAATTTTTGGATGATACTTTTTTGATGGGAAACACCACTTTAGTAGAAGCTTTAGATATTAAACAAGCCCTTGACATTTATATCACTACTTCAGGTCAAATTTTGAATGATTAAAAATCTTAGGTTTTCTTTTTCCATAATGACCTTTATCTTTAGGATTGAATTGCTAATATTATTCATTTCTAAATTTCCTTTCCTCCTTTCAAAATTTGGGTATCCCCATTTTCCCTATTTGCTTGAGGAAAAATTAGGAAGGTTATGTTGGAGTCTATTCAACATGATATTAATCATTGAAATCATAGATACCCTTCTATGGCAAGTTGTATAGTCCTTGTTAAACTTGTGATTCAAGGTCTCCCAATTTACATTTTTATGGATATTGTTACCCCAAAATGCATTCTTCATGATCTGGACCAGAAGATGATAGAGTTTATTTGGGAAAGAAATTTAGAGAAAAAGAAATGAGATTTAGTTAATTGGGATAAAATATGTTAGCCTAAAACCATGGTGTTTTAGGTTTGTGATCCTCCCTCCTTAATAATATAGTAGTTGCTACTAAATTATACTAGAGGTGGTATGTGGAGGAACATGATTTATGGGGAAGAATTCTCAAACTTAATTACCTACATCTGAAGAATCATTATTTTATCCCTAGGATGTAAATCCTTGGTAGGGGTTCTCAGATATGGATAATAATGAAATTGGGAAGTAGTCTTATTAAAGATGGCCTTTTCTAGATTGTGGAAAAAGATAACCTAAATATTTTATGGTGAAATGCATGAGATCAACATATCCCTCTTTGTGTGGATTTTCCTAATATTCTATAATTAAAATATAAATGCATTGAAATGGGTTGGAGTCATGTATCTAATTTCCAATATGTACTCATGTAGGATGGATTGGAAGTTTAGAAATGGAAACCTAAATATCATTAGCCTAGTCAATAGCTCCTTCATCTCATTGACTGACTAGATCATATTCACACTTCTTGGAAAGTCATGTTGGATAGACATTCATATTTATTTTGATGGGGTTTGTAAGGATCTGGATGTTACATCATGAAAACTGGTTATAAAACACTTTTGGCCAAAAACCTTGAAGTTAAGAATTCTAAGCTTTAGAACTAAATTTAGTACCCAAAATGTTGGATTAAGGTGAAGTATTTCATGTGGATTGTAGCTATTGAAAAGTTTCTTCATCATGATAATCTTCAAAAAAGAGGAACTTTTTGTCCAAATAGATGTGCCATGTGTCTTCAAGCTAAGGAGTCTAGAAGACATCTTATTTCATATTTCCCCTTTGCTACTTTCCTTCATCATTTATGGTGTAATTTGATGGGAACTTCTTGGAATAATTATGACTCTATACAAAACTTTCTAGTGAATCAAATTCAACCTTCTTTAAAGCTAAAATCTCTCAATTTGTTGCATGATATTGGTCCTGGCTTAATCTATTGGAATATTTGATGGGAATAAAATAAAAGGATTTTCAATGGTATAGTAATGCATATAAGTAAATTTTGAGGTAGAATAGTGGCCTATTTAAAATAAACTTGTAAAGTCTAGATTTAAAATTTTCAAGAAAGTTCTTGGTGGAAATTTAGAATATTAATGAGACTTGGTATCTTTGGGGTATCTCCCTCTTTTGCCTCTTTCAATAGTCCTTATTATCATCAACCCATTAAATGGTTTCATCCTCCTCTTGGCTTGGTTAAAATTAATGTTTATAGAACTTCAAAACACAATCTTATAAATGTATGGAAGGTGTTTGTCATGATCATCATGGAAATGTTAAGTTTTGGTTTATTATTAGTATTTATGTTGCTTCTAATAACTATGTCAAGGCTATGACTATTCTCCAAGAGATTATAATATCTAAGTCAAAGCACCTTAATGATATTATTTTCGAATATGATTCTAAAATTTTGGTTGATCATTTCAACAAAATTATTCCTTCATTTCTAATAGTAGCAGTTGAATAAATGTAATAAAGACATTGACATCTTCATTTAAGGTTTTAAGGGTGTCTAATGGAACCGTATTATAAGAAAATGAAATTTGGTTGCTAATTTGTTTCAAGTTTGATAATAGAAGTAATCAAGAAGAACATGTTTTGGATCTAAACATAGCATTTAATGAATTCATGGATGCTGACTTAGTTGATTCTATGGATTCATGATCCCCATTTATTTTTATTTGACATTTATTTATGTGCTTTTATAGCAGAACAAGTGTTTATACCTTGTTTATGGGTTTGAGATGATCTTCATCTTATTCTAATTGTCTTTATTCAATCCTTCTAGATCTTCTTATTTTTCTTGATTTGATTTTATAAGAATCTCTTTAAGATTTGCTAACCCTCTTTGTAATATGATGTTGTTTTAATATATATTTTTTACCTTTTAAAAATATAACTCAAATTAACTTTTTTTATTTTTTACTTGACAAATAAATATATCCATTATTTTTTATAAAATGAAGAAACAAGAATGGCTAACCAATCTAAAATAAATTTATGTTCAAAAATTACACTCAAATGATTGACTAACTTTAATAATTTTAAAATCCATTCCAATACCTCGTTAGCTGAATCTCCTTTCCATTTAATCATTTTAAAATTCATTCCATGTGGCTCAAAAAACATGAACACATATTTTGGGTGGGTAAATAAATAGTTACATCTATATCCTGGGTGTCAAATTTATTAGGAAGATAATTTTGGGACTCGATCATATAACCCAACTTTAAAAAGCTTGACTTTACACCGACAAAATTATATCCATTTTATTTATTTTGTTTCAAAATTTATAATGTTTATTTTAAATACATGCTTTACTATTACTATTTGTATTATAAAGTAAATGAAATTTCACTAAATGTAATATAAAATAAATATATACATTTCATTACCTTCTTAAAATAAGTATAAAATAGTAAATTAGATTTAATTAATTTTTAAAATAAAAGAACTATAAATATGGAAGTTTTAATGATGTATTTTAAATATTGAAATATTGGATGAAAATTGTTTGAATTTGGTAATAGAAAATAATGCCCAATGGTGATCAAAATATGACTTAGAAAACTTACGAGAATTAGAGAATAGTGTACAAACCATCAAGTTCCAAAATTGATAACATCTAGATTACCAAGTTCCATTCCTAGTAAATTTGAAGTAGATGGAACTTATTTTGATGAATATGTTCATCTTATCCGAGGATCCAAAAACCTTTCTTAATATTTTACACCTTCGGTTAGATCACTAAAAAATGGATTTTTTTCTTATTTCACTAATTTGGAAGCTAGATCTAAAAACTTCAAGAAAAATTATGAGTTTTGGGGTCTATATTATTCTTAGCTTGATTTTTATTAGGGACCTACAAGTTTATACAATATCAAAAACAACACTCCAATAATTTTAATAAGTCATTATCCATACAAACCAATATAATGGATTAGTCACTAACATGAATTTTAATGCTTTAATTATTGCTCTATTGATTAATATATTTCTCTATAATGATCATAAATGCTCAATAGATTCTCATGAATAATAATGAAGTCTTCCTAAGTGTTTAATATTGATTGTTATATGATTTCTATGTACCTAAATGTACTAAGGTATTTATATATTTATAGATACAAAAACCAAAATCTAACAGTCTATAATGAGAAAAGGATAGAACAAGGGTCATATGAGGTGAGAGGTAGAAGGGACCAAAAGGACCCTATCAAAATTATACACTTACATTTTGGACACATCCAAAGCATAACTGCACACTCTATACAAGGCAAGAATATTGTGTTCAATCATGGGGGGGAGGAAGATGGAAGTTGGAAGGTGATAGGAGAAGGTGCCAGGAATATTAAATGGTTATTAAATATGGAAATAATTTCCAATTTAAACCAAAAACAAAAAGTAAACAAACACCCTATAATCATGTAATTTAATACCTAATAAATGTACAAGAGCCTTTTTAATTATCTAAATTTTAGCCCACTTTGATGTGTGTGTATGTACATATCAAAGAAAATAAATAAATTTTTTGGATAAAAAAACTATGCCCTATTATGCCCTTAAAGTATAGTGCATCTAGGGATATGTGTGGCTAACTTGTGGCTTACATAGCATATTATCTTGTTACATTTCTCAATGTTCTTAGTATGGTCAGCCTATGGACTAACTATGTCTAATTAGAGTATATATAAGAGGTAGTGGTTAGTATTTTATGATCATATTATGAATTATTTTCTTATTGTATTATTGTGAAGGTTACCCCCTCAAAGTGTCTCAGTCATAATATTCAAGTATTCTTCTCTTTCACTAATTGTTATTATGGATCTACTTATTTTATGCTTAATTATGTGATATATAATTCTATTATTGTGAACCATTTAACTAGTTTATCTAGAAGTGGTAATAGACCTTTGATTTGGGCCAGTTTCTATGATGTAGTTTGTTTTCAGATCTAGGGTCCTAAGCATTAGCAAGTTAAAAAAACATAATTTTTTATTTAGATAGAATTGATTTTTTCATCACTACAATTTTATTCATGAGGTTTTATACAAAAAAAAATCTATATTTTTTTACCTTATGAAAATTAGTATTCCTTGAATTCATCTCTATGAGATGATTGTAATGGCATATTCTACTGCTACACTTTTTTGGGTCAAAAATTTTCACCCTTGTGCACAATAGAAGTATTTGGATTCATCTCGATGAGATGATAACAATGATGTATTGTGCTAGTACACATTTTTTAAGGCTAAAACCCCCTAGGGTTTATGAATATATGGTACAAACACTCATAAATAAAATAAAGGGAAAGAATGACATGGAGTCTGGAACTTGTGATCCATCTATTTCAAAGGAAGTTTAACAATTTAAGTCAGAGTTACATGGCATGGTGAAAAAAAGTGATTTTGATATGATTTAAGGGGACATTATAGGGTTGAGATGGGACCTAGATATCATGATGGATCATTTCTAAAATATATCTAGGTAATTAGCCAATTTTTTATCTCAATCACTATAAAATAACCCTCCACCACTTCAATTCGGTTCTCCTTCTCCAAACAGTACCAACACCAATCCTGACCTTAAGTTGATGTTGCCAAAAGTGGACCTATACAAGTTTAATGGTAATGATCAACTCAAATGTCTCACTCAAATTGAAAATTTGTTTGATCTACATCAGAATCCTTATTCGTAAAAAAATGGTTATGGCCTCTCTATATCTAGAACCTGAGACATTCATTTGGTATCATTAGTTGTGTGTTCAAAATAAAAAGAAGGGTGTCCTAGTTTCATGGTCAATATTTTATGAGTTCTCTAAAAACTACTTCAATCAGGTAGCCAAGTTGTGCTAGATTGGGACTATAAAGAACTACATTCATTAATTTTAGAATCTCTCCTTATGTGTAGTAAACATCACTAAGAAAATTTTGACTGACCTATTTTTGGGTGGCCTTAAAGATAACATCTAATTAGAGGTTCACATGTTTCATCCCAATATTGTATCTAAGGCCATACTAAGGTCACACATCATTGATGAAAAATAGATGATCAAATGAAGACCTTTCACCAATGTTCATGAATGCACCTTCCTAGCAACATCATTTCCATAACATAATATATTGACACCTTAGCAAGTGGAATAAAAGCATGTAAAAGGTTTGTGTGTTGGATACAACATAAAATGGACAAAGGACATTGATATGCTAAAAATAAGCTATATTACATTGACAGTGTCAATGAGGAGGAAGAAGATGATTAGGCTTCAAGAGCAGATTTAGATGAATTTGATAAATTTTCAGATTCTCAACCTACTATTTCATATCATGCACTTTTTGGCATTAGTACTCCTGAAACTCTTCAAGTGGTAGGTTTCTTAAAGAAATAAAAGGTGACTATGTTAATTGACTCTAGGATTACACATAAATTCATCAATAGTAAGTTGGCTACTCATTTGAATTATTTCATTTACCTAGCTCCAAAACTTTAGGTCATGATTATAGATGGTGGTACAATCAACTATTCTATAAAATTCCATAGCATTAAGGTTGTTATGGGAGACTACTTATTAGATTCCCTTATGTTTGATATTATTTTGGAAGGAGCTGATATTATTTTAGGAGTATAGTGGCTCACTACTTTAAGCACTATTAAGATGAATTTCCAATGCATTTAGAAGGCATGACCTTTAAACTACATGGATTATGGGTTAAATCTTGACAACTACTTAGTTTCCACAAAATGATGAATATTCTTAGAAAAATGCAAAATGATTTGTGACACACTTATTTTTCATAGGGGTTAAACCAACCAATAAGTCTACACATATTGATTTGCAAAGGGTGATGGATGACCATTCTATTATTTTTAATGACATGCCAAAAGGACTTCCTTTAAGTTGTGTACATGATCATGCCATCACTCTCATTCTATGAATTACACCATGGATCATCCAACCCTATAGGTATTTGTATGCCCAAAAGAGTAAAATTGAAAAGATGGTAAAAGAGATATTAGATTCAGGTATCATCTAACATAATCAAAGTGAATATTACTCCTTGGTGGTCATGGTATAGAATAAGGATGATAGATGGAAGATGTGTCAATACTATAGATAAATAACCAAGTACACCATCAAATATAAGTTTCTTATTTTAGTAATCGATGATTCTCTAGATGAATTACATGATTCTATTTATTTTACAAAGTTAAACTTTTAATCTAGATATCATTAGATTCACATTCATGATGAGGACATACCTAAAACAACTTTTAGAACTCATGAAGGCCATTATGAATTTATAGTCATGCCTTTTGGCCTCACCAATGCACCATCCACATTTTAAAGTTTGATGAATACTATTTTTCAGCCATTTTTTAGAAATTTTTTATTAGTGTTTTTGATGATATCCTTATCTATAAGAAAATTTAGGAATACCAGTTGAAGCATGTGAAATAGGTACTTTCAATTTTAGAACAACATCATCTTTATACCAAACCTACCAAATGTGATTTTGGTATCCAAGAAGAGGAGTAATTAGGTCATATTATTTCCAATGATTGAGTGAAATTCGGTCCTAAAAAAATCCAAGTGATGATGGAGTGGTAGGTTCCCAAGACCCTCAAGAACCTCCAAGGATTTTTGGGGCTAACTAGATATTATCATTGGGTTGTCAAAAATTATGGTAGCATTTCAGCCCTACTCACCTCTTTGTTAAATAAAGACTCGTTCCAATGGACTAATTTAGCTACAAAGTTATTTTAATAGTTAAAAATGGCTATGTTCACAACTCCAATTTTGGCTACTCATGATTTTTCAAAAAAAATTGTTGTGGAGTGTGACACATTCGGATATGGCATGGGGGATGTATTCATTCAATAAGGTAGAAAAATAGCATTTGAAAGTTGTCAACTAAAGTAATAAATAGGTTCAAACCAATCTATGAGAAAAATAATATGGTTATTGTGCATGTAATGATGCAATAGAGACCTTATCAGATGGATCATCACTTTTAGATAAATATTGATCATGATAACCTGAAATATTTTTTATAACAATGATTTTCATCTAAAGAACAAAAATAATGGGTGACTAAAATGTGAGACTATGATGTAGAATGTGGTGAATAAGAAAGGAAAAATAATTTGGTGGCATATTCCTTCTCCTGATGAGATGAATCAATTGAGGCATTATTATACACCATGACCATGGGACAGGTAGATTGGCTAGAGGAATAAATATCAAAATGAGAGAATTATTGTGCTACCAAGGATTTGATTCATACTATTTAGGAGGGTTATAAATAATCTAAAAATTTTACATAGAAGGGGAAAATTATGGTATAAAAATAGATTATACCTTTGTAATTATTCACTTCTCAAACATAAAATTCTTTAGGAACTTTGTGTCTCTCCCCTTGAAGGTCTCTCCATGTTTTTGAAAACATATCAAAGAATCAAGTTTTTTTTTGGGAAGCTCTCAAGGGGGATGTCTAGAAATATATGGTTGAATGCATAGTATGTCAATAAAAAAAAGGTGAAACCATTAATACCCCAAGTCTTTTTTATCCTTTATCCATCCCTATCTAGCATTGGGAAGATGTTTCCACATATTTCATTATGGGGTTACCATGATTTGAGGGTAAAATTTTTATCATGGTAGTTGTGAATTGACTCACCAAGTATGATCATTTTTATTCTTATCACAACCATTTGTTGTCAGTATAATAGCTTCTAATTTTCTCGATATAGTTCAAAAATTGCATGGTACTCCAAAGATAATTGTAAATGCCAAAGATCTCATATTTTCTATTAATTTTTAGAATGAATTATTTTCATGTTTGGGCACCTAGTTGGCTCATAGCTCATCCTATCATCCTCAATCTGATGGAAAAATAGAAGTAGTCAACAAATATATAGAAGGGTATCTTCATTGGTTTATTTATAATAAATAAGATAAATGGGTTCATTGGTTGCTACTTAATGAATGGTGGTATAAAACTTCTTTTCACACTTCTTCCAAGATGTCTCACTTTGTGGCATCATATGGGTATCACCACCCATCCATCACTTCATCTTTGACCATGAATCTAAAAGTTTGAGTTGTTGAGTGTTAAGAACCTTTTACAACTAATACACAAAAATATTGATTATATTAATATAATATTTATTTTATGGAAAGAATCACTCTGAATCACTTACCACTTCAAGGGGCATACCTCCTTATCAAAGTAACTCTCTAATTAATTTTTATTTTCTTAGATGTATTATAATATTTTATGCCCCTTTATTTATAATAGTTCTAATCTACTTAGCTTCTCATTCTTATGCATGTGGTACTAAACTACTATTCCTTACTATTCATTCAAATACTATCCTACCCCCAATATACAATATATATCCTTACCTAGGTATATTACATTCCATCCCAATTGAAATGTTTCACCCTTAAAACATGCTAAAAATTACATATCAAAAATATGTTGAAGAATAGATGGAAGCCCTACCATGCATTATTTTCTACTTCCACTTATTTTGGCTATCCTGGGGTATGAGCATGGACATGAATAATTAGAACTCAAGAAATATATCATGAGGTGGAAGTAAATAGAGATATACATATAAAATAACATTAATGGGAAACATGTTAACTGAGAGGTTATTGTCTATCACTTGAAGCTTAATGATCATCACCTCAATGTTGGAATAAGCATGCTCAAAATAGTCTGCCTAGTGAGCCAATAGAGGATACATGCCATCCCTCCTAGAATTGTTATTTACACAAATTATTTTTGAAGTGGCTAACCCCAAAAAATAATGTATAGAAGTTTTGAATCATTGATATCCAGTGTGGGCTCATCAGTCACATGCTCAGGTACTTGTTTGGGTGCATACAAATTTGTAGTTGGAGACAAAAATCAACATAACCAATTTTTTTTAAATCATTCAAATCTATCCATTATGTCCATCTCATATGATTCAACTATAGGAAACAAATCCTCATACCATGTGTTGTAGTTATTATCTCAATTCAACCATGCATTAATTTCCTCATCACAATGTGTTAGTATATGGGATTGAAGCTTTAATTTATCAAAATTAGTATGCATAGTAGTTCTTATTTTATGCAAATTAACATCCACTTTTGAAAGAAATAAACTTATTTTATTTTTTTGGGTAGTAGTGAGTGAAACTGCAATAATTTGATTTTTTATAGAAATAGAAGTTTTTAAAACTATGATAACATTAAAAATATTATACAAAATTAAAAATATAAAACTATTATAGAAAGTTGAAACCAAGGCACACAAAACTTAGAAGTGATTTGGTACGATTGTTGACCGTTTCAGAGATGTATGAAAATGAATAGTCAGCTTTTTTTCCTTTTTTAACAATTAACAATTAGTAAAACTATGATAACTTTTAAAATAGTAAACAAAATTAAAAAATTCAAACTGTTCAAGAAAGATGACACCAAAGTGCAAAAAAACCAAAAATGATTTGGTATTATTATTGATTAGTAGAGAGATATATTCAAAAGAATAGTCAAGTTTATTGATGAAAAATGCACATATGTACTTTTAAATGGTAAATTTTTTACTTTAGATTATAATTGGGACAAGAGAAAATTATGTAGATCTAACTTTTAAAAAACCCAAAATGCAGTGAAGCTCCAAAATGTGCTTGCAACAAATATCATAGAAATGGCCCTAGAAAGAGCTCTAATATCAGATGTTAAGAACCTCTTATAACTACTACATAAAGTACTAATTATATTAACATAATATTATTTTTATGGAAGGAATCACTCTCAATCACTTTCCGCTTCGAGGGGAATACCTCCTTATCAAATCAATTATATAATTTATTTTTATTTTCTTGGATGTATTACAATAACTTATGCCCCTTTATTTATACTAGTTCTAATCTACCCAACTCCTCATTATTATGCATGTGGTACTAAACTAATATTCATTACTATTCATTACTATTCCTTATACTACTATTTTACCTAAAATATATAATATATACCCCTACCTATGTATATGACATTGAGGAACATGTTCACTATCAACATGAGGTACTAGTCAAGTTTTTAGAGAATTTATCAATGGCATAAAATTGAATGAAGCAACAAGTAGATCAACACCATAGTGAATGGAATTTGGACATAGGTGATAGTGTCTTTTTGCATTTGTAGCAATATAAATAGATGTCTCTAAATCAAAAAAAAAAGATAACAAACTATCACCTAAGTATTATGTCCCTTATAAGATCTTACAAAAAATTAGTAGTGTGTATTTCAAGTTGGGATTACCCCTATCCACTACATACATCTGGTATTCCATGTATCTTTCTTGAAGAAAGTAATTGGATATAGAGTTTCCAATTAGATGGATAAGTCTGAGTCATTTTATATCTTTAACATATCCTTCACACATGCACTAAGCAACTATGGACCAAAGTGATTGAGTATTTGATCAAATAGAAGAACTTTCATTCTAAAGATACAACATGGGAGGATAAACCATTCTTACAACAACATCATGGTTTGATTCAATGTTGAGGACAACATTGTTTTGAATGGGAGGGGCTTTCTATGCTCTTAAACTATAGTGTATCTATGGATATGTGTGGTTGATTTGTAGCTTATACAACTTCATATTATATTATTGAAATTCTTGATGTTTTTAGTATGTTCAGCCTATGGAATAACCATGTCTAAGTAGAGAATATATAGGAGGTAGTGAGTAGTATTTTATGATCATATTATGAATTCTCTTCTTGTTGCATTGTTGTGGAAGTTTCCCCCTCAAAGTGGCTCAATCATAATATTCAATTTTTCTACTCTTTCACCAATTATTGGTGTGGATCTACTTATTCTACTCTTAATTCTATGATATATAATTCTATCATTACAAAAAAGTAATTTCCTTACATTTCCTTGAAGCTTCTAAAGAAAAATCCAATATACATGTAAATCCTATGTTTTCATGATTAGGTGCACAAGGGATATTATACTAATTAAAAGTAAATGAACCCATCAAAGTGAGCATAATAGGGACTAATTGATCCAAATATAATAAAAAAAACTAAATAAAGACCTACACTAGTACTAAGAGGGGTATATTAAAAAAAACTCCTAGAAAGATTGATAATTGATAAAGGGTCTAGAAATAGTGCATAAGAGAATCCAAAATATTGACTATAATCTCCTAAAGAAACTAGAATCAACCTAAGATTATAGTGACCATCCAAAATTAGACTACTTCAATTCTGATAGTCTATCTTGAAAGTGTAAGTATTTTTCCAAAAATGGTTATGTTGAGCATAAAATATTAGAGCAAGATTAGTTAATTGAGTTATTAAAGTTGATGTTTATTGGTAATACTCCCTACTTGATGAGGGTGGGGGAACTTATCTTCCCAACACATGTGTCTATGTAGCTACACAAAATTGGGATTTTAACACCCCTAATTATATAAATGTTTTAGTAAAAGGAACCATTCTTTAATGTTTCAACAAGGAACCATCATCTCCAATGAGCTAAAAGGCAACATGGTTCCATCCACGCACAAGTATATTCCTTCCTTGCTCTTAAAGTCTCAAGTTTTAATTATATTTAAAATTTTAGATTTCACTCTATGAACATTAATTGTTACATATTCATTGTAGATCTGTTTGGACTAGGTTGTATATGCACAAGCTAGGATTAGTATGAAACTATCCTACCTCAAGATATCTAGACTCAAATAAGGTTAATCAAATATCTTGTGATACCTAATGTTTGGTTCATGACCAAGTCTATATTTTCAAACTTAGAGAGGGGTACCTAATTATTAATATCAAATTAAAGGGTTCTAAAGCCTTTAGGCCTATAACACAAAGGAATAACTATAACTATAATTTTAATGATAAAATTAAAGGATTTCTAAAGGCAATGTAAGTAGTTGTGAAATTAAAGTAAATTAAATTAAATTAAGGGAGGGTTTAGAATAATCAAAATGAAAATGGAGTCATGGCAAACAAATGGGGATCTAGGCTACCTAATAATGGATAAATGGGAAGTATAAGTAATCTTATAGCCACACTAAGTATAAGTGTAGATATAAATTAGGCAAGGATATACACATGCATTTATCTACTAAATGAAAAGTGACATATTTATACTAAATAAAATAAATTAAAGAACATAAGGTTAAAAATACTTACCTTGATAGGGACCCATCAAGCCTCAATATCACCTTAGCTAATCTTTCTTTACAAGATATTTTTGTGGTTATGAAGACCTCAAATTATGGACAAATATGATCCAATCCAATAAATGACCTCTTATTAAATATCTAAGACTTTCATAATATAAGCTTCCTTAAAGACAATATTTTACCTATGACTCCTCCAAATGTGATTAGGGAAGATTTGTGAGTGAAAAAAGAGTAGATAAGTGCAAAATTATGTATGTAAATGTTTGGAATTAAATATTTCTTGTATATATAGTGGTCAAATACCCTAATCCAAGCTATACCAACAGCATCATCTGGATCAATTCAGTTACGAGTTAGCTAATGAACCCCATTGGCTTGGTTGAAGCAACATAAATGAAAAAAATACACACAACTATATTGACTAGGCCCATATAGTATAATGAGGTAACATGCATGAAATAGATAGTATCAATGTTGTTAATGCCATAGGAATTAAGGAAACTAGTATAAATAAGTGAGATAGGATGGAAGGAAGTAGGTAAGAAGGCAAATTTAAGGAAGATAAATTATAAATATGAATGATATGATCATGACATGAATAGAAACATCTAACATAAATCACAAAAGGCCTACCCATGCCTTTCCCATTGCACCTTTTGAGGTGTGCACTTAGATTG
>JARHVA010000748.1:4560000-4594144 GCA_037957365.1 Torreya grandis
AACCAAAGGGTAAGACATTCCATTCATATTGTCCAAATAGAGTGATGAATACAATTTTATACTTGTCTTGTTCTGCTACTTGTATCTATCAAAATCTTGATTTTAAATCAAACTTACTATAAACTTTACTTCCACTTATTCTCTGCAATATTTCATCTTTTGAAGGAATAGGATGTTGAATAGGTAAGACATATTTATTAAGAGGAACAGAATTTATGATTAATCTCTTATTTCCCCTTACTTGTTCTAATCTTTTATTTACATAAAATGCTTCACAAGCCCAAGGGCTATTATAATATCTGATCAAACCTTGTTCCCTTAATTTCTTTATTTCATGAAAACATTCTTTTCTTAGTGAAGGAGACATTCCTGAATGATGTGCCTTGAACATGGGTTCTATTTATTTGTCATTTTTATCCTTTACCATCTTTAGTTCAATTCTACATTCATGTATTTTCCTATCTCTGAATGCTAAAGGATTTTTAGAGCATCATGT
The DNA here is from genome assembly GCA_037957365.1 of Torreya grandis. Classification (NCBI taxonomy): domain Eukaryota; kingdom Viridiplantae; phylum Streptophyta; class Pinopsida; order Cupressales; family Taxaceae; genus Torreya; species Torreya grandis. The sequence goes on from JARHVA010000748.1 coordinate 4,560,497, forward strand.
ATTTTGAAATCCTTCTTATCCTTCATATCCTAGTTAATCTTGTTGTTGTTTCTAGTGCCCAGATGCTCTGACATTATTTTTTGTGCTCAAAAAGGAATTGTACCACCTTTATCTACCTAACCAATCTACTATGACTAGAAGCACATTTGGATGGTCTCCATTTCCTATCGCTACTATATGAAAAAAATTTGATAAAATAAAGGTACACCATAATGAAGCCATGAGTCTTCATCTTTGGCTTGGTACGTACCCAAATGAATGGATCTTGTTGATCTAAATATTAACCTACACAGGTCATATTTCTCCCTAGCAGCATTTCTTCATTTAGTGAGTACATCCATTGGGTCATAGTCATCATTGTCATCCATCTAAATATTCATTGTATCTTATCCTAATTTCCCAATCTCAATCCATCGATCCTCCCCAACATGATAGTTGATCTCTTTAGATGGGAATGAACATCATAGGGCCTATTGTACACCTATCACCCTCTCGGATATCTCACCATCAATCATGATTGGTAAACCTTTTTTTTCATTGGTTGAACACCATCAGACTCCAATGACCACAAATATATAAATATTTAATTTTATTTATTTTGAAAAACTAAAATTTACTTACAATATATAACAACATTTTCCATGTAGGTATTAACAATTGTGAATAGGTCGATTAATTACTTACCAAGTTGTGTACAATAATTGTGAATAGGTGGGTTTGTTACTTACCAAGTTGTGTAAAAATTTTGTAATGATAGAAGTCAAGAGGTCAAACCCAAGTGCATGAATTTTTATTCAAAATCCCTTTAATATTTTTAGGATTTTTAAGGGTGAATCAATGTGGAGGGACCATTTCAAAATGGTGATTTAAAGAGGTTTTTTTTACTTAAGAGGTGGCCTATATTGTATGGGGAGATACATATAAAGAGGAAGGATTCATTTTTTTGGTGACAAATTATTTGTTTTTTAATCTTTTGAGTGCCTTTGGCATCTTCTATAAAAGATGTTCATTATTTGTTATTCGAGTACCCTCTTTTTCCCTCTTGATTATCGAAGAAAGAAGCTGAGGTCTAGTCTTGCAGGAGATCATACCCCATTACATATAAAACAAACTTGTTCTCACTCCTCCTTCATTTTTTGGAGGTCATTATTATTTAACTTGTACCCTCTTGGCCCAAATTATTGTCCTTGTCATCATACTTTGCATTCATGGATGCATTATCAACAAAGTCTAATATCCCTTTTACAGTGTGCATTATATTTTTTGTGCCACTTTTGTACTCATAGATGCATTTTAGATAGAGTAAGACATCCTAAATTCTTGAGTATATTTTTGTCACACTCTAATCCCTTGTTTTAGGAGCAACTCTCTTGTTCATGATGGCATCTTCTACAGATTGATCTCATTACGGGTTTTATGCATCATCTAGTGTTTTTTTTTATTATAGGAGATCTTTATTTTTGTTTACATTGAGAGTCATGAAGTATTTTTCTTCATTTTTATATGCTCCATGTTGAGCACTTAATCTTTAGTTATTGACTATCCCACCACCACTAGGGCCATCTTCTTGAGAGATATTTGTTCTGTATCTTCAACATTTTTTTGACAGTTGACAATCTCCTTTAGATTTTTATGGAACTTGATCTCATTATAAAGAGTAGATATTATGGTGAATATAGTTTTATCATTTTCATGTTCAAGTAGTGGATTTAATCCACTCATACATACCTTTTTTGCATCACTCAACCTAGTCAATAGTTTGGGGAGTATGGTGTAGATCTTGATTTTTTGATTGTCATGTTCCTTGATAACCTTTGGTGCACTACTTATTCTAGTAGTAGATAAAATTTAGTTGGATAACCATTTTTCACTATCGACACCTCTGACATTCTCTTCTTGTAAGAGTTATTCTAGTGCGACACCTCTGACAGTCTCTTCTTGTAAGAGTTATTCTAGTGCATTCTAGTGTCAGTTGTATTTTGTGATTGAGTATTGGATCTAGACCACTCATGTAGAATTGAGTTCCATTGATACTTTCAAGTCCACCAAGTGCATTTATATTTGATGGCTTTCATTCTATATAGTGCACCTTTTCATCATTATGTTTGAGTATTGAGCCATTTGATTTCTTGGGACACCTTGTAGCATATGTTTTTTACTCTCTCAACTTTATCTATTATTATTGGTTTTTGGGTATCTTGTGGTGATACATTTCATCTGTGGTGACTCATTTTTCATAGTGTTTTGAGATCAGTGTTTTTTATAAAGTTAGCCTCATATAGATTACTAGTTCCTATTTGACTTGGTGGTTACAGTGATTTGGCATCCATGTAGTCTAGTAAGATGGATTGGTTGCCATAGGGGACACTTTATATTTCACTATGATTTGTACATGGTTACCTAATTAGGCATAGTTATTGGGACCCATCAGTCTCTTTGCTTTCACTTTTTTCACTCCTTATTATGTGCTTAAGGGAGGGTGTTGGAGTAAAGCATGTAATCATTATTTTAGGAGTTTGTTTATTGTTGGAGATGATATTATATTATGTGCACATATTTATTGAGTTTAAAATAATAATAATAACTCCAAATTTATTTTTATTTATGTAACAAGATTTGGTTACATGAAACAACCTACCTTTCCTATTTAATAGGCACTCCCATGTATTTTTTACTCGATCAGTTTTGTAGACACACATAGATGATTCAGATGATTGTGAATACATTTATAGAAACCTATTATGTAATGTTTGTCTTATTTCTATTGTGTTAATGGTTTGTAGGAGATATATTTTTGGTTATGAATTGATTATTATTTCCAATAATCAGCTCTTGGTTCATCCTTTTATCCCTACTTTCCAAAACCATAGAGTTTACATACAAATGGAAGTTCCCTCTATCTGAGATAAAAGAGACGATACTTCCCCTATTCCCTTAGAAAAGTTACTTATTTGAGAGTAATATCAAATTTATAATGATGTCATGTAAAATTTTCCAACATTTGGTAACATCATTTAACTCTTTAATTCCTCAAAGACCCAAGACAGACCCCTGAAAAGGTAGATTGTATGCAAGGTCTTACCATATAGACTGAGTGATGCATCCTTAGGTTACTCTCTCTACTTATTTTCCATTTTTTAGATCCTATAGAGACAATCATAGTCATGATTAAGGTTCTCTAAGTTTTTTCATCATTTCAACTCCCTACATACCTCTTCCCACACTTTGACTAGTCAAGTCTGAATGCAACTTCTAAGTGTGTTTTGCTCCAAGGCATCATACCTATAGGCTTTCTTGCATGTTTAAGATTTGAAAACATTGAATAATCATATTTTAATTCTTAAATGGTAATTTATAAATGATTTATACTCACTCATTTCATGTTTGGGTTGTGTCCACCTTAAGAACCCTAACTCTTTTTCTTTTTGCCTCTCACAGTCAGCTATAGTTAATGATGTAAGGTCTTGTAGGTGGATTTTATCCTTGAAACATGTGCTAAATATTAGTTGGAAAAACTCTAAGATATTTTTAATCCATCCTATATAAATCAACATTGTCATATTTATTTTCAATCCCTACTATGAATGATGTGAAGGTTAACAGTCAACTATAAGTGAATCCCTTTAAAATAAGGGACACCTGTAGGTGTGAATAGGATCAAAATCTAGTATATATTCCTGTTTAAATGATCATTAGATCATAAATGGTCTTTTCATAAATATAAAACAATACAATCATGGTGACATGGTCTAATACTACCAACTTGGGTGAAGAGGTCTCTTTATAGCTCAAATCTTGTAGATGATAGTGAAGGAATTTAGTGTTCAAATGACAACATTGAGGTGCTCAAATTCTATCTTCTATTAGTCATGTATCCTCTATATTTTATAAATTTTCCCTCTAATGTAGAAGCTACAACATATAGTCATTTATATGTATCAAAAATCTTGATAACTTTGTTATATGACATTAAGAAAAAAGGCTTAGACCTCGACTTTCATCTTTTAGTGGTTGTATTCCCTAAACATAGTCATTATTTTTTATCATGGTTCTCACTTTTGTTTATCAACCTCACACTTAAAATAGGTATGTCATGATATATATAACACTAAGAATCCAATTAAGTGTTCCATCATATTCCAATCTCTCCATACATGTATCTTTATATCTATGTGATTCCACTTGTAGGTGGACATTTTCATGTACAAGCAAAGAAAGTAAAATTGTAAGCAGTGAGTGATGTTAGTATGAGAAATGATATCGTGAATCTGACATTATGACCAATTATATGCTCTTCTAAATGGATCAAATGATATATGATTGATATAAAATATCTTGAGGTAGGCTTCCACACCTTATTTTAACATTTGAAACCTTCTGTAGGCACCTATAGTGGCATGCCAATGGTAGAAAACTATGTGAGTGACTGAGTTGACTGTCATAGTCCCTCTTTATGCCAATTGAAATGTCTTAGCTTGACTATTTCACATTTTAATATAATTCTCAACACTTTGATACAATAATGACTTCTCCATGAATGTGTTTCATAGCTTTTCACAGCTCACCTAGCTGACTATGTATGATAGTCATAGAGTAGACTGATTGTATGGTGCTTATGACTATACATACATGAATATTGCTTTGGGGAAAGATATTTAAAGGTGAGAGGAACAAGTGGACATTTTAAACATGGTAGTTAACATATCATAACCCTTTAAAGTCACTACCAAATCATGAAGATTTTGTAGATAGTGTAAACCTACTTGTAACACTAAAAGGTGTCTTCACTTGCAACCTAAGATACTTGACTTATCCAAACACATTGAAACACTAAACCAAGTATGGATCACATGAGGTTAAGATTTATGTGTCATCTAGAGTTAATTATAATATTTTAATTGTATGAAATCATCTAAACAAGATCAAAACCTATAGGGTTCATAGATTCACAAGAAAATAGGCAGGTCAACTTCTTAGGAATGGTTCTTAAAGCACAAGCCACCATTATTCTAAAACCAAACATCAAATGCAATTTGACTAAGTGTAGAATACACTTCTAGGATAAATTTGTCTAAAACCTCCCCTCCTGGCTATACCATCTAAAAACTTGAGGGCCATTCTTGCTTGCGAAACCTAGTGGAAGAAGAGAGAAGTGGTTTTCTTAGTTTCTTGGAGATTCTAATCAAAACGATCACTAAAACAATTGTTTGGAAGATCAAAGGACACTCATAAAGTTTCATCAGCTAGAAGAGGTCGTATAAGTCTATACACCTCAGGGAAACTCCCCTTTTTGGAATAAAATTACTCTTTCTTATAAAGAACCTACCACTTTTTAGTTATAAATAGTTGATTAAGGCATAATAATACACATGACACATAACATCACATTTTAACACTTTCACTTTACCCAAGGAGGTTGTATAAGTCATAAAATGCTCCTTTTATGACCTTTAAATGGCTCAAAAAGACATAAGGATTAAAATGACTAAGACCAAGGATAATATGACATGAAATTACATCAAATACTTATAATACACCCTATGACAAAATAATATACCCCTAAAAACACCTAAAGATCAATTTTTTACCTATAGGGATCCCAATTTGACCTACAAGGTCAAATTTGGTCAACAGTAAAGTAGTCCTTTCCTAAATGGAATATTATCTCCATACAAACATTATTCATCTCATAGGGGAAATATCATACCATGGTTGGTTGGTAAGCTAGTATTTTAATCAAAACCAATATGTGAAGATGAAGTCTTTGTTTCTCCATCTAACATACCATGGACCTTGTATGGAATACAATCATTGATCACAATGCCATATGCGTCCACCACTGCACTCATGGATTGGATGTCAGATATAAAACCAACTAAATGAATATGAATTTTTTTACCTGAACTTTGAATTATCTCCTTGTTTCTTACCTTGGGAGAACTATCTAATTCCTTGGTTCCCTACATTTGATCCATATGTTCTAACCATTGAATCTCATTACCATTCACCATATTTCCCTTAAGCTCAACAAGGGTCAATCTGGATTATTTTCTTATCCCTTTGTATGACATAATGAAATCATTAGAAATAATGACATTAAACTTATAAATTCTAACTTGTATATATTTCAAAATACCACTTAGATTCCATATCATAATGCATTGATAATTTTGAGCCAAAGGATCCAACTGTACTCTTTTACCCTCCTTATGATGATGACAAAATTGAAATAGATTAGTGATATCATCCCCATATCTTGAGATTAAATTATAAGAGTGCTTACCAAATGCCACACCAATCAACTCCTCTTTGTGCTCATAATACACATCATTATGCATGATATAAAAATGTTTGCCTAAAGTGGCAGAAATCAATTTTGCCTTATTATATTCTCCTTAATACATCCAATTATTTTTGGAGATCAACTTTTCATTAACATAAATGAAATCACAATTTATTACCTCTTTTTCCTTGGGCTAAAAACTAGTGACTAAATAATCTTCTTTCTTGGAGTCCAACTCCAAAGTGAACTCTCTCACAAAGTGCATACGATGAAAACTCCATGTTTTTTTGTTTCCTTCAAGACTCATGATAAAGAAGTCTTTTCAAATATCTTGTTTGCCCAATAGGATGACTAATGACCTTGCCTTCATTATTATATGAATTTTTAGTGTCTCCTTCTTCATGAGTCCTTTATCTTTCTTGTAACTTGAAACCCAAAAAACCATAACAATCTTAGTCATAAAATATTGGACATCAAAAAAACACTTAATATGTTTACCCATATTTAGCATCAAGCTTCTTGTAGGAACTATCTCCATTTATCCATAAAAAATGATCTTATTTTCCCACAAATGATCTATAACCCTTAAATATGGATCCTTCACAATATGGTTAGAGAACACAACAAACTGTAAGTAATTCCTCTTGGACTTCCCTTCATTCCAAATGAAAAATATGGAGAACACAATAGTAATACCAATTCCTCTATCTACTTTTACTCTTAATAAATTACCTGGATCCCATATGAAATAAAAATTTGGAACTTAAAATAAAGAGTCATCATGACTTGTACTATAAGTTATATCCCTTACTCTATCACCCATTTTTACATGCTTTCCATGATGACAAAAATTTTGCAGTCACATAGGTAGAATAAAATCTAAAATATTGGCATACCCTTAGCTACAAATAGAATGTTCATCCTCATACATTTGGCTTCAAATATAAATTTCAACCTCATACCTTTGGATGAAAATATAATGCTCATCCACATATATTTGGCTACAAATAGAATACTCACACATTTGGCTAAGAATAGGATGCTCTCCTCATTTATCACATACCTTTGGATGCAAATATAATGCTCATCCTCATTTGCTAAAATATAATTTGTTGAGATATACTCAATGCTTCCATTTTTTTTAGTCTAATTTTCCAACTTAGAACTAACCAAAACATTCTCATTCACAATGTTATCTTTACCCTTGACTTCACTAGATTTTTCTTCCCATATGCACTCATTAGAAATTGATAAAACATTCTTTTCTAAATCAATATCCTCATCTTGAATTTTTGAAGGTGTTGTTTTGATTGAGTGGCTATAAACTTAGCTATCTTATCTCTTTCTTTCCATTCATCACACCTTTTTTGGGTCCTCATTACATCCTCTATACTACTTTACAAAACAATAAATGGCTCACCATTGGAATCTTGAGAGGTAGTGCAGGAATTAATGTATCTTCTTGAAACTAGGGATCTTCATATCTGACAAGTGATGCCTCTTTATGCTTGAATTAAATAACATTTTATTGACATATACACTCATTATAATTCACATAAACATATCTAATTTCCAAATAGGTTTTATCTTCAACTTATTGCTCTCTGATTTCTTGAAAATCTTCTTCTGATACCTTAATATTATCATCTTCTAAGGCATGACATGCCATTGGTTCCATTATTTCTTTCTTCTATAAGAAACATTTATCATCAAAATATTCTATGGTATATTCATCCAATTTTTCCTCTTTCATCTTCTTGTAAGATTATCTTCTCCTCCTTGTGTGAACTTAGATGCACAACCTCTTGAGGCTTTGGTTCTACTATCACAATCTTCATTTTTACTTGTTCTTTCTCAAAATCTCTTTCTAAAATGATTATTTTCATAAATAAATACTCAAGAAAGATAATATTGACTTATTTTCATTAGATAGACTTTGATATTCTTTATATTTACTATCATATTTAAAACTTAGGGACTCTACTACTTTTTTTCTTTTTATTGGAAATGTAGCCTCCTTCTGAGATGTTTTGGCTGAAATTAAATTTTGCATGCCATCCAAAAAAAATGAAGTGAAGTGAATTATTTATTAAGGCTCCTCATTTACTCTATTGAGAATATCCATAATCCTTCCATGATTCTGTTAAAAAAACTTCACAAGATGGCAAGATTTTTGCTATAATTTATTTTTCTCTCTTGTCTAGTACCTAATTTCCCTATCACTCAAAAACATCAAACACACAATACCTACAGGCTGGTAAGATCACCAGCTCTGATACCACTATAATAAACCTTATAGGATTATTTATAAAAAATTATTTTCTATGATTCCAACTAAAAATAATTCCAACATTCAAGCAAAATACATAAATAACACTGAAGATAATGAACAAGAACTCTTATATTAATCTTCAACATACACACTTACAATACTACCAAAATCACAATGCTTCACACAAATATACTGAATAATAAATCCATTAAAAACCCACAAATCTCCACACAACTCTAAATGAAACTTTTCACACCACACACACTTTCACATTGCTACTCTAAATCTGCAATTGAAGAACCTTCACAATCTTAGGATGAGATTGTCCTACTGAACCAATGGGGTTTCATCCTTTGATCTAATAAGCAATGGGTTTTCATCTATTAGCCTTAACCTCCATTGAGATTTCATCCAAGGAAGAGATTAATTTGAACACAATTTCAAGCTTACAATAAAGAGGGGTTTTATGATTTTTAAAGATGCATATCAAAAGGAAGAATATTATACTTATACAATTTACAATGGAGGAAGAGCAATTCAAGAAATAAGAGGAAAGAGAATATGGGGTGTAGCATTCCACATGGATGGTAAATTTATCAAATATTATAAGCCTACACCATATACAAAATACAATAATGATTACTTCCTCCTATGTCTTCATAATTATGCCTCCCTCTCCATGTGAAGGGAATCAAATGATGGGGACTAATCCACTATTCACCCATGTGCTCACATGTGTTAAATATGCTCTCAACAACCCACTTTTGACTTATCCACAAGCTTCAAACATCTACCCACATATGAATGTTCTATCTTCTCCTTTTTGACTTCTCCACATGCTTCCAACATGAAACCACACTGAAATGTTCCTAACATTCTTTTTCCCACCAAGGACAACCCATGTGGACAAATAAAGTACATATAATTTGTCTCTTAAGTAGAGTGGTAAGTCCCACTCCAAGAATATTCTATTGATCTCATGTGAGGACCTTTATGGGCCATGCCACTTGATCCATAATCTACCTCATTTATTGCATCATCACTTACCACATCACCAATGAATAGTGATAGTGAATAGTAAATCTGTGAATAGTTCCTACATGAATAGTGACTTGGTGAATAGTGTCCCTATGAATAGTTCTAGATAAATATTGGAATGGCCAATTTTATGACAACATCAAATTAATTACAAAGGATGACATATAAAATATCAATATTCACACACTCAATCTAGGAGGTTAAACTCCATCAGCCTAAGGCCCTATTCAGCTATGTATGAAACATTCAGATTATACATTTTTGAGGAATAGATCAATTATCCCCTTACTTGACTCCCCCCTTTATATTTTATATCCATTTTTTTAATTGTGTATTAGATAGGGTTTTAATTTTGTAGTTCTTTCATGCATCAAATGTACACCCATAGGTTATCAATAGATCCTCTCATATAGCCGCATGTTCTCACACATGCAAATCAATCTTAAAATCAACCAAGATGTAGCCACAATCAAAATATAAGGATTCAATGTGCCCATATCCACCTAGTGTAGCCCTATCCAAATATATCATAGAATCTTATTTTTAGTTATGACATAGTTCTTTTGAACTAGTTTTACATCACAGATATACCTACACAGTCAACATAAAATACATCTAAGCTAAGTTTTCACATTTTATTATTTATTACTATTTAAAATGAATTTCAATTTATTTAAATTAGTGTATTTTACATTAAGGTTATTTACATTATATAATCTAATAATTATTTTAATAGTTTAATGTTTATATAATAACATTGGCAAATCAAAAACAAACATATAAAAAATACCCTAGTCACACATGTTAGAATTGAAACATATCAATATGATTCATACATAGCAAAGAAGGATAAATCAAAAATTACTATGGGCATACGATATTTTCTAGATAAAGGAAAGGTAAAAATAACTAACTATTTCACTCAAATTTTGTTATTTTTTAGAAGAAAGTAGTAAAACTAGAAATATGGGTTATGGTAAAAATACCTGATAAAAGTGCATGCATTGGATCAAAAGATTATGGAGAGATTCTCTTTGGCTTGGTAGGATGACCTGCATGTAAGAAATAACTAAACAAAATGCATAGGTTAGACAAGTAGCTAGGTGGATTTCCTAGTGCTACATATATATATATATATATATATATATACTAGAAGTGAGAGATTCCTAAGGGGTTATCAATCCACCATTTTATAATAATTAAGTTAATAAAATAAAAATAAAGTACTTGCATTAATGATCCAAAGATACTAAAACTGATAACAAGAATTACTTGATAAATAGATGTGCTAGACTGATCAAATTAGTGATAAACTAATCAACTCTAGTGCTAATGGGTCAAGGTATGGCTTAAAAAATATGGCAGGGACCTGTGAGCGGTCAAAAACATAGAAAAGTGAATTGGGTCAGGTAAAGGAAGTGAAATAAGCTTGTTATATTTTCCTACCATAGGTGATCATCGATGGTTAGCCTAATTGTCAATGGTTAGGTTGACCATTGATAGTTGACTATGTCCAATTCTAGACATTATCAATAGCTGGTTGTCAATATTTTAGAATGAATTTTTTGAGTTACGCAAGGTTTAAATTGATTGCATAAGGGAAATAAAGTACATAAATGGTAATAAATAATTACTTGTCTTACCTAGAGTGGATTAGGTGAGTGATAGGCATTGTTGATCTATGGATGGAATCTGGCTCAATTATGGTAGAGTAACGGTGCTTGGAGACTTGGTTGAGAGGTGGTGACAAGTCAACTCTCACAAGGGGGTTGATAATGCTTGATAACATTGAATGACTGACAAGAGAAATCTTTAAGTACCTGAGCTCTTGATAATAATTATAGATGATTTTCTCTTACATCTCTCTCCTTTTTATAAGCAAAGGCCAAAGGTTCAAAAGGAAGTGTAAGTGGGGTTTCTAAATATATCTTGTCCATGCAATGCCTCACAAGGGGATTTAGATTCCCTATATTTAGAAAGGGTAATTGATGCATGCATGCTAGTTGCATATGGGAAGGTCAGGTGATTAAACCTACCTATTGATGGTTGGGCTGACTGTTGATGGTTAGCTTGACTATTGACAGTCGAGGCTAACTACCAAAATAGCTTAAAAGGCCTTGTTAACCTTAATAAAGCTAAACTCCAAAAGATAGGCCTAGTTAAGGGAAAAGGGTCTAAGGGGCCATGACACTTGTGAATATGCATGGGAAATTTTGGTGTCTATAGTTTACCCTTTTTTGTTATGTTGCTGTTGTGAATGAGTGAAAAAATAAAAATAGAGTATAGGTCAAGGGTTTGGTTTCCTTGAGAGTGGGAAGAGGTATTCCCCCTCAAACTAGGAGTTGGTGAGGTGCATTTCAAGTGGGGATGGGTTTGACAAATGGTAAATGTGGAGTTAGGAGGTTGTGACTCAAGTTGAGTGTGTGAGGTGCAAACATGCACATAAAATATGATAAAAGGTGTGAAAGATAATATCGTGCAAAGATAGATTGCCAATTTTAGTAAAAATAAGGTTGGTGCAAAGAAGACAAGTGACCAATATATCACATGACTAATATAGGCATGGTAGTTGGATACACCTATTAGTCTCCAAGATAGCATTAGTGTTTTTCTAGGTATCTAAGACAAGTGAACTTGTGAAAACACCAAATGGGTCAGTGTGAAACAAGTATCTAAGGTAGGAAGTGTTCCCATGGAAACACAAATGATTTGTTTGTTGCACTAGATGATACAAAAATACAAATAAGTAACCTAGTAAGGTCAGTCAATGTGGTCAAAATGACCTATGGAAAAGTCATCATAATACATGTGTGTAGTTTGGGTAATAGGGTCATCATCAAGGTGGATGTGAGAAAATGGGTGGGTTGGGGTATGATCAAGATAAATCCACATGCACTAGGCAAGTGGATTCTACCTACATAGTGTAAGGGATGTAATATCCCACAACAACTTTAGGTTGAATGTAGTTCTTGCTCAAAAGGTAGTGTTGAGTTTAAAAGGTGACTAAATCATCAACAATGTGTACAAAATATAACTAATTACATAGTGAAAGTGCTTGATGTGAAAACCTAGCATTAAGGTGGATGTGGTACCAAGGATGAGTGATTTGTTGAAAGGTAAGGGTCTCGCATGTTGATACTTTTAAAAGGGTTGAGTGTAGGTGTTTTTGTTGTGCTTAAGGAGAGTAGAAGAAAAGAAAAAAGTTATGGGCCCTTTACATTCGATAGTCATAAACCAATAGGGTCAACCATCAATTGTCACCTTGACCATCAACAGTCAAAAAGAAAACCCTAAAAGGATGGAGAGGTTAAAAAGTGAAAATGAAAAGTCATTTTCACATTTTCCTTAGTTGACTCTATGCATTCTATTCTTGATGAGTTTTCCATTCGTGATAGTAGTGTTTTTGGACCGAAGTGTGGTTGGGAAAGTGATTTGTAGTTGTGTTTGACTAAGATGGATGGTGTAAGAGGGAGTGGCTAGGTAGAGGGACCCAAGCTTTGACCATGACATCACTCATGAAATGAGGTAGGTGTTATTTTAAATTAGCTAGCTATTTGTTTAAAGGGAAAGGAATTGGTGTACTTAGGTAACAATCAGATGAATGTTTATTAGTGGGAGGGAAAAAAAATTCTAAAACCCTAGATTTTAGGTTTTTATTAAATTGGTTGAAATACTACTTCTTTTGATTAATTGAATGGTAAATGGGGTTAGGGGGATCTAGAATAGTTTTATTTGTATTTTTTGGTGTGTTTGCTAGGGTTCTGGGGGGGTATGAGAGTTCAAGTATTCACCACCAATAGTCACATTTAGTGACCATCAATGGTCAAGGCCTGACCATTAGTGGTCGACTAATCATCGATGATCGATTTGAAGGATCAAACCCTTCTAGGGGACCATTGATGGTTTCACCAACTATTAGCATTCGAGGGCCTGTATTAAAAGACACTCACAAAGAGGTTTTTTTAAAAACTTTATCATAGGTTATGAACTGTTAAAAAATGGGTAAAAAGTGTTAGTGTAGGTTTAGTATAGTTGGTATGCTTTTTTGATGGGCTGGGGTGATTTAGTCATGTAGGTAAGATGCATTGAGTAGTTTGTCAAAATATTCTAGGTGTGAGTGTTGAGTTACTAGAAAGGGATGGTTGTTGGTTTTGCACTGAGCCTGATTACGAAAACTAAGTGTGTTTACCCACATGATTGCTTTGTAGGAATGAGACTAGATTCAATAAAGGGATCAAGTCCTAAGGCAATTTATTAAGGTGTGGGATGTGATGATAGATGATGAGTGTCATCACATGGAGGTCATCAGATTGGGCACAATACGCCATTACTAGCATGTTCCACATGATCCCACCATACTCATTGCACTCATCAAGAGATGGGATCCCACAACAAACACCTTCAAGCTATCGATGGGAGAGATTACCATTATGTTGGAGGATGTCTCTAGGATTACCCAATTGCCTATTAGAGGTGATCTGATATATCATATAGAGAGTAAGGAGAAGAATTTTTACATGGAGCTTATTTATGGTGATAATTAGATAGACATATAGTTCTATGCTGATGGGTTTGGATATGGCCCATTGTATCAAAGGATACCTAGATATAGGTGTTTAGTTACCATGATGATGATGGCATTGACAAAATTTGTCTACCAAATTTAGTTACTGACCGCTTCCCTTATTTACTACTTGGAGTTCTATCAGAGATGCTCTTGGGAGGGACCATGTTTGGGTGGGTGTAGGTGTTGTGTAAATTTATAAGGATTTATGGATCTCATAGTGCATCAACACTATAGATTGAGTGTAGGGCTTGTTTTTCACTATTGGGCATTGAGCACATTTGGGTACTAAGACCTTTGGGGCTACCAGATGATACACATACACCGACTGACTATGTTGTTGACTTCATGCACTGGAGGAGAGTTGTAGTCTACATAGAAGTAAGTGGTAGGGCCAAATATATTGAGTGGTTCCATGATAGATTGGAGGTTTTGGTGCCAAGGGATTTTACATGGTGACCATATGTCAGGTGGCCATAGTGGGTAGGATTTAGATATGACACTATAGGACTCTAAAGTTAGAGGTGGATATATGGTAAGAGAGATGAAGAAAGAGATTATCTTGTTTGATCAAGTTTGGAGAAAGTTTGGTCTTGTACAGGGGATTCCACTTAACACCCCTATATACAAGAGAGAGGAGGTTGAGCTTCAACTTCTTGATCCTCAATAGATGGATATTGTACATGATTTTGAGGAGCTACCAATGGGTGCTCAGATTGATGATGCTAGCATTGTTGATGGCTGTGTAGCATAGTAGCAAGGGAGGTACACTACACTTGATTTTAGAGGGGTGATGGAGGATAGTATCCCATGGATGTGGATCTAGGGGTAATATAGGGTTAGGTTGACCCACAGGCAATAGTAGCTCTAGTAGCAGCCTAGGGTCAGATAGCTAGTTTATAAAGATAGGTAGCCACACTACAAGGCCAAATTATGGCCCTTCAGGGATAGGTGGGGGTTATGACAGCTGAGAGGGACCAGGCACAAGCCCATGTTATCATTCTACAAAGGCAATTAGTTAGTCTATAGGGACATATTAGTGTGGGTGTGGTAGGTATAGCAGTAAGAGGGCCACCAGATTTAGTTCCATGAGTATGGTATCTAGCCACTGTATAGGAGCTTAGATATTATGAGGTAATGGTCAAATAGGCACATTATAGGGACATATTAGTGTGGGTGTGGTAGGTATAGTAGTAGGAGGGCCACCAGATTTAGTTCCATGAGTATATTATCTAGCCACTATATAGGAGCTTAGTTATTATGAGGTAATGGTGATAAATCAGTTGCCCCATGCTATGATATTTATAGAGTTTAGATCCAATTTAGGGGTTGGGGCCACACTAGCTACCCCTAGGTAGTGGGATGATACAGTTGGTTAGATAGGGGTCCCAAGGGACCACCATCTACTATAGGTATAAATGGGGCTAGTGGTAGTGATGCAAGTGGTCTGAGTGTTCAAGGGGCCTAATTGACATATGATATTAATGTTATGTATATTATTTTTGATTTTGGCCTGTGCACCGATGTAGCAAGATGTATATTTGGAGAGAGAGATGGCATTGTCACATGTATTATCTTTGACTATTTTATGTATATGATATATGCCATTCGATGTTTTATGTAATGCTTATGTTTGTGATTTATGGTTATGGATGTTTATGGTTTATGGTTATTTGACTTAATAGTTTAGGCATGTGATATGTATAAAAGTGAATTATGATGTTTAAATTCTATGCATGGTTAGATAGGACATGTTGTGGATGGATACATGTTATGGTTGATGTTTATGACTATGTGTGTTAAATGGTGAATGGTATTTTCTATGATGTATTTCTTCTTGGTTTATGGTGTAATAACATATTAAGAATGGTGAATGTGATAGATAGGAAAATTTTTGTGGATAGCGGCTATATGTTTACATTGTGCCTATGGTGGATAGATGATGTTGTTTGTTGACATAGTTCATGATGTTTGTTATGTTGGTATATTTCTTATTGTTCATGTTTATAAACTTACATAGACTAATAAAAGATATGAAAAAGAACATGATGCCTTTTATTTGGTAAAGACCAATATGAAACCCAAAATTAGATTGTCTTAGTGAACCTAAGCCTCTCAAATGTTTTGCATTCGCATGCTTAGTTTTATAGATATAGATCCTAATAACATTGTGTCAAGTGAGCTCATGGTCCCTATGCATATGATATGTGGGGGAAGAACGGGTGAAATTAGAACTGTTAGCAAGATTAGTATGCATTTTTTGTAGGTTTCTAAAGAGAGGGTTTAAAAAATTCTATGTCCATATATAAAGTGTAGACTGATCGATGCGAGAAGTCTACTAAGGAGAGCTGACTCTAGTTTTCCCAATTTTATTGTTGTGTAGGAGAGCCAATTACAACTTCAAAACAATTTTTTTTCCTTTTTAATTGATTTTGACTCTTTTGGGGGTTGGGTAAGTTGATCAATGTGAGAAGATTCTAATAAACTATGAGCTTTGACTAATGCTTTATCCAGCCATCCTTTAAGGGAGTGGTCAGGATTTATATGGTTAGCTCAAATTATTTTTTATGGTTGTCCTTCAAGGGAGTAGTCCACCTTACTTTTTGTAATTTCAAAATGAGTTTCCAATATTTATCCTTTAAGGGAGCAATTTTTGGATGTTAAGGATGACCCAAGGTTTGTTTGTGCTATTTGATATTATTGTTGCTATTGTTTGAGGTTGATTTACATAGACCTATTCATACATGCTTAATGGATTACCTTTATGAAAGTAAAACTAAACTGACATGGGGTGTTAGTAGGTGAAAATGAGGTATAGGGAGAAAAGACCATAGGGACTGATCTCAAGAAGATGGGAAGTATTATGAGAATCATGTCATGGATAGATTTGTGGTGTCCATAGTTCAAGATTAAGACATAGTTGTGATGGATAATCACATGATTTAGTTTTAATTGGTTTCCCCTAAAAGGAAGGAAGTGAATGTGGTTTTAAGGGATGAGCTTAAGTTAGACAAATGATAATTGTGATCCTTATCTAACAATAAAATGGATGTAGATGTGTAACATTGAGAGGCTCAGGTTTTGGTTTACCTTTAAGAGAGGACAAATGATAAGCCCCTGATCCATACTTATGGGTAATGATGTAGGGTCTAAGCCAATTGAAAACAAATTTTCCCCTTTTTATTTTCTCCATTTAGTGATATGTTGGTTTTCCTTGAGGACAAGATCTCTAATGTTGAATTTATAGACTTTCAGGTGTTTATTATAGGCTTGTGATTCATTATTGATAGACATGAAGATCGGAAAGGGTGGCTAAATGATGCTCATAGAGTAGATCAAGTTGGGCTAAATGTTCTTGATGATAATCATCTTCCAAAATGAGGTCATGTAATAATATGCAAAGAGAAGGTATTTAGATTTCAAGAGGCAAGATGACCTAAACTCCAAAGATGAGAGAAAAGGGTGTAACACCAATGGGCGTTTAGATGATGCTAGTATGATATGCCCATAGGGTGAAGGGGATGTGCAAGTGTAAATCCCACCCTAAGGCATTGACCATTTTGATAAGCATGTTGTTAAGAGTTTTGTTAGAGGCTTCAGCTTGTCCATTTGCTTTTGGATGATAAGGTGATGAAAAGTTAAGTTTAATCCCAAATACGTCACAAAGGCCCTAAACTTGTTTGTTTTTGAAAGATTTACCATTGTCATGATGATCTTATAGGTAATACTAAAATGGTAGATGATATGATAGGTGATGAATTTGATAATATTTGTATCTTTCATTGAGATAAGGGGAATAGCTTCCACCCATTTGGTAAAATATTTAGTTACGGTAATGATAGAATGATGTCATTATGAAGAGTGTGGGTTAATTTCACCAATGAGGTCTAGACCCCATTGTGAGAAAGGGTAAAAATCTACAAACACGCGAAGGCTACTACTAAGTGCATGATGTAAATTAGCATGTTGTTGACACTTGACACACTTTTTCACATAATTGTAGTAGTCTTGGTTGAGGGTGGGCTAGTAATAGCCTTGAGGGAGGATGTGTTTAGCCACAGTGAGGCCACTAAAGTGACCCTACAAATATTATCATGTATCTCTTTGATGGTGTGAGAGGCTTCTGAACCATAGAGGTAATGAAAAAGGAGGCCATCTAAGCCTTGTTTATAGAGGATTCCTCCCATAATGGTATAATGGGAGGTGATCTAAATAAATACCCAATGAACATTCCTAGAGAAGCCAGATGGAATTATGCCAAGGTGAAGGTAGTCAATTTTTTACTGGTACCAAAGGTCAGGCAGGATCTCCTCCACACTAAATATGGTTGGAGTGTTTGTCTTGGTGTAGGAGGGCTTGGTTAGGTGATGGACAATGACTGATAGTTTTGAGTTTGAGGGTGTTGATAGGATCTAAGAGGTAAGTGAAGCAATGGTATCGATAAATTTATTGGTAGATCATGGGGTGGTTTGAATATGGTAACATTTGAATGAGGCTAGGAGTTATATAACCAATTACTTGTATATCTATAAAACCTAATTCTTACATTGGTAAATACCAGTAACTTAGCTGAACATAAGTTGGGAGACACCAAAGATATTGATTATTTTGACTCCTAAGGTTAAAGTAGTTTGGAGACCTATTACTAGGGCTTCATATTTAGCCATGTTGTTGGTGAATTCAAAGTCAAGTTTAAATCATAAAGGAAAAGGTTCAATAATAAGGGGGACAAGGATGATATTAGCTCCCCTATCATGTTGACATTTGGAACCATCAAAAAACATGGTTACCTGATTGGTGAAATCTACTTTAGATATGTTTGTGATGGACTCATCTAGAAATGTAAGAGGGGGAGGTTGGTTGTCTATTAAGGGTGCCTCAGCCAATTTGTCAATGATAAATTACCCCTTGATAAATTTTTGTTAGAGAAACTCAAGGTCAAATTTAGCAAAAAGCATGAGTCTCTTAGCCATACGCTAGTTTTGGTATGGTTTAGAGTGCATGTATTTGAAGGGGTTAGTATTGGTGATGACAAAAGTCTTTTGGTTAAGGAGGTAGTTGTGAAGTTTGGTGGCCATGAAGAGTAGGGCTAGACATAGTTTTTTGGTATGTGTATATTGAGTCTCATAGTCAACCAATGTCTAACTAATGTAATATATAGCTTGCTCTTTGTGTTATTCATCCTAATGGGTAAGCATTGACCCTAGGGAGTGCTCCATGGTGGAGATATAGAGGTAGAAGGGTTGATCATATTTAGGAGGTGTAAGGATAGGTGGGGATACTAGGTACTCTTTGAGTGCATCAAATGCCTTTTGGTAGTTGACATTCCACTTAAAAGAGACATCCTTTTTCAAGAGGTGGTGGAAGGGTTGACACCAATCAGCGAGATAAGAGATAAGGGATGAATGGATTGAAGTTTCCCCTATAAGTTGTGAAGTTGTTTAAGATTAGTTGAAGGTAGAATTTGAATTTTGTCAAATCAACTTTGATTCCTCAAAGGGAAATGATGAAGCTAAGAATTTTGTCTGATAAGACCCCAAAAATGCATTTCTTGAGATTGAGGCAAATGTGATAATGGAAAAGTCAATCAAAGATAATCTTAAGGATGGATAAATGGTCTTTACAAAGCTTTGACTTCCCAAGAAGGTCATCCACATAGTATTTGATGATTGTATGGATAAGGTCATGAAAAATATATGCCATGGCCCATTGGTAAGTTGCATTAGCCTTCTTAAGGTTGAAGGGCATGACCCTATAACAAAAAGTCCCTCATGGGATATTGAAGGAAATTTTGTGCTAATCTTTAAGGGTAATCAAGATCTGATTATAACCTAAAAGCCATCCATAAGTGACATCTCATGGCCTATTATAAGATTGACAAGTTGGTAAATGCTAGGTATAAGAAAGTCATCCTTTGGGTAGGTGAGGTTGAGATCATGAAAGTCCACATAGATACATAGTCCCCCTATAGCTTTAGTGATAGATATGATGTTTGAAACCCATTGGGGATGGTCTATGGGTTGAATGAAGTTAACCAAAAGGAGGCATTGAAGCTCTTCTTTGATAAAGAGGGCTATGTGAGGATGCATTCAATGAAGTTTATATTTGATAGGTTTGGCATCATGATTGGTGATGATTTTGTGGGTGGTAATGGCCAAGTCAATACCAAGCATATCAGCATAAGACCAAACAAATGCGATGTTATGCTCATGGAGGAAGGTTGAGTAGTCATGTATTTCCCTAGGGGTGAGAGTTTGGCCAAGTTTGATGATGTGGGGGTTGTTCATAGTTCATATGTCAATGTTCATGACAGATTCATTCAACATAAAAAGGTTTTCTAAGGTAAATATTTATGGATGGAAGAATTTAGTGCACTAAGGTAGGTCAGAATAGCATCATCATCTTGACACTGAATAATGTCAATTGTAGGAGAGTATTCTCTGACGAGTTTAAGATGGGTCAAATGGATGGATATGGATGCCCCCTCCTATTGATAAGTCAAGGGTCTAAGGTTAATCATGTTGATGAAAAAAAAGTTGGGTGGCATGATGTCCTCATCTTCACTCACAAGTGGAGGGGATGTTTGTGAGAAAGGGGTTTCTTTTTCAAAAATGGTAGGGGTAGTTTATTTGGCCTTCTCTTTATTAGGTATAATAATTTTGAGGTCATGTTTCTCATGAGGCTTATAGGTCTCAATGGAAGTTAACATGTTTGGACCATGCTCATACCATCCTAAACCAAATCCCTTTCAGGCACACCTGTGAAGGTATAGTTTGGTGAAGTTAGGTTTGTCCAAGTAAGATAAATTAGAGGTAAATGGTTGAGGTGAAGGGTGGGTAGTGGAAACATTGAGTGGCTTGTTGATTCCCTCATAGATAAAATGAGTTTGATATTTGGGAGGCCCTAAAGTGATAATGGCTCTAATGTTGCTGTCATAACCCAGGTGGTGGTTAATTTTCCCATATTCTTGGGGAGTAAGGAGGGCATTTAGGGTGAGGAGATGGTATTCTCTAAGGGTAAGGCATTGGAAGGTAGACTCCAAGGGATTAGTTCTACGTATTTAGTCTATATAAATAAATGAACTGGTAGATACTTCTATAAGAGGGGAAATAATGACTTTGGCTTCTATAGGTGGTAGCTTTTATGGTGCTTTGGATGGAGGTAGGAAAACATCATTAGGTCGATAAGTCATGTTGCATACTACAAAAGGGCTAGGGTCAGCTTGTATGGTAACCACCTAACCTTCATGTTCAAACTTGACACAATGATGGAGGGTAGAAGGTACACAAGCCATGGCTTAAATCCAAGGCCTCCCTAGTAAAACATTGTAGATGAATGTGAAGGACAATGGTGCCCAGGGTAATGGTCATAGTGTCATTAAAGTATCTATGGCTGACTAAAGTTTTGGACATGAAATTATTTGATAGCTTAAGTTGGTCATAGGCATAAGAAGAGATGATATTGATACTAGCTCCCCCATCAATCATAACCCATTTGACATGGGTTTGGTTGATATGGGTAGTGATAAAGAGAGGTGGATTTCGGTATTTAGGGTAGATGAAAGGTATCCCTGAGTCCTTAAAGGTGACAAAGGTATAGAGTTAGAGAGCACTGATAAAGGCCTCTATAGATTGGGAGTCTCTTGGTCAGACCTCAATGGCCTGTATAGCCTCTATCATGGCCTAGAGATGGTGAGGTGAGGTGGAAATGATCTCATAGAGGCTCATCTTAGTTGGAGTTTGGTGAAGTTACTTAAGAATGACCCTCCTAATGGATTCAAAAGGATTATCCTTGGAGGTGCCTAAGATGGTTATTTTGGGTGAAGTTGAGAATGCAGAGGGTTAGATTAAGTTTGGTTTAGGATTAATAGGTGGGTATGTCCATGGAATGGACACCTTGGATTTCTCTTTATCCCTTTGTTGTGATCATGTGACTATGTTGATGGTATGGATAGAGGGGAATGATGTGACAAGAAGTTGGGTAGGTTCTCCATCTTTTTGAGGTGAGAGTGGAGGATGTGATATGTGTTGGTAGATGGCCAATGGGTGCCTTAGTATAGGGGTCAAGGGAATATCTTCCAATAAGAGATCATCCACATTATAGAGCTCATGAATAATGATCTAGAGATATTTTTATTTCTTGATGTCAATTCTAAATGTCCTGTGATAGGAATAGATTTGATGGTCATCATACCAAGCTAGTTTCAAACCAAAAGGGTCGAAGGGTCTAATAATATGTAAGGTTTGGTGCAAAGATTGTAACAAACTTTAAAAAATGGTTGAGTAAGATTCAGCAAGAGGTGGGAAAGGCCTAGGGGTTGTTGTTTTTGTTGGTCAATAGGGTGTTTTCATGAGAGTGGGTTTGGTAAGAGAAAGCTTGGGTGAGGTGGCATTTCTAGGTAATGGTCTTGGTTTGGGCATGTTAGGGGTTGTAGGGTTTGATTTTATAGTTTGGCCATTAGTACAAAAAAAATGGTGTATCAGATAATAATTGGGCTAGTGTAATAAGTGGTGGTGGACAACATATGTTAAAAATGATTTTATTTTTTGGTAGAGTTGATGGATGAGGACCTAAGATAGAGGATAGGGTGGAAGAAGTAAAAACCCTAAGCATGTGGTTACTCGATGGTTTTTTTCTTTTGGTTGGTTTGGGTCAAGGTTTGGGTGGAGTTTTAGATGGGGTCAACTCCACTTTAACAGATGGGTGGACCAAAATCTGTATGAGGAAGGTATCGAGGTTAGTAATAGGTTTATGTGGTGGTTTTCTTATTTGAGGTATGATTACCTTGGTTGGTGGGGAACGTAAGGGGTTGGTAGATGTTTTGATTGGTTTGAGAGGTGGCAAAGAGATGATAGATTGGTTGGTTAAAGGTGTGCTAGAAGGTTTGGGATTTTTTATGTAAGCGAGGCCTAAATGTTGCCAAAAGGTGGATTGATCCATATCTAGTTTCAGGGCAAATTATGATTTCTACACTAATGTGTAAAAAGTTTTTGTAGTAGTTTTGCTTCACAATTAGTGGATGCAAGAGATAGAATTTCAGGTTGGGGATGCTGATTGATTGGTTGGTCAACCTTCAGAGTTGATGGAATTAAGGTTGAGATAAATGGCTCATCCATGGGAGGTATTAGTAGGAATTCTTCTCCTTTAGGAACATTTTTTATAGGAGTAGTGTTTTGTTAGGTAGCTAGTGGAGGCATCAAATTAGGAACATTTAGTTGTTTAAATATGCCTGTTGGGGTGGAATGTGATGATTCAAAGGATTTTATGAGCGTGGATAGGGAAAAAGGAACCTCCTTGGGCTGAATCTCCAATGGAGGGGAAGATGACTCTTCCTCCTCTGTAAGTAAAGTGGGGGAAGAGTGGGTCAATTGGATGGTTGGGTCCTTATGTCTAGGTATCATGGACCATGTTGACCATGTGGGCATCATGGGAGCATTCAACCTATGTGTCCTAATATTTTATAGGGGCATGGTTGGGAAAGGGATTTTTGAAAATGTCTAGGGCTTGATTATTAGGGGCATTGGGGTTATCCAATGTGAGTTCCCCTTGTCAATGAGGCTTTAAACAACATTCTTGAAAGTATTGCATTAGTTGATGTCATGTTTGATCACATGACGAAAGCCACAAAAGTCATTTTCATTATACCAAGTAGGTTTTGGATAAGAAGATTTAAACTGATGGGTAGAATCTATACAATATAAGCTTTTAATAACTTTTCCAACACCGAGGCATAGGATTCTCCAAGTGGAGTAAATTATTTTTGGGTGCTTTGGTTTGGGTTTCACAAGCTCTGGTTAGATGGATTAGGAAAGTTTTGTTGATTGAAAATAGGTGGTGGGGTAGACTTAAGGATGACTACATTTGTAGTTCACTTATTCTTAGCCCTAGAGTTAGCTTGATTGCCTGCTTTGGAGGAGGAGGCTTCATTGATCTTCAAGGTAGAGTTCTTATTTTGTAACTTTAATTTACCCTCATCTATAGCTCGATTCTTTAATTTGTCTACCATGGTAGAAGATTAATCAAAAGTTTTAAATCTTTGGACATGTAATGTAGAAGAGATGTGCTTGGTACAAGCATGTGCAAAATTTTTGATCAATTCAAGTTGAGGCAAGGAGAATGATAATTGATTGATCAAGCTTCTCTAACAATCCATAAAATTAGCTATAGACTCATCCTCAAATTGGAAAATAGAATAAAGATCAGTGAAAGAGACTTTCTTGGATATGTTGATAGAGAAGTGATCCAAGAATGTCTAAGCTAATTTTTTAAAGGAAAAGATGCAATGTTTGGTAATGGCACTATACTAGTCCAATGCCAAGCTAGAAAGAGACATAGGAAATAAGCACAAAAGTAGGGCATCATTATAGGAAATCATGTAAAAAGAATGCCTAAATGCTCTTAAGTGTTGTTGGGGGTCTTACTATTAAACTTGGTGAATTTTGGAAGCTCCCATTTGGTTGGATAAGGTCTGATAAGGACTAAAGGGTGAATGGGCTCATTACAGACTTGGTCATAAGATAAAATGTTATGGGCTCCTAAAAGGGATGACTCAAGAGTTTCCATTTTGTCCATGATTATTTTCATTAAATATGTTTAAGGTGGTGTATCTAAGGGGTTATAAGGTGTATATTATGGTTGGGGAATATATTGATAATTGATAGGATATTGGGATATGGCACCATACTGATAAAAAGTTATGGGAGGTTACGTAGATGAAATATAAGGATAGGTAGCTATCGATGTTTGGGTAGTAAGTATATACCCTTACAGGTTAGGGGTATAACTGAGGTTAGATAATGTAGGTAATTGTTGGGATGTTGAGGTAGGTTGAGTTGTGGTTGGATTAGTAATTAGGTGGTGGTCCTAACTTTTGTGATGATGGGTGGTGAGATAGAAGGGATAGGTACCCCTAAGCTTGGTAAAGAGGTATTAACTAATGGGCTAGGTTTGACATGATGGGTTAACAATTGGGTTTTCCCCAAGGTAGAAGAGTCATTAGTGGGTGTGGATGGTGTAAGGGTAACGGTTGGTTGGATAGGTTGGTTCTCAGCCATAGCATCGAAGGGCTTAGTAGATGAAGATGTCTAAGTGGTCAAAGGTTGGGTGGTGACCATGGCTATAGGGATACCCTCCATAAGGTGGGATGGCATGCCATAAGGAAGATATTTAGGTGGAGTTCAAACTAGGATATGATGAGAAGAGGTGTTGAGATATTATTGAAGGGCCACCTAATTGTTATATAAAAAAGTGGTAAAATACATGTCTCCTTAGGGAAATACCCAAGGGAAAGTATGGATTCCTAATATATGAGGTGAATATTCTACCTTTAAGATGTACTCCATAGATGAGGGGACAAAGGAGGTTGATTTAGGTTATGGGTTTTGTTCTGTCAGGTCACTTTATTGTTGATGACTGAGAACCATACAAGAAGTGGGAGAGA
The DNA here is from genome assembly GCA_037957365.1 of Torreya grandis. NCBI lineage: Eukaryota > Viridiplantae > Streptophyta > Pinopsida > Cupressales > Taxaceae > Torreya > Torreya grandis. The sequence goes on from JARHVA010000748.1 coordinate 4,586,094, forward strand.
ATACAAAATAATAGACTCACTGCTAAAACAAAAAGAAGATAAATAAACTATTAAGGCAATCAAGGAACATAATAGAAATTATGTTTAAGCCTGAAGTTAGTTTTAAGATCACTTTTGGCTTATGTCTTAGTTTATGAGAATGTGTGATAGAAGTTGGCTTGCAGGTCAGATATTATATCATTAGTCTATGGATAGTTTTGGGTTAGTTTGGTGCTCAAAATAATATGTATTGGAATCAATACATGGCTTGGTATTGGGGCCTACCCCCTCACTTCAATGCCCCATAATGATAAGGTTGTTGGGTGCTTAGCTAATATATATTGATATCCAGAGTTTATACACAACTAGAGAGTTGAATTGAATCTCCTCTTGGTAATAACCTCTAAGTAGGATTTTTGGGAGTGGGTAAGGTAACCATTAGGTGATGAAATCCAAGTCAGACCTTATCTCAAGTGAGTTATGATGTTTGATTGATTATGTGGTTTAGTTTTGTAAATTAAATGTGCTACGATTAATCTTGATGTTGTTTAATTAAGCTAAGTGAGCTAGAAGAAGTAGACAATCAATGGATGCAGTATGTTTTAGACCCAAATGAAATTTAGAATTCAAATATGAGCATAGATAGAGAAATAATATAGTAGATGTGGATAAAAATAAAATCCAAGTAGATACGTGGGTCCCACTGGGTATGCTAGAATGTTTCACTCAAATTTTGCTATTATTCAGAAGAAGGTAGTAAAATTGGAAATATGGGTTATGGTAGAAATACCTGATAAAAGTTTACATGTTGGATCAAAATATTATGGAGAGCTCCTCTTTGGCTAGGTAGGATGACCTATATTAAGAAATCACTAAATCAAATTCATGGGTTAGACAAGTAGGTAGCTGGATTACCTAGCGTTAGCTAGATCCTAGAAGTTAGAATTTCCTTAGTTGTTGTCAATCCATCATTTTAGAAAAAAAATAAGTTAATAAAATAGAAATAAATTATTTGCATCAATGATCAAAGGATACTAAAACTAATAACAAGAATTGATAACAATAATTTCTTGATAAAGAGATGTGCTAGAATGATCAAATTAGTGATAAACTAATAAGTGCCATTGTTAATGGGTCAAGGTATTGCTCATAAAATATGATAGAGGCTTTTGAGTGGTCAGAAACATAGAAAAGTGAATTGAGTTAGGAAAAGGAATTGAGATAATCTTGTTGTCTTTTCCTACCATAGGTGATTGTCAATGTTTGGCCTAACCATTGGTGGTTAGCCTAACTTTCGGTGGTTGGGCTGATCATCGATGATTCACTATGTCCAATTCTAGACTTTGTCAACATCTGGTTGTCAAGATTATAGAATGAATTCTATAATTTGGACAAGGTCTAAATTGATTTCAAAATGAAAATAAAGTACATGGATGGTAATAAACAAGTACTTGTCTTACCTAGAGTGGATTAGGTGAGTGATAGGTATTGTTGATTTATAGGTGGAATCTAGCCTGATTCTAATAGAGTAATGGTGCTTAGAGACTTGGTTGAGAGGGGGTGGCAAGTCAGCTCTCAAAAGGGATTTAATAATGGTTAATAACATTAAATGACTTGTAAGAGAAAAATCTAAGTACCTAATCTTTTGATAATAATTGTAGATGATTTGCTCTTACAACTCTCTCTTTTTATAGGCAAGGGCCAAAGTTTCAAGAGGGAGTGTAATTGGGGTTTTTAAATATATCTCATCCATGTAATTCCTCACAAGGAGACCTGGATGTCCTATATTTAGAAAGGGTAGGTGATGCATGCATGTTGGTTGCATGTGGGAAGATTAGGTGATTGAACTTGACCATAGATGGTTGGGATGACCACTGATGGTTAGCCTGATCATCAATAGTCAAGGCTAACTACCAAAATATCCTAAAAGGACCTAATAACCTTAATAGAGCTAAACTACTAAAGATATGCCTAGGTAAGGAAAAAGGGTCCAAAGGGCCATGGCACTTGTGAAATGCATGTAGAATTCTGGTGTCTACACCAACCATGAGTATATCCTAAATGTGAAACATAGTTTTAATAATATCATACATGAAGTCCAACCAATAATAAATATTAACAAGTCTTGACCAAATAAATAACCATATAATTAATAAATAATGGGAAATAAAAGATTCTAAGCATCTAACAACATTTTAGATAAAAATTTCCAAGATACATGGGGTAGAATATTATATTTACTACTTGATCATAATTTTATCACATTGCCATATAATTGACATCGATCCATGAGTCATATTTGAAATAAAAAGGCAAAGCATATTTTAGATATCACATAATCATAAAACATGATATAGATCATTGTGAAGTATTGAAAAAAAAAATTATAAATAAAATGATAGAGGCATTATTAAGATTTTATATGATAGATAAGAATAAATAACATCAAGTCCCATAAATACAACATCTACATTGACTAGGAAGTATCCTCAACAAAATTCATTAACTATTACTATATCATAGAAAGTGAATACTAAAAAATGTTCATATTAATGAAATAGAATTACAAAATTACACTTTAGCACATAGTGGATAGAAACTATTAGATATATATTTTACCAATATCTTTTGGGTCAAAGGTGGTAATTACATCCATATACATCATGCCTCCTAAACACATAGTACCCTTCACATTAGGATAACTTTGGTTACAACAAATGCAAGATATAATAGGTTCAACTAACTAGTGTCTCACTTTCTCACATAAAAAAGAGTGATTACTATGACACCTAGACTACTCCATGTTGGTGTCATAATTAACTCTCACTATATATTGACACAAAATCACATAACTTGATTGTCACTCATAATTTTTAATTTTATCCTAAGTTAACTAACATCATTCTCCCTTATAAATTCAAATGGTTAATAAATCAATATTAATTAACTAATATATTTCTAATTAATTATGCACACATAATTTCACAAATAAATAATAAAAACTAATTAAATTCCAAAAATATGAGTCACTAACCACTTCCTTAAATCTCTCAACCAAGATTTTGAGTCACCTAACCATTTCCCTAATGTTCTTACCCAAGTGTTGAATCATCTAAACAAATCCTTAAGATATGAAACTAACTTGGTGACTTGGTGAGTCATGCAACTCTTAGAGTGGACCACAAACAAGGAACAAGATTGGATAGAACAAATTCAAAAATCTATGTAATATGAAAAAGAAACATGTAAAAGAGATAACATTTTGTAGAAGTGAAATCAAACATAAGCTTTTCTTCAAAAATCAAATATTTTATTATGATCTTTATCCAAAAAGTTTTTGAAAGGTACATTTATATATAAGCAAAAAATAACTCAATATTAAAAAATAGGTTAATCCATATTTTCTTAAATGGCCTAATAAGAAACCTAAGCAAGTTAAAAAACATGTGTATCAAAAACCAAATAATGGTATTAAAAACTACACTAACATCCCCCTTAAGCATCACTTATGGGTATAAAAAATTAGTCTCGATAACAAGGCCTGATGAGGTACCTAAGTACATATAAAATCTCTCCAAATTAATAAAGAAAAAGCCCCCAGAAGTAGAAAGATGTATTGAAGGAACTAAAAATCCCTCCCCCATAGGATGATGTTGGAGTTATTTCAATCTCAACAAGAACCCTCAAATAAAGATATTCTAAGTGAAAGGTTTGCTGAATATAATAATAATTTTCTTGGAAGTTTGGTAGTAGTGGAGATTAATGACTTAATCATCAATAAGATCTTGAATTAAATGCATGTGAATATCAATATGCTTGGTCTATTTATGGAGGATTAGATTATTGAAAATACGGATGGTGATCTAATTATCACAAAAGATGACTCTTGGTCATCAAAATTTGATACCAAACTTAGCGATAATCTCCTAAAGCTAAATAGCTTCAATGGCAGCATTAACATCTCCTCTATATTTAGCCTCTATAGAAGATAAAGTAATAAAATTTTGCTTCTTGTTTAACAAATTAATTTGTCTCAAACCAAGTGAGAGATTGTAGCCTAAAGTAGACTTACAATTTTGAATATCACCAATCCAATCTTAGTCATATACCAGATCAAGTTAATGTTATTATCTGCTCCATAGTGAATCCCAAAACTATGATTACCCTGAATGTTGTGGAGATTTTTTTTTTTTTTTTTTCTAATGTATCTCATGTGGTTCCTACATTAATCTAGATACCATGCCCACTACATATGAAATGTAAGGTGTAGTATGTGTAATATAGATGAGACTACCAACAAGTTGTCAATATAGCATAACATCAACTAAAGAAAAAGGACATTTAGCCTCAAGTTTAACACCAGATAATATGGATTTGGTGTTGGCTTAGAGTTAACCATGTTAAACTATGCAATCAAATCAAGATCATACTTGTATTGTGTAATAATGACCTTGGATTTAGACTCATAAATTTCAGTTACAATAAATTGATGTAATAATCCCAATTCAGTCATTAAGAACATATCAAACAAATAAATTTTCACTACCATAATGGAGGATGAATAACTCCATTTGATCAAAAGTTCATCCACATAGAGAATCAAAATCAAGATTGATTCATCCTATCATAAAATGTATATGTTAGGATCATAATGGTATCTCGTGAACCCAATCAAAAGAAGGAAGGAGTTCATCTTGACATACCAATCCTGAGGAGCTTATTTGAGCCCATAGATATATTTTTAAAGTCTACAAACTAAGGAATAATATTCCACAAAACTTTGTTTCTTATCCATGTATATCTACTCCTTGAGGTCACCATGAGGAAAAACACTCTTCACATCTATCTAATGAACATCCAAATCATGTGATGTAGTAATGGAAAGAATGAGTTAGACTGAGTTCGTTTTGATAACCAAGGAAAAATTCTCAATATATTTAGTGCCAAGTACTTGAGAAAACTGATTCGATACCAAACATGCTTTGAACTTCTTTGATTTGAATTTTATTCACACCACAAAATCCTACAAGGTAGCCTCTAACATTATAGTATTGGTGAATAACTTCACTCTAAGGCATGAAATATAGAGTATTCTATTTTGTAAATAACCACATCATGGGATAGTGATGACCAATGGGTTACTTACCTTGGATGGTTTAGATGAGATGGACTATAAATAAACCAAAAGTCTTCTTGAGCTGGATGAATTCTAACCTATATTGGATTAGATCAAAAAGTATAAAAAGAGGGAAATGTAGAGTAGAAAAGAAGTCTTGTGACTCAAATATGGATGAAACCCTTCTAAGTTAGTCTTACTACTATGGGTTGAAAATTTTTATTAGGAACTAATGCTAATGTAATTTCTATCAGCACACCAAACACACAAATATAATTAAGAGTTAAATGAAAAAATATAGTTAATTCAATGTTCATAATACAAGGTTTATTGCAATATTAGATTGTTATTACTCATCTTCTATCAATGGGAGATTATGATTAATGAACAAAGACCATTAAAACTAGATATTAACATAATTTGAATAATTGTATTAAATGAACTTCTATACAACCCATATAACTTAAATACTAGTATATTGGAAATTCCTCAATGAGACACAAGATTATGAAGAGAAATGCACATCAAGATAAACTTACAGAACAATCCTCAGAATTTCTTATTCACCTTAATTGAGAAAATATACTCCCTTCGAAATGGAGAGGGATAAAATTATATATAGGTCTTGATATGGAGATGCCTCATCCTTAAATAAAAGTCTAATTTTACAATTTTTAAATAAGACCATGTCAAAAATTCATACATCCCATGCATATTTACAATGTATAATATAAATAATATTCCTACATCAAAAATAACTCTTAGATACAAAAATAAACAAAGAGACTTGAGTCATAAATCAGGCATGCAATCATACAAAAATAATACTTTAATGTTGATGTGATATCACTTGAAGATGAAGTATGTTGTTCAGAACCTAGGTTATTGGCACTATTGTTACAACTAGAGTCAATGTCATCATTGTGCTTGTTCCTACTGGAATTATAATCTTAGTGAATAATGGAACTAGTGGAACTATGACTGGAAGTGTGACAAAAGTGAGCCCTTTTGATGTTTACACCATTGTATACCCCAAAAACTTAGACTAAGTAGTTGATCACTAGGAAGGGATAGATGATGTAGCCACTATAATATTTGCATGCTTTAGTACTTCTACCTTCTGATATAAAGCATAACTCAAGTCAAAATATATTTTTATTGTATAATAGCCATGGTATATTTTCTAAATAGTTGGGAAAGATTAGCATGAACTTTCCATAAATAATCATAGAGGCCTTAAATGATACATTAAGTGTATCTATATTTCCCACCATGTATTTTACAAAATTTATCAATTGAATTATTTAATCATTGTTAATATACATAGACCCTTCTATTTCAACCTCAAAACTATCAATAGCTACATGGAACAAGTTCTCAAAAATTAACCTTGTGACTAACTTTTCTAGAGATGTGTGAAGGCCAGTGACTCTCATATCCTTAAAAAATAGATACTTCTCATTTCTCATGACTCATAATCTATTACACTAGGGCATGCATCTCCTTATGCCACCCCAATAAGCTATCCCTTTTTGTGGTTATGTAGTTTAGGGCTAGTGCAACATTTGGTGCCAACATTAAATTCAAATGTGCATATGTTTTATTTCGTATATCTTTGCCTATAAAGTTAAGCTTGGATTACATATACTTTATGGTATCATAAGACTAAGACACACTTCCCCATTCAAGGTGACATTCATCTCTTTTTTCTCATATTGAACTAATTATAATATACAATGTTTTGCCTTCACCTTGCACATTATCCAAAATATCCCTTGGAGCTTCAATAACACTTCTTTCCTACAAATTATTTTTGATTGATCATAGTTCATAAATATTTTTGTAATATTTTTCCTAGTCATATATATAAAGTTATAGGGATCTTTTCCATATTCATCTGATTCTCTAAGGTCAGTCTTCATTTTCATGTTTAGGGAGAATATGTCTTCCCTATGTTGTACTTCCACAACTTCTCCTTCATCCAACACAATTTTCATCTTGACCTTCCTCATTGTATTTGACTATTTTCAAATATGGAAGGTCACCTTAGGCAACTTAGTAATCACCTGATCTTTTTTCCATATTTCCTCTTCTTGTAATTTATGTATCTGGGGAAGAATGTTTATTATAACTTGCTCTATAGCCTAATATGTGATATAGAGGTGGAAAGTGTGGAATTTCCTAGTGGAATAATTTATGTTAAAGGAAAATTAATGGATGGAGAAGGTGTTGATGGCTCACAAAATGAATTAATAACTTTTTTCCACTATGTGACTCTTCTGTATAAGTGTGTATCAATGATATATTTATTCTTATATATAGACACTATGGAAGAATCTATTGAAGTGGCCTAGGAAATTGGCATACCCAATTGGGTATATGGCCTTGATAATGAAGTATGTATATAAAAAATAAAGGGGGACATTAATTCTAAAAAATACACCTATATTCTAGGAGCTTATGGATAAGTGGTAGTAATAATGAATGTGTCACTAGGGTTGAGGGAAAATTATCTAAATATTTTATAATGGAATAATAAGCAACATTAGTATCAATAGAAAAAACCTTAGTGGAAGTGTCAAGATAATTTCCACCCTAAATAACAATTGATATTGTTTATATTGGTGTATTAATACTTATCATAGTGTCAACTTTTTCAACTACCTATTAGGGTTTTAGATTTTCACCCTAACTAAGGAGTTGATTGTTCAAATCTCCCTACTCAAATATAGTCCAATGTGAGACTGATCCTAGGCTATGGGTATCCTACAAGTGGATTAGACCTCCAAAAAAGGTTAGCTTCCTTATGGAACTATGACCTACACTAAACCTAAAGTAGCACTTGCTAGGGAAAGGGAGAGATAATTGATAAAACTCATAAAAGAATGTAAAAATTGATTATGCACCAATTATTTCATCACTCCAACTCACATAAAACACACTATGAGACACTTTT